>CM060691.1:55024031-55411531 GCA_030686995.1 Artemisia argyi
TCTATCAATCACCCGTTGTAACTGCTATTATGCAAGACTCGCCCAAAACAGAACTTCTTCAGTGCCTTGATCATCTTCCACTCTACATGCTGCAATCAGCTATATATGCTACAAAAGTGGTTCATCATCCATGAGTATATTTTAAACATCCATTTCATTGTGTATACGATAACTAAAATCACGATTTATTCTAATTCAACAATTAGATACCAGCTAAAATCACGATTCATCATAACTAAAATCGTGGGCTTTCCAAGTACTACGGGCAGAAGCCACTACCACTGCTGAAGTAATACACTCGATGACTGTACCATCAGCCTAAACAAAGTAGATGATGGGTAAGTTTCAAAGTGTGTCAACACAACCTAATTACTTGAAGTCTTTTGACCTGCACATCTTTAGAAATCAAGAAATTAAATCAGCAACAGGTCTTTATCCATCTTTTAATCTTCATATTTTACCTTATAGTAAGTTAATACAGTAACAAACTCCGCAAAACAAACCCACACATAGCGAATTAACCCACAGCCTAAGCGGTATCAAATATTACCATCTATCTACTTTTGATTTTTACTTTTTGAAAAGCCAAAGATATCGATATATTATAAGATTTTTTGACATCCATTAGACCACTCGTCAATGCGTGATCCCACTGCTCGTATGAACCCTTTCAGACACCCAAGTAAGGTGAAGTGAGGATGTTGCAGCTTTTCTTTGAATCCACTTGATCTAAAAAACATCAGATTCACATTTTATTGATCACAGCTTCAGACAAAAGTAAGAATGCCTCAATCTTCAGTTTGTAGTGTGTCGGTTCGTTATTTCCACTTGATATCGACAAACCTACAATAAGTCATCTGAAAAAGCCACATGAGTTAACCTTCTAGTGCCGTGCATATATGTTGAGGGTATCTCTCCTCACGTGCCTTCTGAATATAGTTGAGAATTAGCAGATATCTTGCGTTTTGATTCCATGGCTCTTGATAACACCACCTGTCAACACATGCATGATATATTCAATAACTATAATCATATTAAGTGTTCCCAAACCCCCCTTTTTACCTGTAGTTATTACAGCAAACAAATAAGCGCAGAAGCAAAAAAGTAACCCTAAACAGCCCCTTATTATTTGTAGTTAATTGCTAAAAAAAAGCACATAAGCACAAATTCCAACCACTCCTTGTTAAAGTTAAGCCAATTGTTGCACAACAAAACCAACAAATACCAACAACGCTAGACGTTATGCATTTCAACAAACGAATCCTAAAACCAAATTAGGCATACATCAAATATACATGTTACTAATAAAAACTAATAAATCAAAAGGGCACTTTCTTGTATCTTACCATTTTTAATCTGTTTAACCTTCTCAGTCATAAACGTTTTTGGGTCCTTTGAATAGCCCAATGGGTCAAAAGTGCCACCGGGGTAATTCTTCTTTTCAGGATCCTTTTCCATGCTCCTTTGGTACGGGTGGATGTCGGGATACTTCTGTACTCCCAAGCCTGTTGTGACATGGCTTTCAAGTGTTTAGCCCTAATAAAAATCAAAGAGAACATTGTTAGCGCCAAGGTTATCCAAGTGATAACATTTCCATGTAGTTCAGGTTCCAATACTGCACACTACTATACGATTTGCAAAATTATACCATAAAAATTAGAAAAAACGTAAATTTCCTAAAACTTGCCTGATGTGATTACGAAGAAACACCTCGTGGCCGAATAAGTTAAGTGGCGGCCTTTAGCACGACAAATGTATATATTTAACTACTCATTGTGACATCCAAACCGAACGATCTAGGGCCACTATCAACAACGCGTCTTCTCATACATCTTGTATCAGATCTAAGGCGTGACACACCTATAGCCAATGGCTTATAAAAAAAGGTGACGATTACGTATAATGGTAACATGTAAAAGCATCTTTTCGTATTAGCAGAATGTATTAGGAAAAAATGCTATTTACCTTGATTTTGATAGCACAAAAAACAAATAATAAAAGAGGACGAAGAACTATTACCTTTTCAGTTGCTTTGTAAGTAGCACCAATTTTCCAATTCAGACAACTGTGGCTTGACATATTGTGCATTACTGAAAGAGTAGCAGTTGCTATGCAGGTATCAAGAGGCAGGCGAAAACCGGGCACGGTGCACACTGCAAGAGCCTTAGAAGTCCATTTAGATCCGTTGGAATCATACTCATACGCGAGCACTCTAAGGACTACGAATAAGAAAAAATAGCAGTATATAAGGACCTGTAGATTTTTATAACATCAATTTTATGTTATCAGACTAAGATTGGGTCAATAGTCTATCCACCATCAACATGTTCATACATGACGTGGTGTGCCATGTCATACCACTGTTTCACCTCATTACTAAAAGGTGATCTGTACTACATTATGTCAATTGTCTAATATTATTTAGCGAATTTTGAAATTGTACTATTCGAGAGGAATATAAGCTTACCCTTAGTTTAATGAAAGCATTAGTGGTCCTTCGTAAGTTCCGTCGCTGTGATAGACTAAAGTACGGCCTGAAAGCCGTTGCTGATTCAAATAGAAGAAGAATGGAGATCTTTTATTCTAGATGAAGTGGTTTTAATAATGTTTTTGAAAATTCTCCCTACATAAATAATACACATTGTGTTTGGTTGACATACCATGGTTGACATATTAACCTTGTTCAACCTATAAAATCACAGTTAGCCTTTTTGAACCTCTAAAATCACAGTTAGCTTTGTTCAACCGCTTAAATCACAGTTAACGAAGAGGGTGCTACAAACTACACAGAGTTATGTGTTAGTGCATCAAGTTATGTGCTAGGGATAAATGTATTACTATGTTAAGAAAAATAAAAAGACCAATGCATCATGTTTCCATGAAATATAGGTCAGCTAACTCACCTTCGTAATTATAGTTGCTGGCTAATCAACTAAGTAGTTGCTGGCTAATCAAACATAAAAATATAAAAATGTGCATGCTTCAAAGAACCCTAAACTACAGATATTTGTTCTTACCTTTCCAAGGCTGTTCAAGATATTTAAGTAATGCAGCAACATCCTTAAGAGACTGGTCCAACAGATTTTTGCCATGGAAGGAGAAATCAACATTATCTGTTACGATTTAATTGTTAAAACAAATATAGGCATCTAATAATAATTTTTTTTTCATTATCTGCATGATGTCGCATCTATACATGTCAACTGTAATATTTTTTGATTGATGAAGCATGCATTATAAAAAAACTGAAAATAACAGAGATGAGTGAATCGCAATAACATAGCTACCAGAACTTTTCATTCGATACAGTCTGATCTTCAGCATATAGAACCTGTTGTAACTCCACACTGCATGTAAATCATGAAGATACATCTAAATAAAAGATTTACTAATTAGAAAACAACCTTGCTTCTCAAGGGACAGCTTCTTCTTCCAAACATCATCATCAACCTTATCACTTTCATCAGCCATTAGATAAATCAATGTATCTATGATCATAATCTGTTGCAAAAGCATATTTGTATGGTTACCATTCAATAACTGTAGTAAGATCAAATAGATATGAAGATTGTATTATATGGAGAAAAACCAAACACATGTACAACTCCACGTAAATTCAATCTTCCTTGCATTTTGTGCAGTTAAGCCTTGCTGGGACTTGATAATAGACTCACCTTCAAACACACATAATATGCATAAAAGTTATACAACAATTATGAACATAATAAAGCATTAAAGAAGAAAAATAATAATTATCGATCATTAGGGAACATGGTTGAGGGAAATTTAGGTTTTTCGATCTGTAAAAAAAACGTCATATAAGATTAGGTTAAATATATGCTATATAATTTTTGGAGATAAATAAATTCCTTTTCAAACTAATCAAAATGGTGAATAATTAGTTGTGTAGGTTTAAAGATTTGGTTTTGCAAGATATAATCAAAAAATATGTTGGTTTAGTGGTTATCATGCTTGTTCATGTTACAAAAACCATAGGTTCGATCCTCATAACTGAATTTTTTGAAGTAATAAAATCCGGATTTTAAGCCTAAAATCCGGATTTTAAGCCTTGGAAGCTTTGCTTACATGGCGGCAATATGATGACATGTCTGATGACATGGCAGAAAATGAATTATATGGCAATGACTGGGCAATGAGGTGGCAATACACGTGTAACATGGCGGCAATATGATGACATGTCTGATGACATGGCAGAAAATGAATTATATGGCAATGACTGGGCAATGAGGTGGCAATACGCGTGTAACGCCTCCTGTTATATATATATATATATATATATATATATATATATATATATATATATATATATATATATATATATATATATATGGAAGGGATCAAGTAAGAAGAATAATTAAAATAAGAAGGGTAAGAAGTAATTCTAGCCGCACATTTCAAATTAGGAAGGAAAATTTGAAGGAAGATGCATCCACTTTTGTTGGTGCATCTAAAATATGTGATTGTGGTTACTTCATATCCTTCTTATTTTAATTAATCTTCCTATTTGATCTTAACTATATATATATATATATATATATATATATATATATATATATATATATATATATATATGTGTGTGTGTGTGTGTGTGTGTGTGTGTGTGTGTGTGTGTGTGTGTGTGTGTGTATGTGTGTGTGTGTGTGTGTAGTGTAACTTTTTTACGAGAACCACTTTTATCTGCAGGAACTGCGAGAACCACTTTTTAGCCATTAGATCATTTCATCAATGGATGATATAACTTGTGCCATTAATGCAATTAATTAAAATATGTGGTAGTCATTTGTAAAGCACGAAGGGTATTATAGTAATCTGCTTATTACTAAATCTCCCCACTAATTAAGGAACATAACTAGGTAAAAAAAATACAGGATTCATTTTTCAACCCTAACTGCCGCCTCTCTTCTCCCTCACCCAAAAAACAAGCCTTCAAAGAAACCGCCTTCAGATCTACTCTCTTTCACTTTTGATCTCTCTTCCTCAAGAACCCTAGCCGCCTTTCTTTCATCATTACCCTAGCCGCCTCTTTGTTCTAGGTTTTGGTTTGATCCTGATACGGAAATAAAGCTTGCTAGAAACACTGGTGTTAAAGTCTTCCGGATGGAATAGATTGGACAAGGATTACGCCAAAGGAGACCCTGGTGATGATGATTGTATTTCTATGAACGAGGTTTGTTTTCCTTTTTTTTTTTTTTTTTTTTTTTTTTTTTTTTTTTGAATCTAGTTTATTGTAACAAATGTTTTGTGAGCCACACATTTTAATTTACAAGTTCAACGATTCACCAGTTATTAAGTAGTATTGATACAACCTTGCGTAGGGTTAATTTTAAGTTTTATATAAGATTAAATCAATATAGATAACTATAAAAATTATTATCTTTTCATGTTTCCTACGTGACCAATATGTACGGTATTTTTGGATGGAGTATACATTTGTGTCTACTAATAGTTGTTATATTATTTTATTATACATTAACAGTATCACTATCAAACATTTAATTTTCGTTGTTCTATGATTTTGCTTGTGAGGTGACATAAAGATAGATTACAAATACGCATAGTTCAAAATTTAATGATAAAAACGTTGTCTTTAGTTCTTTTTTATTGATTTGGATTAAAACATGTATGTTCAAAATATACATGTTCAAAACATATATGCGAGGCATTCTTAAAACATGTATGTTCAAAACATGCATGTTTAAAACATATATGTCCGATTAGCAAGTGATTGAGCTTTTTATGATATATGGAGATTTGATAATTGGTTATTTCAAAATTGTTATTATTTGGTTTTGGTGGTACTTGATAAGTTTTATGTTAGATTTAGAAGTATTTATAATTTTGTTAATATAGATTCAAGGATAAATGGATGCATAGTATGATCTATAAATTGTGCAAAACATGTATGTTCAAAACATACATGTTCAAAACATGTATGTTTTAATTAGTGTGATCTAACTAATAAAAACTAAATATGTGTGAGTACATGATGTTTTTAAACATGTATGTTCAAAACATGTATGTTTTAAAATAGGTACGTTTTAAAAAAATGATTGCTTATAAAAAAAATAATTAAAACATGTATGTTTTAAAAACAGGTAATTGCATATATGTATTTCAACACAATTCTAATATTTGTTGCTAATTTTTATAATTTTCTTTGGAGAAAAGTCCAAAATACATTCATGTGGTATGCCAAATGACCGATTTACATCCTTTTTCTTTTTTTGGCTCAAAATTCATCCCTCCGTTAGTAACTTTGGAACAAATACATCCCCCAGTTAGTAATATCAGTTATTATGGACTAACGATGCAAATGAGTTTCCGTTATATCCTAACAAGAGTTAAACTAGTTGCATCGTTAGTCCTCATTGAGTTAAAATATTTGCATCGTTAGTCCTGTTTGACTATAGAGTTAAAATATTTGCATCGTTAGTCCTCATTGACTATTCTTACGTTTTTATCATTTTTCGTCCGTTTTTATCTGTTTTTCTCATGTTTTTATCAGTTTTCATCCATTTTTCTCATGTTTTTACCCGTTTCTTCCGTTTTTCTCACGTTTTTATCCGTGCTCATACACTTTTATTCGTTTTCTTCTATTTTTTTATGTTTTCATCCATTTTTCTTATATTTTATCTGGTTTCATCCATTTTTTATATATAATATGTATGAAAACGGATAAAAATATATGAAAATTGATAAAAACATATAAAAACTTGACATTTGATAAAAATATTTCTGAATCGATTTTAAATCACGATTTTGACCCCTTTCTGGTTCGAATCATCAAAAGTGTAAAACACGAAAGTTGTCCGAAATAATGTTTTACATCAAGATACGCGAGATTTTAACCTGAAATAGTGGCTTTTTACTACCAAAACTTAAGCGGTTTTCGACCAAATTCATAACCGCTTAAGTTTTTGTAGTAAACAGCCACTATTTCAGGTTAAAATCTCATGTGTCTTGATGTAAAACATTATTACGGACAACTTTCGTGTTTTACACTTTTGATGATTCGGACCAGAAAGGGGTCAAAATTGTGATTTAAAATCGATTCAGAAATATTTTTATCAAATGTCAAGTTTTCATACGTTTTTATCAATTTTCAAATATTTTTATCCGTTTTCATACATATTATATATAAAAAAATGGATGAAACCAGATAAAATATAAGAAAAACGGATGAAAATGTAGAAAAATAGACAAAAACGAATAAAAGTGTATGAGCACGGATATAAACGTGAGAAAAACAGAAGAAGCGGATAAAAACATGAGAAAAATGGATGAAAACTGATAAAAACATGAGAAAAACGAACGAAACGTAAGAAAAACGGACGAAAAAGAATAAAAACGTAATAATAGTCAATGAGGACTAACGATGCAAATATGTTAACTCAATGAGGACTAACGATGCAAATATTTTAACTCTATAGTCAATGAGGACTAACGATGCAAATATTTTAACTTAATGAGGACTAACGATGCAAATATTTTAACTCTATAGTCAAAGAGGCCAGACTAACGATGCAAATATTTTAATTCAATGAGGACTAACGATGCATCTATTTTAACTCTTGTTAGGAGATAACGGAAAATCATTGGGTTAGTCCATAGTAACCGATATTACTAACTGGGGTATGTATTTGTTCCAAAGCTATTAACGGAGGGATGAATTTTGAGCCAAAAAAAAAAAAAAAAAAAAAAGGTTGTAAATCGGTCATTTGGCATACCACAGGGATGTATTTTGGACTTTTCTCTTCTTTGTATCAGGTGTAATTATAAGAATGTTCACGGCTATGAGTGTGTGTATATATGTCCGATTTTTGAAAAAATGATGACGGCTAAGCGTGTGCATATATGTACCACTTCTAAAAATAATGATAACAAGAGTGTGCACATATATCCATTTTGTGTTGAATATTTATTCGTGCTCACGTGCACAGAACGATTAGATTCATGTATTTATGCTTTTTAGAAATTTGTATTTTAAATGTATTATAATCGATATCGAAGTTTGTGTATAACATCTATGTTCTTGGTTTATTATAGATTTTATTATATTAAAAAGTCCATATGCTAGTTTTGAAAACATATATTGTACTACTAAATCTAGAAATCTGCTATCTTAAAAAAACAGAAATGCACTAAACCTATAAAAACATATATGCACTAAATCTGGAAAATAATATCTACAAAAAAAAAAAAAAAAAAAAAAAAAAAAAAAAAAAAAAATCTGAATTTTAAAATTTATGAAAACGGGAATTATAAAAAATAAAATAAAAAATAATATGAAAATATATTTTACTATTATACCCTTTTGAATTGAATAAAAATAAGAAAATGCTATGGAGCATTAAATGATGTACATTGTGTATTATTAGTTGTAAAAAGGTTGTCTTCGCAGTTCTTTCACTTAAATTGGTTCTCGTAAGAAAAGGGACCCTATATATATATATATATATATATATATATATATATATATATATATATATATATATATATATATATATATGTATGTATATATATATATATATATATATGGGGAAAACATAGCTACAACACAATGTAGCCAATTGGCTACATTTCCTTTGAAAAAAAAGGTGGGGACAGGGGGAAAATATGTGTCAGGGTCTAACCGCAGGGACTGAACTGTACATTATTAAAAGTTTTTTCAAAGGAATTGTAGCCAACTAGCTACAATTAATTGTAGCTAACATTTTCCATATATATATATATATATATATATATATATATATATATACACACTAGCCTTCAAAGCCCGCCCGATGGGCGGGCATGACTTATAATTATTGTTGGCATATTTTTCTATAGCGTAAGAAAGGTGGTTAAGAATGGTCGGAAAAGTTTACATGTTGCAAGAAAGGGTTATTGAGGCTTAACTGCTTAAATATTGACAACAATATCATACTTTTTCTTTAACTTTTGAAGTGCTTCACCTTATAGTTTAGTAATAAATATATCGATATCGAGACATATCTGAATAACTTAAATTTTTCTAAATTATCCAACTACTTCCTAGTTAATGGAAGTTCCACGTTAGACTACCCAAAAAAATAATTAAATACTTTAAATACTATCACATGTGAGTACCCGAGCACCTAATGAGCTATATGAGAATATCCAAATTAATATACAATAACCAAAATCCATACTTTGGTTCCATGGCTACTGATATGGTGACCACATTTGTTACAGATTTAACTATATGCTTTTTTAACATGCTGTCACATGTGTAATTTGCCTTACGGAACACACTACAAAAATACATTGTGGCGTCTATGTAGAAATGATTAGTCTTTTGTGTAGACCTCCATCAAAGGTATAATCTAATATGTTCAATAAACATAACCTGCCTTCCTTTTCGAAAATTCATTCACGATTTTAAAGTCAATGAGTTGAAAGCATAGCCAATGTAACACCTCCAAATTTAAGTTTGTCACAGCGGAAAAGTAATTTGGGTGTTACGGTGAGGATCGAAGTTTTAACCACATAAAATGGTTTAAAAGAAACGTTTTGAAAGTTATTTGTCATTCAAATAATAATTTTGATAAAAGATGAACCATTTGATTTAAAATCTTATGAAAAGATATAAAGGCTTGTAAAAATGACAAATTTGATTTTTTTTACACCATTTTAATTTATCAGAGTAATTAAATGCCCACTCCGTGTCTTGTCCTGCTCTGTTAAATTACCTGAGATACACATGCTTAAAAGTGTCAACACAAAGGTTGGTGAGTTTAAAGAGTTTTAGGAAAAACCCTTTATTTTGTTAGATTTCAGGAATATTTGGTATTGATAAAATACAAACAGTAATGAAACAAGTATCGAGTATATTCACAAATAAATCATATAAATATTCAATCACATTCAATAAAGAATCAATAATCCTAACATGAGCTGGAAACTCATGATACTAAATAAATCAGATATACAATTCACGTATGGTCAAACCTATACAGCTGTATCTAAATATATGTTGAAAACATATATATTTTCCTTTATAGATATTGCACCAAGCCTCATGACACACAAGCTTAATCAGAAGGGGGTGTTCTTTCAAATCAATGACAGATTTTGCCCTCTATTAATAGGTGATTTGCCAATTTCTATTTGTCTACGAATATAGTGTATCACGACTAATACGACTAACCAATTGCAATTGGCATTCCGTCAAGTATTAGTGGGACAGGGGGTCAATCCTTAACAGGTTTTGAAGCTGTTCACTATATTCGCACCCACTTTACATGTGGTTAATGGCTCATGATTGAGGGACTATATGGCGATAAGCTAACTTAGGCAATATCAAGGAATAATGGGATCATTTAGCATAACATCATGTAATCAAGTATAGTATCACAGTAATCAATTTGAAAACAGTATCGTTTGAGTATTAGAAATTCAGTTTAAATATTTCGCCAGTAACACATGTATATCACATACCACAATAATCGAATTGAAAATATTTTCATATGAGTATCAGTATTTCAGTCAAGTAATTCATCAGCAAAATATATATATCACACACCACAATAATTGAATGGAAAATATTATCATATGAGTATCAGTATTTCAGTCAAGTAATTCATCAATAAATTATATATATCACATATCACAATAATTGAATGGAAAACAATATCATACGAGTGTCAGTATTTCAATTAAGTATTTTGTCATGTATTGTATATATCACATTTTAATTCACAAATTATATTATTTTAATATCAATTAGGAAATTGATTTGAATCATGTATTTTATTTCATATACTTATCAAGTTATCAAAGTATATGTAAGCATGTATCTCCCCCAATGATTTAAAAACAATTATTGGAAATGGGGCTATGACTCACCTGGATTGATTTGGAAATGAAGAAAAGTAAAGTAGATGAGATTTATGAGAATGATTATGGAAACGTCTTTGATACGGAACCTGATAAATAAATTTATCAGAGAATATAACCAAATACTATTTGGTAAATACGAACGAATAACGAATAATTATTATTCGTTATGACGAATAGACGATGTGCAGTAAAATTATTATGACATGCATGATATGATAAAATACTTTATTTAAAATATCCATCGTAGTTTTACCTTTTTAATCGTAAGTAATAATATTAACTTTTTAGATATCGTTATATATATTATTAACGTAAAAATAAATAATATAAATATAAAACGTAATAAAAATGCATATGACGTGATGGTTTCCGTAAATTGAAAAATAAAGTAAGAATGTCAAAATAGATTATGTGTAGTCCTTGTCCTTTTCCATTTTTACACTTTTTATACTAACGGCGTTAGCGTTACACCGTTAGTCCTTTTTCGTATCTAATTTACATTTGTAGTCCACTACTTGTCCAAAATTACAATCTAAGCTTGTAACATCATATATTATCAATTTTTATCCTAACTTTCTGTTTCTACAGTTTTAGTCCTTTATTTCCAATATTTACACTTTTAGTCCCTCTATGTGTCATCGCGTTACATTTTTAGTCCAAATTTGCAAAAATGATTATAAAAATTTTATAAAAATTTTTGTAGCTTATTTTATTAATTTCAAGCTTATTTTAACAGCTTATTTTATTAAAAGCTTAATTTTTATAGCTTATGGGCCTTAACGAAATAGAACAAAAGCCCATTTAAAAATTTAGAGGCGAGGGCATGAAAATTATTTTGGGCTTGAACTTGGGCTTCTTTTGTGATTCCAAAAATATATTTTATGGGCCCAGTGGGCTGTTAAAACGTTAAATCTTATTGGGCCTTTGTTAAGCCCAATCGACAAACCTAAGATTTTTATAATTAAGTTTGGTTTGGAAACTGGTTTAAGTCGATTCAAAATGGGTCGAGTATGGTGTCAAAATGTGATTATTTTTACCAGTCGTGTATATGAAACAAATAGTTTTCTAGGTGGTCTATGGAATCGTGAAATAATATTGTACGTTTGTTAAATGAAATTTTGAGTTATACGTATGGTTTGTATGGTGTTCGAACCGATTTTATAATTTGAAAAATATGAAATATTTACTAAGTGTTTTATGAAATTTCATACGATGTAACATGGTTCAAAAATGAGTTGATTGATACATGTAACGTGGGAATAAACATGAAGTGTGTGTGCTACGTAACTCCTAGGCCTTCCAAGATAGAGGCTAGTCACGTTTCGTGTACTAAGAATTAATATGTACGTGATATATATATGTAATTTGATATACGTTCGTAACAAAATATACATGGTGCATGATATAAACTTAACGTGTGATATGGAATGGAAATGAGTAGAAGAGACTTACAAACACCTTAGAGGTGATAGAGAGGTCGAGTGTGATAGAATGGAACACAAGAAAATCACGTTTCACTATATAACCCAAACGTTATATATAAATCAAACCGATTTCACTTCCCTTGCTTCCAACAATATATCATTCGACTTCTGATCTTGTACAAGTAGTTTAGAGGACAAAATGAATGTGTGAAAGTGTATGAGAATGATGAGAAGTGGAGACATGCATGGGGCGTATATATGTATCAAATTGGAATGAATCGAATGGTTCTAAATTCACCCAAAGAAACACAAGGACTATGCATGTCAGTGAAACTTGGCTTCCTAGGACAATTATATTGTTAAAATAGAAGATGTGAGAGCTTGAAAGATGGAATGTGTTTGGGTGACTCATGTATTAATGTCAACAACCAAAATATATAAGCATACGATTTACAAAATCGTATACTACTTGTACATACTTGATCATCTTCGATATTTGAACATAAAATCAACTTAGAAATATTATTAGGATCATTTAGAAACAAACAAGAATCAAAACGGTTAAGAATTGGATTAAGTACAAATCGTTTGGATTGATTTATAGCTAAACACTTTGCCTCGTAAAAATGTATGAAAACTCAACGTAGGAACGTGAGATTTGACACACTAATAGTTGGCTAGGAGGTTAATGAGAATGTGCAAAAATAAACGTAGGTCGTGTGTAGAAATTAGAAATGAACGAGGCGTTTTGATGCATGTTTGGTCGACTTATATGAATTTTTAGTAATTAAGTTGGGTTAATTATTTGGGCCGGTTGGGCTTAGGGAATTCAAAGGCCCGTTTGGTTTTTGGTAATTAGTATTATTAATTAGGTTTAGTGAAATTAATGTTTTGTTAATTGTGTCGATAACTTGTTTTGTCGTTTGACGAATTTGACAATATCGTAATCGTGACCATTTTAATATACAAAGAAAATTTTAAATTTCCCCATAAAAATGGTAATTACAATAATGACAGAGATTATTTATTTAATTAACCGAAGTTAATTATACGAATTTTTGCGAGGTTTTACAATACCCACATGTCATTCTCAATTTCGTCCCGAAATTCAAATTTAATGTGATTACTTGAGTAAAGAATTTTTGAACAGAGGTTGTCGGGAGATTTTTATTCCTAAAATTACGGAAACATGATTCAGTTAGATTTACTTGTGCCCAACAAGACAAGGTAACTGAAGTATTTAAGGGTTGTGAATATTGAAAATAGTGGTCATGAATAGTGAAATAACGGCTAGTAAATAGTGCCCAACGGTCGGGAATAGTGCCCAACGGCTATATCCTAGCCTATATATACCACTTTCAAACTTCCACTTCTTCCATCAACCATTTTCCTCTCATTTTCTATCAAAATGCCGCATCTCATAACCATCTTAGCGATTGTGTACGTCGTCCTTGCCGCTATCTACTTGGCGTATGTTCCGGATGAAGACTTTGGATTCTTGGTTGCGATCTTGATGTTCGTCGTACCCCTCACTATCCTAGTCATTACCGTCGACAAGATCTGGGGGTAAAATCTTGAGCTAGGGTTGTTTTGGATTAAGTTCTTGTTATGTTTTTATTTTCTTGTAACGAATAAGGAATAAACTCGTTTTGTTTTTAAGAATTTGTCTCATTATTGTTTTTAATATTTGGTTTATATTTATTTTTCAGCATAATTAAAGTGATTCATCCTGTGGTGGCTCTTGCTATTGTTTTGTTGGTGGGAGTCTTATTTGTCATAGCGGATCAACCTATTGAAGATTCCTTTGTTGTTATTGTAATAATTGTAACGATAGCACTTCTGATGTTAATTATTTGTTTATGTATTAACTTTTATGGATTTTAATAAAAATTTCGCTATTGATGTCTTTTATCAGTTGTTGTGAATTATTGGTGTTTTCTTGCTTGTACTTTTGTTGATTTCCTATCATAATGGTGATGATATATGATAGGTATTTATTATGGGTTGTTCAATGTATTGATTATGAACAGTTTATTTTAGCTATTTATCTTGCTT
Organism: Artemisia argyi; assembly: GCA_030686995.1. Classification (NCBI taxonomy): domain Eukaryota; kingdom Viridiplantae; phylum Streptophyta; class Magnoliopsida; order Asterales; family Asteraceae; genus Artemisia; species Artemisia argyi. The sequence continues at coordinate 55,038,392 of CM060691.1, forward strand.
TTGAATGAAGATTGTTATTTAATTATTTGAAAATATCATTGTTCCTTTCATAACATAATTTTTCCTAAATTATACATAGTTGATCAGGTTATGTATAATTGAGGACCAAATGATGTGATGTTTGGTTCAATCATATTTTTCTATAAATTGTTTTAGATGGTGTTCAACGTGTTATTTTTATGATATAACACGTAATTTCTTTTTAAAATAAAGTGGAAAATTTTAGGGTTCATAATATAAATCAGAAATTTATGGAGTAATTATTGTATATTGTCATTTGGTAAATGAGACAGAAATTGAAATTAACTTATATTATCATTATTATGGAAATATTACAAGGGAGATTTTTCGATACAGTAGAAAGATTATTGTTATTCTTAAGTTACATCCATCGTAACTTGAAGTGAAATACAGGAAAGAGATACAACTTAGGAAATTTTAAACTAGATTTTATTTATCTTCAACAAGAATTTATTCATCTGTTCCAATCTAGTTGCCATTCCCTTGATACTATTAAGGTCTTTAAAGATTCTTTATTTTCTTGTAAAGGTCTTGGCTTTCCAATTAACATTGTAGTTTGGACATCGTTTCACATGATGACCATGTCCACCACATCCGTGACATACAATGGTTGTTGGTTGTATTTTCCTGTCCTTAGTCCTGCAGCTAATTGCCAAGTGACCTGTTTTCTGTCATTTCGTGCATTTGACCCCACATCTCCCGGTGTGATGCTGGTTGCATTTTTGACACCAGGGTAGAGTTCCACGATAACCACTTCCAGTAACAGGTGTGACAAGACAATTTCTATTAGCTTTCTGATTGAGTTCCAGCTGACGTTGATACTCCATACGGTCTTCTAGATGTTTGCGATAACGGTCTTGAGCATTGAAGATGTTGCAGTAGATGGGATTGATGGTTCCTGCCTCGGGGAGTTTCCTCTTCTGATTATTTCCATTTGGTAAAATTCCATGCCTAATTCCTTGATGATGGTTGATGGTAGGATTGATCATTCCTTCTTGAATCTTTAAGTGAGGTGGCCTATACTTCATGAAACTTGCAGGGTGTTGATTACCAAGCATACCCGTCTCTCTTCTCGGATAAACTACAATAGTCCCTTCTAGTACCACCGACACTATGTCTTTTACCAATTTCTGGATAGCTCCAGGAGTCATGGTGATTTATGATGATGATTGATATGCATTGTTCATGTTGTCCATTTTCTGTAAACATAAATGAAACTCAACATTAGAATCCATATAATATCAGAAAAATTTAAATAATGAAGTTAATTATTTCATTGATGATAGACTGAATTGACTCCCTACTGTAATCTAATTTCAAGATATGTCTTTGTTGTATCATTTATCAATGATCAACTCTTGATATGGGATTACTAAGGAACAAACCGACTTGTCTATTTAAAATGAAGTTTAATTATCTTTTCTTCATTCTTTAAATTCCTTTTCAAAAATTGGTATTTAGACGATTCTTAAAGTTTTAGATTAATTATGGTAAATTTTAAGAAATCTTAATTATTTGTAAGAAATCTTACGGTAGATTTGAATAATATTACAAAGATAAACAGAATTTTAATAACTTGTATGATTGTCTTTGCAAGATAAACGATACAACATCTTTTATTAATCTTCCATTGATCTATGTAGAATCATTTGGTTATCAAAGAAATAACAAATGATGAGATTTTTGCATGAAAATATGAGGATTCATTTCATGCATGATTGATACGGAAGAAAAGATTGTTTCATAACATATATATATATATAACAGAAAAGATGTTATTATACAATATGTTTTGATTACATGTTCTGAAATTTCAGAACTATTGAACATTACATGAAATATTAACCAAGTCTATTTGGTTTTTTAGGAACAACAAGGAAACTTGTAAAATTAAGATTAGTTACGTCTCTGACGTAAATATCTAATTTCTTTCTCAAGTTCAAGTTGTGCAGCTTCCATGTTTGAGAAACGTTCTTGACACATGTTCATTTGGTTTGCCAACATATTCTCTAATGCGGCAATCTTTTGACCCTGGTTTCTGGCTGCATCTCTAGCCATCCATAGGGTTCTCTCAATATCTCCAATTCTTACATGTGTATGACCGTGTTCTCTTCTTGCACAACAAACCCTGGAGTCCAAACTTCCAAGTTCCTTGTTGGTGTTGTCCTTTATTTCATTAATCTTTATGCCTTACTCACATATTGTTCGCCTCTCAGCATCCGCCCTCTTGAACAATGCGTCAAGGTTACGGTCGTACCATTCAAATTGAGTTGGTCATAACCCTTTTAGCTGTTCAGTGTGAGCATCCAATATGCCGGCATGTCGATAAATAAGATTCCATATTGATTCAGGAGTGCTTATATCGTAGTCGGGAGAGTTAGGTGAGGATAAATTATTTGGAGAATCTGGTATTGTAGAATCTGAAGTATAAGGTAACGGAGAAATTGGCTCAACATTCGTCCATGATATCTCTTGGCTTGAACCTTGTCCAACTTCGAATGTTGCCTGGCCACCAATCAAATCTTCATATGATTCGGCAGCTCTCCTGATTCTTTGACGTAAAGGTGAACGAATAGGTGACGATGGAGGTGATCTCGGATTGAGTTCTATATTAGGTTGGGATTTTGATATTTGTACGTAAGGATCTTCATTATTTGGAGAATTTTTTTGATAGATGAGGTATTAGTATTATGGATATTTGTTTTGACATTCACGGGCATTCCTGAAGACATGCTACAGTAGTAACCGAGAATAATATTTTATGAGTGTTTTGTATGTTAGAAATATAACAGTACAGATGAAATAACAATTGTATATGAGTAACTATTAAGCATGTAAGATAATCTCAACAGATAAAGTATGGAACACGGCAGTCTGCAGACACAGAGGGCATAAAATATTATGGTGTAAAATTATTATTTTGAAAATGTAGTTATAGTTTTAATGTTTGAAAACATTTAATTCTCTATAACTGTAGCTCTGATACAAATCTGTAACACCCCCAAATTTAAGTTTGTCGCAGCGGAAAAGTAATTTGGGAGTTACGGTGAAGATCGAAGTTTTAACCACATAAAATGGTTTAAAAGAAACGTTTTGAAAGTTATTTGTCATTCAAATAATAATTTTGATAAAAGATGAACCATTTGATTTAAAATCTTATGAAAAGATATAAAGGCTTGTAAAAATGACAAATTTGATTTTTTTACACCATTTTAATTTATCAGAGTAATTAAATGCCCACTTCGTGTCTTGTCCTGCTCAGTTAAATTACCTGAGATACACATGCTTAAAAGTGTCAACACAAAGGTTGGTGAGTTCATAGAGTTTTAGGAAAAACCCTTTATTTTGTTAGATTTCAGGAATATTTGGTATTGATAAAATACAAACAGTAATGAAACAAGTATCGAGTATATTCACAAATAAATCATATAAATATTCAATCACATTCAATAAAGAATCAATAATCCTAACATGAGCTGGAAACTCATGATACTAAATAAATCAGATATACAATTCACGTATGGTCAAACCTAAACAGCTGTATCTAAATATATGTTGAAAACATATATATTTTCCTTTATAGATAGTGCACCAAGCCTCATGACACACAAGCTTAACCAGAAGGGTGTGTTCTATCAAATCAATGACAGATTTTGCCCTCTATTAATAGGTGATTTGCCAATTCCTATTTGTCTACGAATATAGTGTATCACGACTAATACGACTAACCAATTGCAATTGGCATTCCGTCAAGTATTAGTGGGACAGGGGGTCAATCCTTAACAGGTTTCGAAGCTGTTCACTATATTCGCACCCACTTTACATGTGGTTAATGGCTCATGATTGAGGGACTATATGGCGATAAGCTAACTTAGGCAATATCAAGGAATAATGGGATCATTTAGCATAACATCATGTAATCAAGTATCGTATCACAGTAATCAATTTGAAAACAGTATCATTTGAGTATTAGAAATTCAGTTTAAATATTTCGCCAGTAACACATGTATATCACATACCACAATAATCGAATTGAAAACATTTTCATATGAGTATCAGTATTTCAGTCAAGTAATTCATCAGCAAAATATATATATTACACACCACAATAATTGAATGGAAAACATTATCATACGAGTATCAGTATTTCAGTCAAGTTGATTGACTCCAAACGGTCAACCTAAACTGACCAGGGAATGGTCAACAAGGTCAAACTGCTTGGGGTCAATGCTCCGCGGAATATAGTGTTTCCCCGGGTCGTTATGTCCTGACGAGGTGTGAATGGTATTCAAACGGCTTTGTGATCGGGTGAATTTGGATGAAAAGGGGTTTATGATTGATTGAACTAAGGAATCTACAATGAAATAGCTTAAACAAGCTATGTGAATAAGACGGGAAAGTCAGAAAAACCAGAAACGTTTAAAAATTAAAACGCGTACGTTACGTTTAAATAAAACGTAAACATACGAAATAAAAAGTGAAAACGGAAATCTGAAAACACCCAGGGGGTGAAAATGACTTTTTTACAAACTAAAAGGTAAAATAAAATTTTTAGAAAAAGAAAATTAATTTTTACACTAATTAATCATTTAATATTAATTAAATACTAATTATTACTTAATTATTAATATTTAAAATACTTAAATATAATATAATACTAATTAAATACTAGAAAAATGAAAATAAAATTCCTAAAATTATAAAATAACTAAAAACAAGTTTTAAAAATAAAAATAAGTATTTTTGTCTTTGTGTGAATTTTCTATTAATTAATTACTAATTAACTAATTAAACTATTTTAAATTAAGAGAATTACTAAATGAACAGTAAAAATTCTAATAAAATTTTTAAAATTATTTTATAACATATAAAAGCTATAAAAAATATAAACAGTAGGTTTTTCTTAATAAAAACTAATTATGCTATTTTAAACCAATTATTAATTAATAATTAATAAAACTAAGATTAATTCTAATAAATACTAAATGAAAAGATAAAAATCTGAAAAAAAAATACTATAACTAATTTAATATATGAGGAATTTAATAAAAATATAAAAAAGCTAAGTACTTAACAAAAATTTAAAAATGAAAATTAAAATTAAATTACATTAAATAGAAACTATCACTTAATATTAAATTGTTTTTCTTGGATTTTCTTTTACAAACTTATTTTATACCTAAAAACAAACAACTTTTGTAAAAACAACTTTTTTATAAATAAAAAATAAGCATTGTGGACACAATAAGCCATCACAGTTGACTTATGTTGACCAAAGAAGGAAATAAGCTCAAACTAGCTTAAGTGGGACCCACTATAGTTGATTCTGATCTAAATAGGTTATATGGACATGGTTAAGCAATAAAAAGCAAAGGTGGTCCACTGAATAAGCAAATAAGCACAACATAAGCACTTCACTCTTGCTATTTGACTGAAAAATGGGACAAGCTTGAGGTGCTAAATCAGGTGGGACCCAGGGGGTATGTGGTCAAACCATGGGTCAAACCATGGAGTATGGTAGGAGGGGGGTGGAAAGAAGCCAAGTTGGTGGCCTGGGGCCCACTGAGGTGGTTGGAAACCACCACCAAATGTGGTGTTTGGGACTGCTATCTGCACAGCAGGGGGTTCACCTCCCCTGCAGCCTACTTTGGCTCAATGTGGGGCCCAAGGGAAAAATCCCAAAAATGAAACAACTAATGGACACTAAAGATCAGCTGGTGGACTACAAATAAGAATAAGTTTCAAGGCCTAATTCTAATCTCATAAATCATAAAAATTATTTGAATATTTGGAAAAATCTGATATGGCACTTTTGACTTTTTCAATGAAACTAGTTATTTGACTTATTTGAGATTGGGGTGATCCTAGCTTATTACTTAAGTTATACTAGTACTATAATAAGCTAAATTAACCTACATAAACTAGTTTTGGCATGAATTGAAGGTTTGTAGGTCTTAAATTTCCACACAGTGGACTGTGGGGGAATTAAAAAGCTAAATTTGACTTTTTACACTAACCCTCTGGATTTTATGCTTAACTTACACTACATTTACCTAATGGAAGCTGTTGATACCAAATGTCACTCCTAAACCTAAGTGGAACACAGATTTGCAGCTTGAACCAAACACACCTTAATTGGTCTGTTTTCACTAACTTTGTGAATTTAAAGCTTAAACCTACTAATTTGCTGAATTAAACAGGTTTCCTAAACATATTTAAAGCTAACTGAACATAGAAATCTTACAAAGAACACTTAGATTTCAAAATCACAGATACACTAAATCAAGACAGTACAAATCATAAAACAATGAAACCAGCTACCAAATGCATATTATTGATCACAGAAGCTCAATTATGCATAATATAAACTAATTAGAACAGTGAACTTAAACAACAACCAAATGGTATTATCAAACTAATAACATATGTTGAAGAACTAAGAATAAAAGAGAAGCTTACAATCTTGGAATCCTGACTGAATTAGGTGAAAGACCAACCTAAACCTATTTTAGGATAGGCTTACACATCATCATTAACCACCCATTATCTACACAGAATAACCATCAATAACTTCCCCTGCTTTGTTGACTTTCGTTGACCAAACACCATTCACCATTTAAGTCAGAATTGAACTAAGGGTCCCAATTTTTACACTAACAAGAAGCTTTACTGAGACTATACAACACTGATTACCAATCTTTAACATCTTATATGCTATAATGGATTAAGAGCAATTTGAATAAAAATTAAGTTGAATGAGAGAAACTTGGAATTGAGATTAACAAAGGTTTAAATTACAATAATAAAACACAATACAACAATTAACAACTAAAAATTACATTTGAAAAAAGGAAAAATTATAAAAACGACACAAGAGTTTTTAACTAAAACTATTCTACTCTAAATTACTACTTCTTCTCTTCTTTTTCTTGAGTTTTATAGCTCCTGGGGATCTTTGTTGACTTTCCCACATTTAATTTGAACCCTTGGATTTGTCCCTTTGATCTTGGCCGTTTAATTTTCTTTGGCGGGAAAAATAGTTTTGGCAGATAATGGATTGCTTGGAGAGTTTTGAGGGAATTTAATGGAGTTTGGAGGGTTGTAGAGGCTAGGGGAACAAGTTATGGGAGAAGTGATGTGGAGGAGGGGGGAGGATGGAGTGTGGCAGTGGTTTAGCAGGGAAGTGAGGGAGGTTAGGGGTGAGTCAACCTTGGGTTTGACCAAGGTTTTAAATAAAACGGGGGTTTATATTTTGTGGAGTGGGCTGGAAGTGGTGGGCTTGGGATTGTTTCTGGACTGGATCAGGCCATGGGATGAAGGGTGGGTTTTTGGGTTTGTTTGTTTTGGGTATTTAACAAAAAGTGTCCATTTGGTTTAACTATTAATCACAAGGACCATTTTTGTAATAAACTGAAATTGAGGGCTGAATTGTACAAACATCCCAAGTAGTAATAAGGGTAATACCTGCCACAACTCATTAGTACATGGGCACAAAATAATATTTTTCCATTTTGTAAATTCCCGGGGACCAATTCTGCCAAACTTGCAAAGTACAGGGACCAAACATGTAATTTCCACAAAACTTTCTCCCAGGGACTAAAAATGATTTTTGTAACTTCCCAAGGACCAAAATTGATTTTTCATTCAAAATTATCCCACCAGGGACTGAATATGCCAAAATCTGAAACTCCAGGTACCAAACTGTAAATTCTCAAAACTTTTCAATTTTTCACCAAAGGACAAAATATGACAACTTATGATTGTAAAAGGACCTTTGGTGATAATTTTCCATATTTTGAATATTCTGGGACTAGTTTTGTAATTTTATGAAAGTTGAGGGACTGAAACTGCTAATTTTGCAAACTTTGTACGTTTTTCATCTGTTTTTGCTCATTTTGCATCTAAAACATATAAAACACAATTTTGAAATATTTTTGGTATTTTGATGCATTTCTGAGTGTTTTTGTATGTTTTGCAGTTCAGATTAGACAAAAAATGAGTGCTTAAGCACTCATCAATCCCCCACACTAAACTATTGCTAGTCCCTAGCAATACTGTTTTGAAAACTTGATGGATTTTAAACTTTTTACCAAAAGCCATCACTTCTGGAGTAGCCAGGTGTAAGAACTGTGGCACACCTGATAACCGTGTGATTTTGAGCAAACCACCAGCTGTCAACGGATTTGATTATTCTTTACCAGAAGTCGTTTGCTTCTGGACTAGCCAGCTCTTGATGGAATAGTCAACATCTTGGTGAGCTGATTACCAATTATGGATTTTCCACTGCCTTTACCACAAGCCATAATCTTGCGGGCTAGCCAACTCATTTGTTTTTGTGGAGTTGATGAACCATACAATTTTGGGCAAATTGCAAGCCGTAAACGGATTTGAGATGTCTTTACCAAGAGCCGTTTGCTCCTGGACTAGCCAATCCCTTTTGTCGTTTGGACAAGGCGGACTGATTACCACAAAAATTTTGAAGCACCAGTGAATTTTTTTTTTAAATTTTTGAAATTTTGGCTAAAACGGGGGTATTATATAGTAAAATGTGATAAAATTCGCTAGAATAGCGAAATACCCCCCACACTTAGGATGAATATTGTCCTCAATATTCAAAATCCCGGCTATTATGCCGACATTTTGAACGTAAAAGGGTAACATTACAAGCTAAACGTGGAAAACACCATTTTGTTTTTCACTCTTGTAACCATAGCATGGGGGACTCCCCCACACTTAGGGTGAAAACCCTATAAGCATGCTACTGTTTTTGTTTACCGAGTCGCTAGCTTGACTCGACCCCAAATTCATTTGTCCTTGGGGAAGCATGATGTGGAAGAAAAAATCTCAATCGGACTTTCATTCAAGATGTTTGGACAAACATTTGAAGCACGTGAAAGTTCCACACCGATGAGATAAAATCCCGGCTCAAGATAATGATACATGAAAATGCCGGGATCAAATATGATGCCTCACTCCCAAAGGAGTGAAGAACAAGAGAAGTCACCCTGTAGGTGAAGAAAAGGAAGAAAATCATGATAAAAAGCATGATTTGATCTTCTTCCTCGAGAGGAGGCTCAATAGCCTGAGTTTGGATTTCAAAGGGTAAGCTCAAAAACATCCCGGGAGGGTGGGTGGGAATTTGCAAATTCTCATGATTGAGTGCATCTCCCCCCGGGATATCAAACTCCGGAGGAGTCATGATATGATGAGTGAGTTCACCGGAGAACTCCTCATGAAGAGAATCATTCACAAGATGTGAATTTGTGAATTCATGTTCCGGAATAGACTCATCACAATCCTCATTCTGAATATCAAAGAGTGGATTATCAGAAATCAAAGTGAATTCAGATTCGAATTCAAATAGAGGATTAGTGAGAGTAGTATTGAATGTTTCGGGAACAAAGTGATCAATATTCTCTATTGGACTACTGGGATAAGAAGTGAGTGACGGATCATGATATAGGAGACTTTCAATTTCTCCCAGATCGGCTTTGAAGTCGAGGAGACCATCATCACTTTCCAATGAAAGTGGATTGATGTGAGCAAGTTCATCAGCGAACTTCTCAAGAAGATGATCAGCATCAGTTTGTGGAACTGATGCTTCAACATACTCGATGTCTCCATAAGATGTACAATCATCGCTAAAATCTGAGAAAGTCTCAAATTGATCTTTAGGACACTCAATAGGGGAAGGAATATCACACATATCATCCAAAGTTCCCTGTGACTCTCTCGGGATTGGGACAAGGATCTCAACACTAGACTTTATTAATTCGTCCGATTCCTTATTAGGAATAGTGCTAAGATGCTCATCCCCCATGTTCAGAGAGTGAGTGGAAACCTCGGGTGTGATAAGAGTGGGTTGAGATGGAATCTCAACTGATGGAATCTCATCTGATGAACTTGATGAAGTTTTATAAAATTCAAGGATGTCAAGTGTATCCTTATCATCACTGTCATCAGGAATAAAATGGAACAAAGAGCTAGATTTGGCTGCTTTTTCTCTTGCAATGGATTCCCTCACAGATTTTTCATATGCATCTTGGGAATTTATTCTAGCAGTCTGCTCTTCAGCAAGCAATTCTTCCATGGATTTTTGATGAGTGTGTCTTTGGGCAAAGTCTTGAACTAAACCCTTAAGCTCATCAACGATTTTCATCATATTTTGCATTTCTGGAAGAAGTGCTTGATCCATATCGTACTGTGGAGGTTGGTCGTAATAAGGTGTGTCAAAATTGTCACAAGGATATGGATTCCCCGTTTGACAATCTGAACTGAAATGTGGACCTCCACAGTAATCACAACAGTAAAACTGTTGAGGCTGTGAGTCGTATGTGCTAGAGTCATAATCGTTATCAGGAAACTGCTCATAGACAAGCGTGTTTCCCGATTGACAATCAAAACTGTAGTGTGAACCACCACAGTACTCACAACAGTAAAACTGCTGAGACTGATGGTGTGGTAACTGATGGAATGAATCAGTCGTGTCATGGTAGGAATAGGGATTCTGGTTATAGACAGACCCGTTTCCCGACTCAACCATGCCACAACTGGGGCAATTGCCACCATTATGAGGATTACCACACCACTGGCAAATCAGAAAGTGTGGATGAGACATAGAAAGAATCAAATGTGTATAGAGGGTGAGGAAATGAGAATCAAAAGGGTGAGAGGGTAAAGGAGAATGTTTTTGGATTTTTGGATAAACATTTTATACAAATAGAAAAGAAAATGTTTTTGTGTTTTTTGTGTTTGTTGAAAACTGAGTTTAAAAAGTTTTCGAGAACGGTTTTGTTTTGATAATAAGAAAATATAAACAAAGGATGGATAAATGTACAATGGAACGAATTCCAAAGACACTAATCAGAAAAACCGTTTAGATACGCACACAACCTCCCCGGCAGCGGCGCCAAATTTTGATTGACTCCAAACGGTCAACCTAAACTGACCAGGGAATGGTCAACAAGGTCAAACTACTTGGGGTCAATGCTCCGTGGAATATAGTGTTTCCCCGGGTCATTATGTCCTGACGAAGTGTGAATGGTATTCAAACGGCTTTGTGATCGGGTGAATTTGGATGAAAAGGGGTTTATGATTGATTGAACTAAGGAATCTACAATGAAATAGCTTAAACAAGCTATGTGAATAAGACGGGAAAGTCAGAAAAACCAGAAACGTTTAAAACTTAAAACGCGTACGTTACGTTTAAATAAAACGTAAACGTACGAAATAAAAAGTGAAAACGGAAATCTGAAAACACCCAGGGGGTGAAAATGACTTTTTTACAAACTAAAAGGTAAAATAAAATTTTTAGAAAAAGAAAATTAATTTTTACACAAATTTATCATTTAATATTAATTAAATACTAATTATTACTTAATTATTAATATTTAAAATACTTAAATATAATATAATACTAATTAAATACTAGAAAAATGAAAATAAAATTCCTAAAATTATAAAATAACTAAAAACAAGTTTTAAAAATAAAAATAAGTATTTTTGTCTTTTTGTGAATTTTCTATTAATTAATTACTAATTAACTAATTAAACTATTTTAAATTAAGAGAATTACTAAATGAACAGTAAAAATTCTAATAAAATTTATAAAATTATTTTATAACATATAAAAGCTATAAAAAATATAAAAACTAGGTTTTGCTTAATAAAAACTAATTATGCTATTTTAAACTAATTATTAATTAATAATTAATAAAACTAAGATTAATTCTAATAAATACTAAATGAAAAGATAAAAATCTGAAAAAAATACTATAACTACTTTAATATATGAGGAATTTAATAAAAATATAAAAAAGCTAAGTACTTAATAAAAATTTAAAAATGAAAATTAAAATTAAATTACACTAAATAGAAACTATCAGTTAATATTAAATTGATTTTTCTTGGATTTTCTTTTACAAACTTATTTTATACCTAAAAACAAACAACTTTTGTAAAAACAACTTTTTTATAAATCAAAAATAAGCATTGTGGACACAATAAGCCATCACAGTTGACTTATGTTGACCAAAGAAGGAAATAAGCTCAAACTAGCTTAAGTGGGACCCACTATAGTTGATTCTGATCTAAATAGGTTATATGGACATGGTTAAGCAATAAAAAGCAAAGGTGGTCCACTGAATAAGCAAATAAGCACAACATAAGCACTTCACTCTTGCTATTTGACTGAAAAATGAGACAAGCTTGAGGTGCTAAATCAGGTGGGACCTAGGGGGTATGTGGTCAAACCATGGGTCAAACCATGGAGTATGGTAGGAGGGGGTGGTAAGAATCCAAGTTGGTGGCCTGGGGCCCACTGAGGTGGTTGGAAACCACCACCAAATGTGGTGTTTGGGACTGCTATCTGCACAGCAGGGGGTTCACCTTCCCTGCAGCCTACTTTGGCTCAATGTGGGGCCCAAGGGAAAAATCCCAAAAATGAAACAACTAATGGACACTAAAGATCAGCTGGTGGACTACAAATAAGAATAAGTTTCAAGGCCTAATTCTAATCTTATAAATCATAAAAATTATTTGAATATTTGGAAAAATCTGATATTGCACTTTTGACTTTTTCAATGAAACTAGTTATTTGACTTATTTGAGATTGGGGTGATCCTAGCTTATTACTTAAGTTATACTAGTACTATAATAAGCTAAATTAACCTACATAAACTAGTTTTGGCATGAATTGAAGGTTTGTAGGTCTTAAATTTCCACACAATGGACTGTGGGGGAATTAAAAAGCTAAATTTGACTTTTTACACTAACCCTCTGGATTTTATGCTTAACTTACACTACATTTACCTAATGGAAGCTGTTGATACCAAATGTCACTCCTAAACCTAAGTGGAACACAGATTTGCAGCTTGAACCAAACACACCTTAACTGGTCTGTTTTCACTAACTTTGTGAATTTAAAGCTTAAACCTACTAATTTGCTGAATTAAACAGGTTTCCTAAACATATTTAAAGCTAACTGAACATAGAAATCTTACAAAGAACACTTAGATTTCAAAATCACAGATACACTAAATCAAGACAGTACAAATCATAAAACAATGAAACCAGCTACCAAATGCATATTATTGATCACAGAAGCTCAATTATGCATAATATAAACTAATTAGAACAGTGAACTTAAACAACAACCAAATGGTATTATCAAACTAATAACATATGTTGAAGAACTAAGAATAAAAGAGAAGCTTACAATCTTGGAATCCTGACTGAATTAGGTGAAAGACCAACCTAAACCTATTTTAGGATAGGCTTACACATCATCATTAACCACCCATTATCTACCCAGAATAACCATCAATAACTTCCCCTGCTTTGTTGACTTTCGTTGACCAAACACCATTCACCATTTAAGTCAGAATTGAACTAAGGGTCCCAATTTTTACACTAACAAGAAGCTTTACTGAGACTATATAACACTGATTACCAATCTTTAACATCTTATATGCTATAATGGATTAAGAGCAATTTTGAATAAAAATTAAGTTGAATGAGAGAAACTTGGAATTGAGATTAACAAAGGTTTAAATTACAATAATAAAACACAATACAACAATTAACAACTAAAAATTACATTTGAAAAAAGGAAAAATTATAAAAACGACACAAGAGTTTTTAACTAAAACTATTCTACTCTAAATTACTACTTCTTCTCTTCTTTTTCTTGAGTTTTATAGCTCCTGGGGATCTTTGTTGACTTTCCCACATTTAATTTGAACCCTTGGATTTGTCCCTTTGATCTTGGCCGTTTAATTTTCTTTGGCGGGAAAAATAGTTTTGGCAGATAATGGATTGCTTGGAGAGTTTTGAGGGAATTAAATGGAGTTTGGAGGGTTGTGGAGGATAGGGGAACAAGTTATGGGATAAGTGATGTGGAGGAGGGGGGAGGATGGAGTGTGGCAGTGGTTTAGCAGGGAAGTGGGGGAGGTTAGGGGTGAGTCAACCTTGGGTTTGACCAAGGTTTTAAATAAAACGGGGGTTTATATTTTGTGGAGTGGGCTGGAAGTGGTGGGCTTGGGATTCTTTCTGGACTGGATCAGGCCATGGGATGAAGGGTGGGTTTTTGGGTTTGTTTGTTTTGGGTATTTAACAAAAAGTGTCCATTTGGTTTAACTATTAATCACAAGGACCATTTTTGTAATAAACTGAAATTGAGGGCTGAATTGTACAAACATCCCAAGTAGTAATAAGGGTAATACCTGCCACAACTCATTAGTACATGGGCACAAAATAATATTTTTCCATTTTGAAAATTCCCGGGGACCAATTCTGCCAAACTTGCAAAGTACAGGGACCAAACATGTAATTTCCACAAAACTTTCTCCCAGGGACTAAAAATGATTTTTGTAACTTCCCAAGGACCAAAATTGATTTTTCATTCAAAATAATCCCACCAGGGACTGAATCTGCCAAAATCTGAAACTCCAGGGACCAAACTGTAAATTCTCAAAACTTTTCAATTTTTCACCAAAGGACAAAATATGACAACTTATGATTGTAAAAGGACCTTTGGTGATAATTTTCCATATTTTGAATATCCAGGGACTAGTTTTGTAATTTTATGAAAGTTGAGGGACTGAAACTGCCAATTTTGCAAACTTTGTACGTTTTTCATCTGTTTTTGCTCATTTTGCATCTAAAACATATAAAACACAATTTTGAAATATTTTTGGTATTTTGATGCATTTCTGAGTGTTTTTGTATGTTTTGCAGTTCAGATTAGACAAAAAATGATGAGTGTTTGAGCACTCATCACAATTAATTCATCAATAAATTATATATATATCACATATCACAATAATTGAATGGAAAGCAATATCATACGAGTATCAGTATTTCAATTAAGTATTTTATCAATTAGGAAATTGATTTGAATCATGTATTTTATTTCATATACTTATCAAGTTATCAAAGTATATGTAAGCATGTATCTCCCCCAATGATTTAAAAACAATTATTGGAAATGGGGCTATGACTCACCTGGATTGATTTGGAAATGATGAAAAGTAAAGTAGAATGAGATTTATGGGAAGATTATGGAAACGTCTTTGATACGGAACCTGGTAAATAAATTTATCAGAGAATATAACCAAATACTATTTGGTAAATACGAACGAATAATTATTATTCGTTATGACGAATAGATGATGTGCAGTGAAATTATTATGCCATGCATGATATGATAAAATACTTTATTTAAAATATCCATCGTAGTTTTACCTTTTTAATCGTAAGTAATAATATTAACTTTTTAGATATCATTATATATATTATTAACGTAAAAATAAATAATATAAATATCAAACGTAATAAAAATGCATATGACGTGATGGTTTCCGTAAATTAAAAAATAAGTAAAATGTCAAATAGATTATGTGTAGTCCTTGTCCTTTTCCATTATTATACTAACGGCGTTAGCGTTACACCGTTAGTCCTTTTTCGTATCTAATTTACATTTGTAGTCCACTACTTGTCCAAAATTACAATCTAAGCTTGTAACATCATATATTATCAATTTTTATCCTAACTTTCTGTTTCTACAGTTTTAGTCCTTTATTTCCAATATTTACACTTTTAGTCCCTCTATGTGTCGTCGCGTTACATTTTTAGTCCAAATTTGCAAAAATGATTATAAAAATTTTATAAAAATTTCCGTAGCTTATTTTATTAATTTCAAGCTTATTTTATTAAAAACTTAATTTTTATAGCTTATGGGCCTTAACAAAATAGAACAAAAGCCCATTTAAAAATTTAGAGGCGAGGGCATGAAAATTATTTTGGGCTTGAACTTGGGCTTCTTTTGTGATTCCAAAAATATATTTTATGGGCCCACTGGGCTGTTAAAACGTTAAATCTTATTGGGCCTTTGTTAAGCCCAATCGACAAACATAAGATTTTTATAATTAAGTTTGGTTTGGAAACTGGTTTAAGTCGATTCAAAATGGGTCTAGTATGGTGTCAAAATGTGATTATTTTTACCAGTCATGTATATGAAACTAATAGTTTTCTAGGTGGTCTATGGAATCGTGAAATAATATTGTACGTTTGTTAAATGAAATTTTGAGTTATACGTATGGTTTGTATGGTGTTCGAACCGATTTTATAATTTGAAAAATATGAAATATTTACTAAGTGTTTTATGAAATTTCATACGATGTAACATGGTTCGAAAATGAGTTGATTGATGCATGTAACGTGGGAATAAACGTGAAGTGTGTGTGCTACGTGACTCCTAGGCCTTCCAAGATAGATGCTAGTCACGTTTCATGTACTAAGAATTAATATGTACGTGATATATATAAGTAATTTGATTTATGGCTAAACACTTTGCCTCATAAAAACGTATCAAAACTCAACGTAGGAACGTGAGATTTGACACACTAATAGTTGGCTAGGAGGTTAATGAGAATGTGCAAAAATATACGTAGGTCGTGTGTAGAAATTAGAAATGAACGAGGCGTTTTGATGCATGTTTGGTCGACTTATATGAATTTTTAGTAATTAAGTTGGGTTAATTATTTGGGCCGGTTGGGCTTAGGGAATTCAAAGGCCCGTTTGGTTTTTGGTAATTAGTATTATTAATTAGGTTTAGTGAAATTAATGTTTTGTTAATTGTGTCGATAACTTGTTTTGTCGTTTGACGAATTTGACAATATCGTAATCGTGACCATTTTAATATACAAAGAAATTTTTAAATTTTCCCGTAAAAATGGTAATTACAATAATGACAGAGATTATTTATTTAATTAACCGAAGTTAATTATACGAATTTTAAAAAATAAAGGTCCATACAAAACATCAGGTTGGTTGTTCTTGGTAATGGGAAATTAGATTGATCAAGCATGTAAGTGCACAAAGGCTTACTGGGTTAAGTATCTGTAGTAGGCATCATTTTATCCAAAACTAAGGACACCTGTCCGCATTTTTTCCAATAAAAGGCACACAAATACTTGGTATTGTTAAGTTCTTGGAAATATGTATAAAGTGACTATAGTAATTTCAATTACTAATAATGACATTTTTTTTAGCACGGAGGGTGAAAATAATCAGCAAGTAGTTTCCGGTAATGATTATTGAGGTAAATTTAAAAGCATTGGGCTTTTATCATAAGATGGTCCTTGAACTTGTAAAAATGACTGAAGATAAAAACACCCTAAGTTCTTTTTTGGAAAAATCTAGCATTTTGCAGCCTATGCAATCAAACACATGAGCTTTTTGTGAGAAAAATACAGTTAACAATTAGATTCAATTACATGATACAAAGATGGTTGTACAATCAAATATGAAATGTCAAAAGGGATTTTACTCACTCACTGAGTCGTTAGGGAATGATAATTTACGTGATTAATCAAAAAATTTAAAGAAGTAAAGCACTTCTAAAAATAAGATAAACTTGTTTATACAATTTAAACAAACATATTTATTGTAGTAAATATGAGAGTTCACACAAAAAATTGCCAATGGCTAACCCGACCCGATTATCTTTTACCTACACTTAAAAATTACCTATATCAACCTAAACCCAATTGCCCAATGACTCAACTGGTATATCGTAAAACATGTAACTTATAGTTTCATATAATCATAGGAATTAATGTAAAGTTAATGTGATAGACGATAGTCTAAATGCTTAAGAAATGGTGTGACAAAAGTTAAAATCAAAAAATGCAAATTGACTATTAGTTCTCTGGATTTACTTTTTTTTTTTTTTTTAATACAAGTACTCTACTAATATTCACTATTAATGAGTCACTAAACACATGTTTAGTTCATAGTTATAATGGTATGTGCCCGGAAAATACTTTCAAGTTGAAAAGATTGCATAAAATTCCTAAACAATCTTAAGCTTCATTTTTTTGATAAGGCAAATTGTATTTATTAATTGTCTGATAATTTAAAGATTCTTATTACATTACATGAATGAGAATATCCCTAATGATGGCATAGTGCCAAAACATGGTAAATTACATCCACGAGAGCCTTAGTTTGAAAGGTATCAAAATGACAGTTATGGTATAATTACCTGTTAAGCATTATCAGTTAGGGTATATTTACAGAGTGCTAAGTAGTGATCCTTCCTCGTTGTCCACAATAGACTATCTTCTGACAATTTGAATATGCATTTCATATGGTTTTGATATCATGAGGCTTGTCACCTTCTAACACTTGATCTTCCACCTATACACGAAACCAATTAATTTAGATTTTTAATTTTAGATTTCAAAAAATGCAGAAGTACTTATTTGTATTATAACAACCCATATATGTAAATGGGAAAATGTTAGCTACATTACAAATGTAGCCAATTGGCTACATTTCCTTTGAAAAAAGTTTTAATAATGTACAGTTTAGTCCCTGCGGTATGTCCCTGACACACATTTTCCCCCTGTTCCCACCCTTTTTTTCAAAAGAAATGTAGCCAATTGGCTACATTGTAATGTAGCTATGTTTTCCCCTATGTAAATATATATTAAGTTTTTCAAAGTTTACATGTATCAAGCACATAGTGATTAAGGAAAGACCCATTCCAATGTCAAACATGTGTTGTCTTGCACCTACACAAAGAAAGTTAAGCCATATAACCCCCAACTAAAATGCCTAATAGCAACCAGTTATAGAAAGTTGACATCTTCTTAGCCTTTTTTTTCATCAAATTGATCGACTCCAAATTCCAATCAGCCCTATCATTTGAGTCCTTCAATAAATGCTTAAATGCAGCTTTTGACTCCTGGAAGAAAAAGAATGACAATAATCCAAAAGTAGGAACTACTACATGAACATGATTACAGATATATAATACCATTTTACCTGCTTAGTCGCATATATAAAAGTTTCACAATCTATAGCTTTCTCTTCTAATGGTGTTGTGTTGACTTTTCCAGCACCTGCCATGCCTTTATTTGCTTCCTACCACATCACCATCAAATCAAGTTTATCACATTTTCTCATATAAAACTAAAAAACCATAAATCATTTCAAATAAGCATAACTCGGAGTACTGCACAGAGACTCCATCTAAGGCTTCTATAAATGACCTAATTTACATCCAGAAGGAACAAAAAAAGCTTCCACAATGTTATAGCCGGGAAATAAAGATCTAAAAGTTGGGGTTTTTTGCTCACAATTAAAAAAGAACAAATTAATGAAAGCTATACGTTGTGAATCTCTATGCATTGTAAAATATCTACCAGCAAGAAACTCGTGTGTGAGAATACCCAAATTAACTTCTTTCTCGATTTCACAGTGAGGAGAAATACCAAAGGTTATCCAAATTTACCTCTTTTGCTTCATTTTTTCTCTCTTCCATACAATTATAGTGCCACCAAAATCAGAGGATGCTAACAGATTCTCACCATGATTCCATGCAACTGCGATCACTGGGTATCCATGTCCCTGTACTCGTAATAAAGAACACAAAATAGATCTAGTTATTGTCCTCCGTGTGGCGTTGCATTGACAAAGAAATGACTACTCAGTATGTAAGATTAACAATATTGGTGGCCATGAACAGCCAAATTATCTTTGAAACATAAAGCACGCCAAAAAGTTATTTATCAATGAAACGCACTACCTGTAGCCGTAAGAAGTGCAGTAGCTGAAGCTGTTTGGGCATCAGTTGACGAAGATAATGACTCATGGATATGTGGTCTACCAACAGATGGGGTTCGATCGAGGTTGTTATCAACACTCGCTTCATTCACATGTAACATTTGAGTGGCCCGTTTATTAGGTAACCCGATATCAATGGTACTATCTGTTATGCGTTTGCCTCTAGCAACAGCCAACGGCGTTCTGATTCTTGCATTGCCGAGGGATCTGATGCAGCAGCCGTACATTCACCGAAGACCAAGCTGTTTTCAGAAACTCTAGCAAACCTCCGGTCTAAGGTATCATAGGAATGAACAACTCCACGGGCAAAATCCAGTATCTTCGTCGTAAAGGACATACCTAAAAAGGGTAAACACATGCATTTACACATAGACATGAAACTATGTTAAAGACAACAAAAAGGGTAAGACAAGTATTTACACATACACATAGACATGAAAGTCCAGCGTTCTTCTGTTTCTTCATCGTGAGAAAGAACTGAGGAGTTAGCGCACCACCAATTCCGGCTGTTGGTATACTATGGCGGCATGAAAAAAATATGTCCAATGAATAGTTAAACATAAGATAAATATCAAATATTTTTCAACCAAACGCATGCTTGAGAGCTTTTTGCTACTTCAAACAACAATGCAAGCAGAATATATGTGTCGTTGTTTGCACATCAAAACTACAAAATTGATAACATAACTGAGAATAATAACCGAGTTTATGTAGTTGAAATCCAATACAGTAATCAGAATAATTCAAGAGAAAACTTCTTAGATTCCCAAATTCCTAAGGTATTGGGGACCTCAAGATGATTACAGCTCAAATTCATATAGATAAAAAAGTAAGGATTTTAGTTTGTGTGCAACAACTTAATGTGTAAACCATTGATATCAATATATGAATTCCACGATGTTATAATCGGGAAATAAAGGTCTAGAAGCCGGGGTTTTGTGCTCACAATGAATAAAGAATAAATTAATGAAAGCTATAAGTTGTGAATCTTTATGTCATGTAAAATATCTACCAGCAAGAAACTCGTGTGTGAGAATACCTGAATTAACTTCTTTCTCGAGTCCACAGTGAGGAGAAATACCAGAGGTTATCCAAATTTACCTCTTTTGCTTCATTTTTTCACTCTTCCAAACAATTACAGTGCCACCAAAATCAGAGGATGCTAACAGATTCTCACCATGATTCCATGCAACTGTTGCAGCAATCCCAATGTGATATGTGTAGATTTATGAACTATAAACAAAGTTAAAAAATCAGATGCAAGTATTATTCTATAAATTAACCCACTGAAAAAAAAAAAAAAAAAAAAAAAAAAAAAAAAAAAAAAAAAAAAAAAAAAAGAGTACATCATTGAATGGTTGTATTCACCCACTCAAGCTTGAAACATGTAAACTTCCTACAGTGGTTTGTAATGTTTATGAGATAAAAAGAAAAAGGACTAATCTATTTTAGTATAACTGAAAGCACCAACTGTATCGTGTTTGTCGCAATAGAAAAACTTAACAACCTATCGGTAGACTTATCTTGAGAAGCTGAATGGCTAAATCTGTTACTTGCACGTTGGGAGACCGTAACCTTACCTAACCTTTTGTAAACATCTGGAACAACATGTTCAAAAGAATTTTAAAAAATGCTAAATGTTTTCTATACCTCATACCAAGTAAACTTTTCATTACAACTAATAACTTTGGAAATACATGCATGTGACACAAATAGAATTTGACTTCCAGTAGTATTAAGCGGATTATTTCTTTGTTCATATAGACGTTGTTCAGCAGTGAACTTTTCCGTTGGACCAGCTAGTTGTACATATGTAATCCATTGACAAATCATTGTCGCAAACTACTGGCAGCCTCCCACCGAGTTGTGTATCATGATTATATATTGGCTGCAACATGAAGAAAGTAAGAAGATTTTTTTTTTTTTTTTTTTTTTTTTTTTTTTTTTTTTTTTTTTTTTTTTGGTATAGGGGTTTACCCCGGTAAACATAAGAAAGTAAGAAGAATTAAAATTACTGGAAACATATATAAGACTCAATAGTAAAATAAATGTGTACTTACATGTATATTGGGCAAATTGATTGTCAAGAGTATCATAATCGTATCGTACATTGGATAGTGTCGAAGTTCACTGATCCCCAACTTTACTATTTGCAGAGCTACAAACAATGGTCTTATTTGTAGATGCAATATCACTCATAGACCTAAAGAATATTCCCTCATGCGACGGCGATGGCTGTTGAACATCACTTGCTTGGGCACTTTTATGTAATAGACCGTCGCATCCATAGGAACCAAATGAATGGCACTATAAAAAGCATGTTCCATGTTTGCTTAAACGGTAAGTAAAGTTTGTATTAAAAAGACCACGTGTATTAGTAAATTATTACAGTCAAGCAATCATTTGATAATAAACTTTTGGCTTTCAAATATTTGTTGATAGTAACATTTTGATTCATTTTTAACGAATACAGAGATATAATAGCTTCAGCAAAACCTTTCCTAGCTAAATAAACCACTTGTCCCAAATTCGGCTTCTTGCAGCTCCTGCCGACGCCGCTCCTCGGCCGGGACTTTCCATCACCCTCCGTGTACAGCTGAAGCAAACGAACAAAAAACCTGAAAGAAAGAAAATATAGTCTTAAAATTCTAATACATGAAGTTCATTAACGTATCAATATTATGATGTGTATAGTTGAGAATACCTGTCCTGAGCATGCTGAGCAGAAAAAGTTGGCATGAAATCTTTAGACTTTGGAAGAGGAACTTCATGAAACCACTCATTGTTAAGAGCTGCATCAGCTATTATTGTCCGGTGCACATATTTTGGATATGCTTTTAAAAAATGTCACGTTGATATACAGGAATGAGACATTATAGCCACATACAATTGTCCAATTATTGCCTTTCGACTAAAAAAAATTTGTCCAATTACAAAATAATACCTTCTCGGGGTCATAGGTTAAAAGAATGTCAGCAGATAATTAAATCCAGCATCAGATTATTCTGAAAAGTTACAAAGTAGTAAATAAAATCAAATATTTTTGCAATGTAATGACTCTGTCAACAACGTGCAGCTTCAAAGCTAGACCAGAAAATCAACCAGAGCTGGAAACCTGGAAAACAGTGGCAATAATAAGATTACAAAAAGTGGGTTTTTCTTGATCAAAGATTGTAGAAGTAAAATGTTAAAGCGAGAGTAAAACATCAAAGACTTTTCCATGGGTGTTTATACACCTACCATGGCGCGACTATTGAGACTGATCTCCAATGAAGCTTAATTCGAATAATAATGTTGCAATCATCTTGGAACCACATGGTGTCCAAGTATCTTTTGTTGCAAATTTTGATTTTGGGCACTTGAGCAATGTTGTAATCCTTGTTGAATCACCCGGTGTCCAAGGATTTTATTGCAAATTTTGATGATCAAGTAGTAATTACTTAAATCGACTACACCAATTATAAATATGATATTATCGTGTCGATAGTATATGGCCTAATGATACAGAATGCAAATTTCAGACACGCAAAACCGTTATATCAATTTTTACATTGTTCCATACAACATAAGATCTTTTACAAACAAACATGAATCTGATATGGCTGCCTAAAGCCATAAATCCTATACTTAATAGGGTATGGCATGGCCTTAGGAGCTTGTGTTACCTGATTAACAGATGCACATCATCAAAGAATTTAGATCTTCTTTATACAGCGGTGGTAACTTGTTTTGATTCATAGTTGCTTTTTGAGCATTGGACTTCCTGAAAAGCAAATCCTTCAAGATCTTCTTCAACGCATCAAGAATCATCCTACATACACATTAAATCAATTACATGATCACGTGCATGCACTTGATAGCATTATATTAAATCCAATTTATTAAGTTTAGGCTTACCATTGTGAGTTTGGGATTGATTCGGGTGACATCAGTAGAAGAGACTGTGAGGAAAAAATATTAATATTAGGGTTTTTGAGAAAAAATATATTAGAAATGAACTTTAATTTTTTCCCCGTATATGTTTGATTAGGTTTACCTAAGTTGTAGGGATTCTCCTACATAATTGGTTATTCCTATATAGATTTTGACATTGAGTATCTAACCAAAATAATAAGGTGGTTCACTGGTTAAGATACCTCCTACTATCTAAATGATATTGGGTTCGAATCCATGCACAGTTTTTTTGAAAAAACAAAAACTTTCGAAAAAAACACACCAATACACATGACTAAAATAGGGAAAAATGCTTAGGTGGACGAAAATTGATGACATGGACTTAAATGCGCTTATTTGGCATTAAATTGGTCAAACACTATGATATGGCTGATGACATGGCTGATAATGAATTACTGGCAATGAGGTGGCGTTTTCTTGATTTATCTACGTGTAACGCCTCATGTTATATATAATATAGAGATATATATACATATACATATATATACGTATATATATATATATATATATGTATATATATATATGTATATGTATATATATATATGTGTATATATATATATATATATATATATATATATATATATATATATATATATATATATATATACACATATACATATACATATACATATACATAAATATATATATATATATATATATACATAAATATATATATATATATATATATATATATATATATATATATATATATATATATATATATATATATATATATATATATGTGTGTGTGTGTGTGTGTGTGTGTGTGTGTGTGTGTGTATACATACAATTAAATTTTATCATAATATTAAAAAATATTTTTTATGTTTGAAATAACTTTTCTGACTATATATATATATATATATATATATATATATATATATATATATATATATATATATATATATATATATATATACAACGTGTGTAATTCGGATTAAACCGAAAACCGAACCAAACCGAACTAGAATTCAACCAAACCGAACAGAAAACCGAATTTGAATTCGGTTTGTTTTGGTTCACGGTTTGACCCTAAAAAACTTTTAACCGAATTAACAGAATAACACAAAAACCGAACCGAAGAACACCCCTAGCACATGTGCATTTTGTAAGTGCACAATCAAAAGAATGGTTATCACGATATCATCATGTTGAATACTTGAATAACTCTTTTAGGTTGTCGCTATTCGGGCCTGTGTTGAGGTTAGTCCAACTTAATGTGTGTTTTTGGTAGGATTTCCTTTTACTTGGGTATATAAAAAAATCCAATAGGTTGTTTTCAAGTCCAAAGTTAGGGGTGAGCAGAAAACCCGAAACTGAATCGAACCGAAAATAATAAAACCGAACCGAATTTGCTAAAACCGAACCAAACTGTACTTTTAATTCGGTTCTCGGTTTGGATGTGGTTTTGGTAATCAAAACCGAAAACCGAATTCATACATGTTGACATAAATAATGTCTTAAAACATTGTTAGCATATTAACAATGTCTCTATGTTTTGATAATTACAAAGCATAAACTTATTAATCTAAAACTTATGACGTAAACAAGTTTTTAGTGCTTAATATTTGTCTTTGCTTCCATATCACTTAAGGTATGAATAAACAAAGGGTTTATTGCATTTCATGATCAAAGAAAAATTTTCTAATCACTAGAATTTTTATAAAATGTATTAAACATTTTATATCTTTTACAAAATCACTTTTCGAATTAAAAGAATATGTTTAATTTATTATAAATATATGATTTCAAATTTCCAACCAAAAATGGCAAATTTTATCCAGAAAAATATTCCCAACTAAAAGACAAGAAAACCTAACGTTCTGAAGGGGCGGCCCCCTTAATTCCTTAGGCGGCCCCCTTAATCATTAAGGGGACCGGCCATTAATTAAGGGGACCGGCCACGCTCCAGAACAGTATTTTTCTCCCCTATAAATACTGGTTCATCCCACATAATTTTCTCACCTTTTGCACTCCTAAACTTTCTGTTCTAGATCCACATTTCTATTCTCTTAATCCTTTGATCATAAGTGCATAATTCTTTGTTTCAAAGTGATTCAAACTTCATCCTCTCAAGTGCAAGAGAAGAATACTTCTATCCCCCAAGACAAGAAGTATTACAACTTGTTGTAACCTCCACATCCAAGTTGTTGGTGCATCATCAAGATTATTTATATTATTCTTTGTGAAGATTGTTGTGAATATTTGATTGTAGATAGTTGTGCTAGATATATAGATTGTGTGATTAGTTAGTTGCTTGGTGTGAAGAAGAAAAGTTAGGAATTAGATTGTAGTGAAGAAGCTAGGTGTGGTGTAGTTAGTTGTGAAGTGAATTGGTGTGAAGAAGATAGGCGTGGAGTAGTTAGTTGTGAAGTAGATTGATTTGAAGAAGTAGTGTAGAAGTTGTGACTTAGTTGTGAAGAAGTTGTGGTGTGTAAATTGGTGTGTAAGGTTTTCTCCGCCATAAGGGAGCTTCTTTAATATAGTGAAGAAAACTCTCGAGTTAGGTGCTCGGGGAGTGGAGTGTCCTTGTAGCCGAACCACTATAAATCTCTTGTCTCGCGGTTTGATCTTTCCATCTCTTATCTATTTCATTACTTATCATTGTTATACCTTATTTATTGATAGTTGTTTATATTGTGCAAGACTTGAGATCACATATTATCGAATCTAAGTTTTTAAAAGCTAAGAAAACACTAAAACTATCTTTTATAACAAATTAAAAAGACGTAAAACTATTCAACCCCCCTTCTAGTTTTCCACAATTGGTATCAAGAGCCATGTCTAGCAAGATTTTTAAAATATATTGTATTTTAAAACTTGTAACGATCTATGGAATCTGAAAAATATTTAGAAGGGCAATCTATGCAAAGACCACCACTATTTGAAAGTGATGGATTTTTATATTGGAAAAATAGATTCGAAACGTATGTGAAATCAAAAGATCTTGATCTTTGGCATATTATTACCTTTGGTGATTTTCCTCCTATTCAATATAATGTTGAAACTAAAATGGATGAAATTGTATCTTTCGAAGAGCAAAATGATGATTTGAAAAAGAAACTAGCAAAAAATAATGAGGCTAAAATGGTCATTTATAATGCGTTACCACGCAAAGAATATAAAGAATTTTTATGTGTAAAACCGCCAAAGAAATTTGGGATTCTTTACTAATTACTCACCAAGGTAATAGCCAAGTCAAAGATAATAAAATAAATCTTCTTGTACAACAATATGAACAATTTACGATTCCGGAAGAGGAATCAATTGATAATGCTTTTGCTAAGTTTAACACTATTATAACAAGTTTAAAAGCACTTGATGAGACATTTTCTAGTAAAAATTGTGTTAGGAAATTTCTTAGGGCATTGCATCCAAAATGGCGAGCTAAATTCACGGCAATTGAAGAATCAAAGAACTTGATGACGTTATCACTAGATGAACTAATTGGCAACTTGAAGGTTCATGAAGAAATCATAAGAAGAGATTCGGAAATGGTCAAAGTCAAGAAAGAACAAACCAAATCCATTGCTTTAAAAGCCAAAAAGGAACCTAGTGATGATGATGATTCAAGTGACGAAAGTGAAGACGAAGAATATGCAATGGCCGTAAGAGAATTCAAGAAATTCTTCAAGAGACGAGGAAGATTCACTAGATCATCACGAGACGAAAGAAAAGCATTCCAAAGAAATAGAAGTGACAACTACAGGAAAAGAAAGTGCTTTAGATGTGGAAGTCCAAATCATCTCATTGGCGAATGTCTAAAGCCACCGGGTTATGAAAATCAAGGCGCTTTTGTTAGTGGAACATGGAGTGATAGTGACAAAGAAGAAGTTGAAAAGCCAAGAGACGAAAAGTGTTTTATGGTAAAAGAAACCGACGAAATATGTTTAGGAATTGACTTGGAACCTGACGAATGGATCAAAGATAGCGGATGTTCGAGGCACATGACGGGGAACCGCAAGCTATTCTCTACATACAAGGCATACAATGGAGGTAACGTTATTTTCGGTAGTGACTTACGTGGAAAAATCATTGGCAAATGTATGATTTCTCAAGACTCACTTACTATTGAAAATGTAGAGCATGTAGATAATTTAACATATAACTTGCTTAGTGTAGGACAAATATGTGATAATAAATGTAGAGTCACATTTACCGAAGAGGATAGCGAAATAGTTAAGAATGGAAAAATTATAAGTAAAGGAATTAGGAAAGGTGGCATATATGTTATGAAACTAGGAAACAAGCCTGAGGATAGGATATGCCTAACGACCCTAGATGAAAACTCTACATTGTGGCATAGGAGATTAGGACATGCTAACATGCAACAAATACAATCTTTGGCCTCTAAGGAATTAGTTAGAAATTTGCCTAATCTAAAATATGACAAGCATTTTTCTGATGCATGTAAAATTGGGAAACAAGCTCATGCTAGTCACAAAGCTAAGAATATAGTATCCACTACTAGGTGCCTAGAATTATTACATATGGATCT
The DNA here is from genome assembly GCA_030686995.1 of Artemisia argyi. NCBI lineage: Eukaryota > Viridiplantae > Streptophyta > Magnoliopsida > Asterales > Asteraceae > Artemisia > Artemisia argyi. Next base: position 55,066,497 of record CM060691.1, read on the forward strand.
TTTCGGTCCATCCGCTGTGCGGAGCTATGGAGGAAACAAATATACCTTAGTAATAGTAGATGACTACTCACGATACACGTGGACTAGGTTTTTAAGTGACAAAACCCAAGCCTTTGAAAAATTTGAAATATTTAGTAAAATGATTCAAAATAAATTAGGATGCTCAATAGTTGCCATTAGGACGGACCATGGTAGGGAATTTGATAACGAAGTACAATTCAGAAAATATTGTGAGTTAAATGGAATATCTCACAATTTCTCCGCTCCTCGTACTCCTCAATCAAATGGCGTAGTAGAAAGAAAAAATAGGTCACTACAAGAAATGAATAGAACTATGTTAAATGAACAATCTGTCACAACTCACCATTTCAGGTCATTTCAGGTCATTTCCCGAACTTTGGAAAAACACTATTCATCAAACACTATTAATCAAACACTATTCATCAAAAACACTATTCATCAGATTACTATTCATCATTTTTGGTGTCAGTTTGACATTCCGAGAAACATTCAGAAATTTTACTATTCACGGAACACTATTCACTGCGGGAAAAGATTTGATCATTCACGTGCATTACACATTTCATCGTAAATTTAGTTTACGGGTATTCAAATTCGCGTAACCGTATTGGTTCAGGTGCGAATTCATGCATTATCAGTAATGACTTTTCATACGGACTGGAGATAGTCTGCATATCATCATAACAGCATTTTCATGTTATACCACTCTCAGAATTTTTAAATTTATATATTTGATACATTTAACGTTTTTACGTATAAGTATTTATAGTAAACGTTAACACCCGGTTTATACACGACGAATATATCTAAATATTCCCACAAGGGTCCCGACATATTTTTATATCCATTTTAACATCATAAAAGTTATAACATTCAGTTACCCAGTATTTTGGAAATTTATTTTATTTATAACGTACGCGTATGAATATAACGACGGTTTTCGTGAAAACTAAACAATAATCACCCGATCACTCAGTAAATGTACCCAACATATTTTTAATATATTTTCAACATTATTATGACTTTATTTCATCCCGGTAAACTTCGTGAACATTTATTTCTATTAAACCCGGTACCCGATTTTAACGAATAACACGTAATAACACTTAACGTTACACTAATTTCCTAAATAAATACCAAGTACCCCTACCCCCCCCCCCCCCTGGCTCACCATAACCGGCCACATGAACACCCCTTAACCTTGTGCATTGATTTCCTAATATAAAACTAATAAACCTCTAAGTATATACTTTAACTAAAAACCTAAAATCATAACATACACTTTTTAGTAAGAAAGAAAATCATCTCACCATTTCCTCTCTTCTACCTCACGACTTCACCATAAATCCATGATCAAGTGATCTTTTTCCAAAAGTTAAAACACCAAAGTTGTTCCTTATACTTGCCTAATCAAGAATCAATCAAGAAATACACAAGTAATCCAAGTTTTCTAGCCATCTAATCATCTCATTTTATCAAGTAAGTTATCAACTTTATTTTTACATGAATCATATTATATTTACTTGTATTTCATGAGTTCCATGCTAAAAACCATGTACAACTAGCTATACCACCATTTATTTTGTCAAAAATGGAACATACAAACCCTAACTTTTTATTTATGAATCCCCTTGCTATAATAACTTGGTTAGGAGCCCATGGCACCCTAAGAAGGTGTATGGTAGGATTAGATTAGCTATGTGGTGAGTACAAGAGGTTTGGTGATGTTAGAAATTAGTTATAAACCTTGAAAACTTGATTTGGAGCATGTTTTAGACATGCTGTCCCATTTTGTGAAAACCTGGAAAATCAGTAAACACCAAGGGAACTTTGGCAAAATTTTTAGAAAATACTTTCAAAAACAAATCCGTAGGCGAAAGAACGGATTAAAAAGAGTTTATAACGATCGCACATCAAGCATCGATCATTACACTCACAAGTATATGTATATATAACTTTGTTCTTGAACTTCAAACATTTAAACGAACACGAGTTTTAATAACAAACTGAATGACTAATATTCGCGATAAAACGAGATTTAGACTATCAACTAAAACATACCATATCTTTTAGGTTGTGTGTGAAGCCGTTGCCTTGCATCGTTGAGATTATGTTACTACCACTACTACTGTACTACTAAGGTGAGTTCTTAGCCCCATTTTTATAATTGTTTTATAAACTCTTTGGGGGAGATACATGCTTAACTATTGTTTTATACTCTTACAAGTACTCGTTAACTATTTACATATTACTGTGATTTCATAGCACACTCTTTAACTATTTTCCCGTGGGGGAGATACATGCTTAAAACTCGAACACAAGTCTTTTATACCGGGTATTGAAATACCGTCAGGCCAATGTTATTTGCTTAAGTTACTATTGCCGAAAGTCCCTCGATCATGAACCTTAATCACTTGAAGGGTGAACGTAAATAAATGTGGATAGTACTATTAGTGATTGACAATCCTCGTTTGGTTGTTAGAGAAAACACCAGGCGCACTTTATTGTTCTTATTATAGGTTATTGGCAAATACCTATCTTGAGGGCCTACTACTTACCGTCATAACTTGGGATTATGATTGGCTGTTAATCGTTGAGTATCATGAGCTTAAGGCAATAACAGGAACGTTGATTTAAACTTATTGATTGTATATGATTACAATACACTCTTAACTTGTGATTCGAAACTCGTGTTAAATGGATTTATAAATCAATTAATATTTTTGGTATTGGCCCTGTGAAGGGCAGCCCAACGAACTATTTCTGAATTGATAAGGAAATCACTCATTTTCTGATTTACAATTTAAACTATAAACTCTATGAACTCACCAACCTTTGTGTTGACACTTTTAGCATGTGTTTATCTCAGGTAACTATACAAGAAAGAACTTGAAGGCACGGAGTGGGCTTGTAACCTGGCATGGGCTTAAATAAACATTTTGACATATTTTAAATAAACTTGTTGTTTAAATAATGAAACATCTTGATGTCTCGAATATTTGGTATTTTGAATGAATTAAACTTTAAAACGTCACTTTTGTCGTTTTCTATGATTGTGACAAAGATCCTCGAAGTAACACCCAAAAAGTCTTCCGCTGACATTTTTAAGTCTTCCGCTGACGTGACGATTTTGGGGGTGTTACAGATTGGTATTCAGAGCCACGGTTATAGAGAACCAGATGTTTTTAAACATTGGACTATAACCACACTTTAACTGGACCATTTTTACAAAATACCACTTCATGCCCTCCGTGCCTACATTCCAACATCTGGTAGAAAAGTTACTTTTCATTATTTCTTACTTATATAACTTGATATATGCTTACATGTTATGATTATGCTAAATTATTAATCGGGATTATTACAAATACCGTGTCTTCATATTTCCATCCGCTAGACTATTATGTGACCTTTAAATAGTTTATGGTACAACTACACTCTAGTATATTAATATATATATATATATGCTCCCCCAACTATTTTGAGTACTATGCAAATCCTCTTTAATTGTCTCGCTTTCATCTTTATAGATGCTTACGACATATCCGCACATAAATTATTTTGTCAGATGGTTAAGTCAGAATCTTAAAATGATTTACAACGTCTTAATTTGAATAGATTGGGACGCCCTTTTGTTCAAATCAAGAAATTATAAATCATTGAACCATAAGTTTATATTTCCTTAATTACATAGTTTGGGACGCTTCTCTATGTAAATAACGAAATATAGATAAATAGGTTTAATTACTTCTGAGTTAACAGACATATGAAACCAAGAAAACCTAAATCTCATTAGAAACCGCGAATATTAATACACAACGATATAACTAGCATCGGTAATGCTATGATCCAATCCAAGGACTCCAGATCTTCTTTCGGGAAGAAAGTTACAACAAAATACGCAACTATGAGAACAATATAAGTATAAGACATATTAAAAAAAAAATTGTTAATTGAAGACAAAATGAACGATAAAGAGAAAAATCAGGAAATATATAGACATGTTGCCATGAATCACTATTCTTGCCATGTGCATTCACTTTTCCCCAAGTTAATATCTATCCACAAGAACTAAATAATTCGAGAATTATCTCCACACTATTCTCTTTGTAAAAATTTGTATCAACAAAACTCTTTTGTTTAACGGGTAGGTTACCCGCACAGATTTTTGTAATTTTAAAACATGAAGAATAAATAAATTATCATCCTCATTTTGCTCACAATGGATTCAAACGACATATTATTATTAAACTTGACTGAAACACATAAAAACATTACAAACGATACTAAAAATTAAAACATCACACTTCAGCGGTAGTCTGGGTGATCCCAAGTCTGAGAATTGTTAGAATCATATCCATCATCATAAGGGTCGAAGCTTGCCAACCTCTCTTCTTCTATTTGAGCCTCCAACCTACTCAGCTCCCGCTCCATGTCAGAAATCCAACCACCATCATCGACCGCCACATTTTCCTCAAAACTTGGCTGGAATTGATCCAGATGAGGAAATTGTTGTTGTTGCACAGTCACTCTTGGTGCCGAAGAACTCGATGCACCTTGTTGAAATGATTGCGGTTGTGGATGTTGTGATGGTGGTAGTGGATTTGGTTGATGATGCTGTTGTTGCTGTTGCTGTTGTTGCTGTTGCTGTTGTTGCTGTTGCTGTTGCTGTTGTTGCTGTTGCTGTTGCCATTGCTGTTGTTGCTGTTGTTGTTCAATCCTAGCAGCTTCAACATTCTCTTTAAGACTCCAACAGATCTTGCTGGAACTATGGTCCTCTATCTGATGAACACAAACCCATAACGATTCAATAATAGCCGCATCCTTACGATATCCGTCATGCAAGAAAGTATCAATCACACGTTTCCGATCATCTGATATATCCGTACACTTTGCATAGCGTTCTCTAAGCCGTTGTTTCGATTGTTTCACCACCTCCAACTCCAGGATGACCCTCAAAATAGCATTTTTGCGATCCACATCACTATTTTCGGTCTCTGCTTTGATATATTGTTGAATTTGTTCAGCGGTATGTGGTAATCTACAAACCATTTTGTGTGTGTGTGTGTGTGAAGATAACACAAACGTACCAGTAGTATTTATAGAAGATTGAAATATATTATTTTATTTAATATAACCGTTTGTATTCAAACGGTAAAAACTTTCAAAAGCCTACATCTATTAAACAAATAAATAAATTTTTAGAATACGTGGTGAAAATTCTACCTTGGCTTTCGCATTTTAACACAAGTGGCAAGAAACAGATCATGTTAAACACGTAACACTACAACTAAATCATAAACACACCACGTATGAATAATACCCTTAACCCTTAAGAAATTTTGAACATATCAAATAAATCCCTAGGGACTTTCAAACATTATATAACAAATATTAGACCACCTCATGATCTGATATAACATGAAATGATAATGTACGTATCGATAAACACTTCATACTCGCTTAAACCAGACGGAACGCACCCTCTCAACTTGGGCCTCAGAATTTCAATAACCCAACACTTCGTTGTATTTTAAACTAGATCAATAACTCGAGCCCGATGTTGCTCGAATCCCAGAAATTAAATCATATTCCCAAACAAATTCATGTCGAATAATTTTGAGTCATTTTCCGTGACATTTTCTTAACACTCTACCAATGTTTTGTACATTTCAAATTATCATATACCTAAGAATCAACTAAAACGAACCTTTATCACTTAAATCAATCTTAGGACGGTCAAGATATCATCACCTCATTTTGTACGAACTCCAAACTATCCAACGATACAAAAACTTGTACTTATCTAAATAATCGACTTCCCACGAAACCAAACAAACTTTTATTAACACTTTCGGTCAAAATTTGTTATAACCCACCAAATCTAACTACAATCAAACCAATGTTTTAACACATAATGCAAATTTAATGATCTATAAGCAATAAAAGCAAACATAAACAACGGCATTAGGAAACAAAGAAGATTTTATTCATACACTAGAGATTACATAGAAACACAACGAACCTTATTACAACAATCCTACCATTACACTACAATATTATGCCTCATTTCCAGAACTTGTCAATAATGATAGATACAACAACGAGCGGTACAATAAACAATAAGATTCCAACCATCATGGCACGATCTTCTCTCGGAATGAATGCCAAGAGAAAGGTAGCAACAATAAGGTATAAAATCGCGAGGGAAGTGATGATGTGCGGCATGTCGGCAAACACTAAGAAAAAGGTTACTTTTAGGAATAAAGAAAACGCACTAGTGAAAGATATAAAGAGAAAAAGAATTGGGTACTATACACCACTGTAGTAAAACACTATTTACACCTAGAAATTATATTTAGCATTACCAAGAAAGATTTAAAGTTTGAACCAAAGTATTTCCAAAGTTTTCATAAAAATCATATTAAGAGTTAAGAAAAGGCTGATATTGTAGTAGATATGTTAAGCTAGAAAGGACAATTCAAAATCGCTCAAAAGATAAATCATTTGGAATAACTATTTATTCACCTCTAACCTCTCACCTTTACAACTACCTTATCTTAGAATCCCGGGACGAGATTCCGTTTAACGGATAGGTAATATAACACCTCGTAAAATTTTCCTACGATTAACACGTTACCATAACATAGATTAACCATTTTTGCGGGGAACAAATTTTTTTTTTATGCATGGCATATTATGCGAACCACTACGACATTTATGATTAACCACTTACCTAGGAACGATGCTTACACACAACCTTAATAGATTTAATATCGCGAATATATATATTTATATTTTAAACGTTAATAATTAAAACAATACGTTTCGTTCATTTAACATACATTATTTATATCATTCCGGAACCTACAAAAATTCCCGAGACTACTCACTAATATTTTTGGAACATAACCCGACTCTCGAAACAAGCCACGTGGGTCCAACCCACCCTTTGGGCCTGAATTAAACCAAATAACAACCAAACGGACTACTTTTCCTTCCTTTTCTTTCGTTTGGGCCTGATGCACACCAAAGCCCAAACCTGCGAGCCTAGCTGTCCAACCCAAGCGCACCCTTATTTTAATTTTCTTCCTTTCCTTGTTTCTGCCGCGACCCAATCTACAAACGCACCTTTTTCTCCTGATCTCGACACACAACACATACATATTATTACACCCTCTAATTTACCACATTACAAGGATTCTATAACGCCTTTTGTCTCAAAGTTTCATAAACATTTGCTATACGAAACAGTGGCCAAGTAAACCACGAAACACATTTTGCCAATTTTCCAAAAACGTGTCACCAACCTTCTTACGAGCCACCCAAGCCTCCCAATCATATCAAATCATCCATACACGTCTAGGAGTGTCAGAGAATGTCAGAAACGTTCAGAGGTAAAGCCTTACACACATACGCTTTGTAATAACTTGATTGAATACTAGTAGAGGTGCCACACATAGTTTCAAGCCAACAACACCCTTCCATGTTACTTCATATCCATCTTCTCATACAAAACCTCCTATAAAACACCACCATACAAACTCAGTCGAACACACACACACAAACGTACCATAATTCCATTTTGTGAAGTTCAAGTGTCGAGTTTTGGGACAGAAAGTTTGGAGCTAGTTCGAAGGCATAGGAACACGTACAATGGTTAACTTTGCTCATCCTACATCTCTACTTGGTCACAAGTCGAACCACAATCATCATTTGTTCCAGCTCAATCCCTATTCACGTTTTTACCCCACCTTTTGAGGTGAAGTAAGTCACTCGACATCCATGTTATGTTTCCAGTTCATTATATTTTTGTTTTCGACACTTTACTTTTAATCCATTATCTCGTTAAATAAAAACACGACACATACTTAGTTTACCTCGTATCACATGTTGTCTAGGTCCTTAACGAGACCCTATAATCTATTTGAACTCATATTAACATATACACATGAAATATCACACGTTCCTTTACCCTTTTGGACCTATACGATTTTAGTAAAAACACTTAGAATATTTTGACTAGAAAAACTGTTTTCAGAATTGATTTATGCCATTTACTTGGCCTCGTTATTTTAACATCAAGAAACGTAACATATTGTTTTTAAAGCTCGATCTCATAGACAACTTGGTAAACAATTAGGAAACACATTTTGTTCAACCTTATAAGCTTATTTAGACCTTTTGCCCGACCCCTTTTGATCAAGCAAAACCAGTTTTTCTAAAACCTTAAATATTAACAAATGGGCTTATAAGTCCATTAAGCTGTTTTTAAGCTTATTGCATAAGCTGATCGTATAAGCTTATTTGTAATGTTTTTGTAACATAAAAACAAGCCCAAGACCAGGCCCAAACCCCTCGTAAACCCAATGGATCACGAAACCTTAACGGGCCTTAATAATTTACTCGTTAAGCCCATTTAAGCGAAATAAGTGCTTTTTAAGAAAATAAGCAGTGGAATTAAACTTATCTGAATATTTTGAGCTTATTTAAGAAGTAAAAATGCTAAGTTTTGAATTTGGTAAAATTTTGACTAACTTTGCAAAATTTTCATAACCGGGGACTAAAAGTGTAAACTTTGCAAACTTTGGGTCAAAACTGTAATTTCTGATTTTCTGAGTTTAAAACTGTAAATAATGATAATTGGAGTTGAAAAATGTAAATATTGATATTATTTGGACTTAAAATGAAACGATTGTTAACTACGGACTAACGGTGTAAAATTATATTCGTTAGGGTTAAAAATATAACTTTGGTAAAACTTGAAGGAATTTTCTGTAATATTATTTTATAAAAATAATATTAATACACATGTTTAGTATTAAACTCTTATAAATTTAACTTATATATATACGATATTCGCGTAACTATAATAAATTTTGAACGATATATATATATATAACGATATGTTTATTTCATTTCTTTTAAAACTAACATCATAAAACATCATCTACATACTTCGACTTATTCTCGATGATTTTCCATCGCACATCAAGCATCGATCATTACACTCACAAGTATATGTATATATAACTTTGTTCTTGAACTTCAAACATTTAAACGAACACGAGTTTTAATAACAAACTGAATGACTAATATTCGCGATAAAACGAGATTTAGACTATCAACTAAAACATACCATATCTTTTAGGTTGTGTGTGAAGCCGTTGCCTTGCATCGTTGAGATTATGTTACTACCACTACTACTGTACTACTAAGGTGAGTTCTTAGCCCCATTTTTATAATTGTTTTATAAACTCTTTGGGGGAGATACATGCTTAACTATTGTTTTATACTCTTACAAGTACTCGTTAACTATTTACATATTACTGTGATTTCATAGCACACTCTTTAACTATTTTCCCGTGGGGGAGATACATGCTTAAAACTCGAACACAAGTCTTTTATACCGGGTATTGAAATACCGTCAGGCCAATGTTATTTGCTTAAGTTACTATTGCCGAAAGTCCCTCGATCATGAACCTTAATCACTTGAAGGGTGAACGTAAATAAATGTGGATAGTACTATTAGTGATTGACAATCCTCGTTTGGTTGTTAGAGAAAACACCAGGCGCACTTTATTGTTCTTATTATAGGTTATTGGCAAATACCTATCTTGAGGGCCTACTACTTACCGTCATAACTTGGGATTATGATTGGCTGTTAATCGTTGAGTATCATGAGCTTAAGGCAATAACAGGAACGTTGATTTAAACTTATTGATTGCATATGATTACAATACACTCTTAACTTGTGATTCGAAACTCGTGTTAAATGGATTTATAAATCAATTAATATTTTTGGTATTGGCCCTGTGAAGGGCAGCCCAACGAACTATTTCTGAATTGATAAGGAAATCACTCATTTTCTGATTTACAATTTAAACTATAAACTCTATGAACTCACCAACCTTTGTGTTGACACTTTTAGCATGTGTTTATCTCAGGTAACTATACAAGAAAGAACTTGAAGGCACGGAGTGGGCTTGTAACCTGGCATGGGCTTAAATAAACATTTTGACATATTTTAAATAAACTTGTTGTTTAAATAATGAAACATCTTGATGTCTCGAATATTTGGTATTTTGAATGAATTAAACTTTAAAACGTCACTTTTGTCGTTTTCTATGATTGTGACAAAGATCCTCGAAGTAACACCCAAAAAGTCTTCCGCTGACATTTTTAAGTCTTCCGCTGACGTGACGATTTTGGGGGTGTTACACGAATTGTTACCTATATTCTATCCCTTTCAGATAACGCCAAGTTCGAAGGACCGAACGTTGTGGAATTAGTCACAAAGGTTTATTGTAACCATTTCAGTTTTTCCTGTTAAGGAAACCGATTCACCTTGGACTTCAGGTAATCATTTCAGAATTCCCTTCAGAAACCCATTTAGATGTGAACATCACTATCATCCTCAGGCCGATGGTCAAAGCGAGAGAACAATTCAAACATAGGAAAGTATGCTCAGAGCATGAGTGATTGACCTTAGAAATGGTTGGACTAATCATTTAACATAAATCAAATTCATCTACAACAATGGTTATCACACCAACAGCGAGAAACTGGCAGAAGTTAGGTTGGTACGTAACACACATCATTTGGATTGAGTATCATGAACAACAAACCATCCGGATTCAAGTGAGAGAACAAACTAAGTTAAAAGCATTGCCTTGTATTGGCATGATACAAATTGGATAACAAGAGAAGTTGAAACTTTAGCATATTGGACCATTTAAGATTCATTTTAGAATCAACCAACTAGCATACAAACTTGAGTTCTAGCAGAATTCAGCAGTATATATTACCAGTACCACATTTAAAACATTAAGAAGCGCAGACCATCGATTGATGGGCCAAACTCAGAAAAAGCTCAACTCACTAGTTCAGTAGGCATTCATGAGATAACCAGAAATTTTCTACAAGTCAAGAATCAGTTACAAGTTCAATAAGTCGTAAACCATTAAAACTTCAAGTTCTGCAGAGTTATGCAGAAAGTTCTGCCTAGGAAATGCATGTTATCGTTCAGAAAACTTGGAAAGTTACACCCATATACACTGGACCATTTAATATTCTGACAGAGAAGGCATAGTGGCCGTCAGATTTGAACATTGCCAGAGAACAACAGGATTACACAAACATATTTCACATTTTCAGATCCCCAGAAATGACTTTCAGATGAGTCACTCATGATTCCATTGGAAGGGATCCAACCCAAATGACAATCTCAGACCTTGTAAGAGAACCAACAGAAATCATGGACCGTGTGGTCAAACAGTTGAAACAGAGTCGAATTCCTATCGTTAGAGTTCGCTGGAATTCTCGAATATCATCACCTTTTCACCAATATGTTTTCAGAAACCAACATAAACTGAACTTCGGGACGAAGTTCCTTTTAGAGGGGAAGAATGTCACAACTCACCATTTCAGGTCATTTCAGGTCATTTCCCAAACTTTGGAAAAACACTATTCATCAAACATTATTCATCAAACACTATTCATCAAAACACTATTCATCAGATTACTATTCATCATTTTTGGTGTCAGTTTGACATTCCGAGAAGCATTCAGAAATTTTACTATTCACGGAACACTATTCACTGCGGGAAAAGATTTCATCATTCACGTGCATTACACATTTCATCGTAAATTTAGTTTACGGGTATTCAAATTCGCGTAACCGTATTGGTTCAGGTGCGAATTCATGCATTATCAGTAATGACTTTTCATACGGACTGGAGATAGTCTGCATATCATCATAACAGCATTTTCATGTTATACCACTCTCAGAATTTTCAAATTTATATATTTGATACATTTAACGTTTTTACGTATAAGTATTTATAGTAAACGTTAACACCCGGTTTATACACGACGAATATATCTAAATATTCACACAATGGTCCCGACATATTTTTATATCCATTTTAACATCATAAAAGTTATAACATTCAGTTACCCAGTATTTTGGAAATTTATTTTATTTATAACGTACGCGTATGAATATAACGACGGTTTTCGTGAAAACTAAACAATAATCACCCGATCACTCAGTAAATGTACCCAACATATTTTTAATATATTTTCAACATTATTATGACTTTATTTCATCCCGGTAAACTTCGTGAACATTTATTTCTATTAAACCCGGTACCCGATTTTAACGAATAACACGTAATAACACTTAACGTTACACTAATTTCCTAAATAAATACCAAGTACCCCTACCCCCCCCCCCCCCCCCCCCCGCCTTGGCTCACCATAACCGGCCACATGAACACCCCTTAACCTTGTGCATTGATTTCCTAATATAAAACTAATAAACCTCTAAGTATATACTTTAACTAAAAACCTAAAATCATAACATACACTTTTTAGTAAGAAAGAAAATCATCTCACCATTTCCTCTCTTCTACCTCACGACTTCACCATAAATCCATGATCAAGTGATCTTTTTCCAAAAGTTAAAACACCAAAGTTGTTCCTTATACTTGCCTAATCAAGAATCAATCAAGAAATACACAAGTAATCCAAGTTTTCTAGCCATCTAATCATCTCATTTTATCAAGTAAGTTATCAACTTTATTTTTACATGAATCATATTATATTTACTTGTATTTCATGAGTTCCATGCTAAAAACCATGTACAACTAGCTATACCACCATTTATTTTGTCAAAAATGGAACATACAAACCCTAACTTTTTATTTATGAATCCCCTTGCTATAATAACTTGGTTAGGAGCCCATGGCACCCTAAGAAGGTGTATGGTAGGATTAGATTAGCTATGTGGTGATTACAAGAGGTTTGGTGATGTTAGAAATTAGTTATAAACCTTGAAAACTTGATTTGGAGCATGTTTTAGACATGCTGTCCCATTTTGTGAAAACTTGGAAAATCAGTAAACACCAAGGGAACTTTGGCAAAATTTTTAGAAAATACTTTCAAAAACAAATCCGTAGGCGAAAGAACGGATTAAAAAGAGTTTATAACGAAGAAGTTATGATTTTTGCAAGATTGTTGACGAAAAGTATTTTTCTGAAAAATGTTTGCTGTTGGACGTTTTTCATTGGACAAAAAGAGACTTTAGACGTAACCCGGAGGAGCCGAGCTTTCCAAAATATATTACTACATATTAAGACGTAACCGTGGACATAAAGAACAAGTAAAACGGACAAGTAACGACAAAGATATTCACGTTTGAATATCGGCTAAACCCATTTTTATTTGACAGCTTTTAATAAAAATTGGCACAAAAACTACGAAGTACTTTTATAAGCTAGAAATAATATTAATTACCAAATTTTATAACTAATGAAGTATTAGTTATTACAAGTTTATTTTCATCATTTCAAGGCGATATTTCAAGGATTACAACCCGAGTATTTCAACACTAACATGGAAACATACGATATATATATATATATAAGTATATATATATTTCAACTAGCTTATTATATTTTCTAATAGCAATATTTTTCCAAATTCTTGGATTATATATTTTGATAACACAAGTGTTTTTACAAAGAGTAGAGTGGTATAGGAACATGAGCATGGACATTCATAACATCATTTGGTGATTTAAATGAGATCATTCATCATTCATATTAGGTTGCGGCTAGTGTGCGCGCCTTGTTTTTCAGCTCATTACATGTTCATGGTACCATCATATTGGGTTGCGGCAGCTAATTGTTCATTGGTGTTCATTTCATTTCATCACAGTTTCATCAGTTAAGGTGAGTTTTCATAGCCCCGTTTTCAATTCAACATTTTTGATTGTTTTCAAATCCCACGGGGGGAATACATTGCATCAATCATTTTAGTACGGGCCCAAGTATTCAAACACATGTACATAGCTTAAGTTACCTTGCCATGTGATAAGTCCCCTGTAACATCATGAACCGTTAATTTACCGTTAAGCGAGAGTGAGTGGATAGATCTATCGAGGGTGACACCTCCATCCGTGGTAGTGATTACCAACAGTAAGCGGATGCATGTCATGTCTTTTACATTTGAGTGTTTCGGCAGAACATTCGGGAGGGGCATAGAGTTTCATCAGTCATAGCTTTGGTGTCATGAGCTTAAGGCTATTGTACAATTTTCATGAGATTTTTATCTTGCACTTTTACTTGTGGTGGCCGTACATCATTACATTTTATAAACCTATGGAATTCACCAACATTCGTGTTGACGTTTTAGCAATGTATTTCAGGTTATTAAGGTAGCTCATGTGACATGCATTTGGACCTTTATGGAGTCGCGGAGTCGACGCGTCTCATCATTATTTCATGCACTTATGTAAACATTTGATCTAGTATGACTTGTTTTTCATAAACATGCAACACATTTTGGGGACCTCATTTTGTAAACTCTGGATTATTTCAATGATCAAATGCAGTATTTTCCAAACGACACTTTAGGTCGTTCAATGTAACTGTAACTGTGGTGCTATGACAGACACCCCCAGGTATTCCATTCCGCTGCAAGTCAGGTAAATTGGGGGTGTGACACAATCCATCCCACAAAAATTTTGGTGTCACGCCGTAGATACATCAACTTATATTTTAAATAGGGTATCAATTAGGAGAATTCTAGGAAAAACTCCTTATGAGTTATTAAGAGGTAGAAAACCAAACTTAAGCTACTTTAGGGTATTTGGAAGTAAATGTTATATTCTAAACACTAAGGATTACCTCACTAAGTTTGATCCAAAATCATATGAAGGAATATTTTTAGGATACTCAAAAAATAGCAAAGCATATATAATACTTAACAAACACTCCATGAAAGTAGAGGAATCACTAAATGTAACATTTGATGAAACACCACCACCTCCTAAAACATTACCTTTAGAAGATGATGATTTAGTCGAAGATGAAGCTATTGAGGTTAGTAAAACAAAACCCATAGGAAATGATAATGAAGACATTCTCTTAGAAAATAACGAAACTGTTAATATTAAAGAATCTAAATCACATCCATTAGATAATATAATAGGACATCTTAACCAAAGAACCTTTAGGTCATAAGCCCAAGATAAAAACAATTTCTTTTGTTTCCTCTCAGTAATAGAACCTAAGAATATTAACGAGGCTTTAAAAGATGAAAGTTGGGTTATAGCTATGCAAGAAGAATTAAATCAATTTAAGGCAAATGATGTTTGGGAATTAGTCCCAAATCCAAAGAATATGACCATCATAGGAACTAAATGGGTATATAGGAATAAGTTAGATGAGAATGGAATAGTTAGTAGGAACAAAGCTAGGTTAGTTGCCCAAGGTTATAATCAACAAGAAGGAATTGATTATAACAAACATATGCCCCCGTAGCTAGACTAGAATCGATTAGGATATTACTTGCCTATGCTTGCGCCCTAGATTTTAAGTTATTCCAAATGGATGTGAAAAGTGCATTCCTTAACGGTTTTATCAATGAGGAGGTATATGTGGCACAACCTCCAGGATTCATTGACTTCGCAAAACCTGATTATGTTTATAAGTTAAAGAAAGCTTTGTATGGACTCAAACAAGCTCCTAAAGCTTGGTATGATTGATTAAAAGCTTTTCTTATTAAACATGATTATTCTATGGGGATGGTAGATAACACTCTTTTCACTAAAAGGAAAGACCCAAATCTCATCATTGTCCAAATATATGTTGATGACATTATATTTGGATCGACTTGTCAAGACATGTGTGTTGAATTTGCCAAAATCATGCATGATGAGTTTGAGATGAGTATGATGGGTGAACTTAACTTCTTCCTAGGATTACAAATAAAACAATTAGAAGATGGAATATTTTTTAACCAATCTAAGTACATTAAGGAAATGCTTAAGAAATTTGGCTTAGAAGACTCAAAACCCATGAAAACTCTTATGTCTACGGAAGTAAAGCTCACAAAGGACGATGAAGGTGAGTCCATAGATAACACCAAGTATAGAGGAATGATAGGTAGTTTACTATACTTGATGGCAAGTAGACCCGATATCATGTTTAGTGTCTGCCTTTATGCCCGTTTTCATGAGGATCCCAAAACCTCACACCTAGAAGCGGTTAAGCGTATCTTCCGATACATTAAAGGCACTATACACTTAGGATTATGGTATCCGGCATAGAAACCATCGTCAATGCGGATTCGGATCATGCGGGAGACTACGTAGATAGAAAAAGCACTAGCTGTATTTGCACGTTTATGGGATGTTGTCTAAAATCTTGGTTTTCGAGGAAGCAAACCACTCTTGCTATTTCTACCACCGAAGCCGAATATGTAAGCGCTGGAAAGGCATGTCAACAAGCACTATGGATGAAACAAGCTCTCGTAGACTATGGCATTAGGTTAGAAAATGTCCCCATTATGTGCGACAACAAAGGTGCGATAGATTTAAGTAAAAATCCGGTGCAACACTCTAGGACCAAACATATAGAAATACGCCACCATTTTCTTAGGGATAATGTACAAAAAGGAAATATATCTATAGAAAAGGTTGCATCGGAAGACAACATTGCGGATATATTCACAAAACCCCTTAAGCGTGAATTATTCAACCACTTGCGTTTAGGATTAGGAATGATGGAACAAGTTGACTAAATTATACTGAATTAATTCAAATTTATACTTGCATAAAATTTACTTCTCTTCCACTTCTTCATTTCTGAGTCTAGGAATCTATTTTGCACAAAATTAAAGATTGGAAAAATTTATTTTCTTTGCATAAACTCCTTTGTAAAACCCAATCAATCTTCTTTAAAAATTATTCTCACATCTAGGAATCACATGAAAATCATTTTCCTTGCATTGTTGTCTAATACTAAAAACATTGTCTTTCAAAATCATGCATAAAATCTCACATAAATTGTCAAGGTATATAATCTAATATATATCTTTGACATTCATGATCGAGCAAAAATTGAATCAAGGAGATCTTTTGGATTGTTTCTTAGGATCGTTATTTCTTTTTGCATTTAGGAGTCGAAACAATCACAACTCTACATTTGTTGCATATAGACACACACTAGAACAAATTCACTAATAATGTTGTTATCTTGATCCATCACTAGTTTTTCACTCACTAGTTGCCTTTGCCTTTGATCAAAGATAGGTGCCTTAGGAAGTTTAAGTGATATTGCCTTTACTTATCTCCTCTTGCTTATTATGTGTTGATTATTTGCTCTTTTGCTTATGTGTTCTTGCATGCATGCTATATCTTGATTAGATTAGATTCTATATTGCCTAAAGGAATTGAACTTGCTTGAATTCTAATCCAAACACACAACCTTTCTGCAAATTTTCTGCCAAAAACCCAATTCTAGTAACCTGGAAATCACCAGATGGGCGGCCCCCTTAATTTTGTATGGCGGCCCCCTTAATCATTAAGGGGACCGCCCCCTAATTAAGGGGACCGGCCATCTGATGGTCGGGTTTACAGAATCTTTTCTGCTTTTTAGCCCATTTCAACCTACATTTCCCAATTTTGACCAACACATTTTGTCCTAATCTCCCAAACAAACTTTATCCATCCATAAACAAAAAAATCTTACACTATAAATACCCCCAATCCTCAAAACTCTTCACTCATCCCTTCATGACTTCTCCAAACAAACCAAAACCAAAAGCCTCAAGGCTTGCAAGAATGACGGAAAAACCCGTTTGGCGAAGAAAAAGCCCTCGAAACAAATCCATCATAACCAATGAAGTTGGAAATCACTCAACACCACCAACCACTTACTTCCCAAACTTTACACCAAATTCACAAGGACATTCATTTGATCCTCTTTACAAACCATACAACATTGGCCAAACATCTTCCTTCATGCCAAACCACTCATCTCATCCTCCAACCATTTGTAATGATCCATACAAGTTTGATCAACCATCCCACTACAACTCCAACTACACAAACCCAATTCATGCATATCAACACAATGACTTTCTCCGCATTGCCACGGAAAAGCAAAAGTTCCATGATAAAATATCACAAATCCATGATCTTTGAACTTGGATCAAGTTACAAACCACACTCACTATTGCCCTTGTTGCATCTTCCTTCAAAAACAAATCCTATACTTGAGTGAAGATATTTCTTGGATTAAATATCTCCTCACTCGACCTCATCCCATACCACCCTTAACACGATACAATATCATAAGGTCCACCTCTTCCGCTCCATACCCCACTCCATATCCTTCTCCATCTAACAACTAAGCTTTATGCTTATGTTATCCTTCAAGCAAATAAAACAATCAACCATGGGTTGCAAGCAAGTCCAAGTGCTCTTTTAGGCAATATAGGACTATGTCTTTTCTTTTGTTTTATTATGATCAATATGTCTTAAGCATATTAAATGTTGTAATACTTTCTATGATGCTTGAATGAATCTATTTTTATTCACATAATTATTGCTTTGCATGTATATGTGCCTTGTTCTCTTCTAATATTTTGTGTAGCAAAGATTTCCATAGCTCATTCCCTTGGTGCTCTCAAATGAGGGGGAGCATACATCAAAGGGGAGCATTAACCTTTTTGATTTTACAAAAAGGGGGAGAAGAGAATGTTAAACTCTAATAATACTTGTCTAAAAATTATTTTTTAGACCTAATGAGTTTAAGGTTTTGTAATCATCAAAAAGGGGGAGATTGTTGACATAAATAATGTCTTAAAATATTGTTAGCATATTAACAATGTCTCTATGTTTTGATAATTACAAAGCATAAACTCATTAATCTAAAACTTATGACGTAAACAAGTTTTTAGTGCTTAATATTTGTCTTTGCTTCCATATCACTTAAAGTATGAATAAACAAAGGGTTTATTGCATTTCATGATCAAAGGAAAATTTTCTAATCACTAGAATTTTTATAAAATGTATTAAACATTTTATATCTTTTACAAAATTACTTTTGGAATTAAAAGAATATGTTTAATTCATTATAAATATATGATTTCAAATTTCCAACCAAAAATGGCAAATTTTATCCAGAAAAATATTTCCCACTAAAAGACAAGAAAAACCAATGTTCTGAAGGGGCGGCCCCCTTAATTCCTTAGGCGGCCCCCTTTATCATTAAGGGGACCGGCCACGCTCCAGAACAGTATTTTTCTCCCCTATAAATACTGGTTCATCCCACATAATTTTCTCACCTTTTGCACTCCTAAACTTTCTGTTCTAGATCCACATTTCTATTCTCTTAATCCTTTGATCATAAGTGCATATATCTTTGTTTCAAAGTGATTCAAACTTCATCATCTCAAGTGCAAGAGAAGAATACTTCTATCCCCCAAGACAAGAAGTATTACAACTTGTTGTGACCTCCACATCCAAGTTGTTGGTGCATCATCAAGATTATTTACATTATTCTTTGTGAAAATTGTTGTGAATATTTGATTGTAGATAGTTGTGCTAGATATATAGATTGTGTGATTAATTAGTTGCTTGGTGTGAAGAAGAAAAGTTAGGAATTAGATTGTAGTGAAGAAGCTAGGTGTGGAGTAGTTAGTTGTGAAGTGAATTGGTGTGAAGAAGATAGGCGTGGAGTAGTTAGTTGTGAAGTAGATTGATTTGAAGAAGTTGTGGTGTGTAAATTGGTGTGTAAATTGGTGTGTAAGGTTTTCTCCGCCATAAGGGAGCTTGTTGATATAGTGAAGAAAACTCTCGAGTTAGGTGCTCGGGAAGTGGAGTAGGGCAAGGAAGGTGTCCTTGTAGCCGAACCACTATAAATCTCTTGTTTCGCGGTTCGATCTTTCCATCTCTTATTTATTTCATTACTTATCATTGTTATATCTTATTTATTGATAGTTGTTTATATTGTGCAAGACTTGAGATCACATATTATCGAATCTAAGTTTTTAAAAGCTAAGAAAACACTAAAACTATCTTTTATAACAAATTAAAAAGACGTAAAACTATTCAACCCCCTTCTAGTTTTCCACAATATAAATTTATATATTTATATATATTAAAAGATCACTAAACTGTTATATATATATATATATATATATATATATATATATATATATATATATATATATATATATATATATAGTGTTCGGTTCAAGAGAAAAGTGCATTTCGGTAGAAAAGTAGAAAATGTAGCACCCTCAACTCAAAATACGGCAGCTGACATGCTGGGGGCACTACGCGAATCGAAACCAGGCACCTTTATATCTAACGACCACAACACGGGACATTTAAAAGTACCTCAAAACACATCATTCGTTTTACAAACCATTTTAGAGCACGTAACGTGTGGGTCTGCTGACGACTCTCCAACCTCATAAGTGGACGCTAACTCTATAGACACGACCTCTGTCGATGTCACCTTGGTAATCATAGCATGCTCCAAACTCTCAGGAGTATCCGACTCATAAGTCACATCCGACACAACAGGTGAAAGCGGCGGGGGAACATCCTGATCCTCCTCCATAAACTCCTCATCATCATTCTCCTCGTCATCATCATCGTCATCCATCTCCTCATCTCCATCATCCTCAATATCAACATCATCCTCTAAACCTAACTCATCATCTAAACTAACATCAACATCCAACTCAACATCATCTCCTAAAGGCAATGGGTCTACAACGGGTGGGACTGGAACCTGATCACGGGGAACTGGGACAGACATGATACTCTACAAGAGTATAAGGAAACATAAAAATACTAGCCAAATTTTCCCGGAAAACCATTTTATAAGCCAAAGCATGATATTGGAAAAAGTCCAAACCAATCTCAATATAAAACATCTATATATGTAAAGTTTAAAAGAAATACCAGGGCGCGCAGTGGCATGGAAGGCTGTCGGCTTTCTGTCTCAAAACATTTTGACTCCAGAAAAAAGTTTATAGTCGAGTGCGAGCTCGTTCTCTATAAACGATGGCTCTGATACCATTCTGTAGCACCCCCAACTCAAAATACGGCAGCTGACATGCTGGGGGCACTACGCGAATCGAAACCATGCACCTTTATAGCTAACGACCACAACATGGGACGTTTAAAAGTATCTCAAATCACATCCATTTTACAAAGCATTTTAGAGCACGTAGGCTCTTTAACAAATAGCAGCGGAATATAAATAAAAGTTTGCAGCGGAAAAAGACAAAGTTTAGTAGCGGAAAAACCAAGTTTAGTAGTAGAAATACAAAGTTTAGCAGCGAAAAGTAAATAAGTTTAGCAGCGGAAAATATTAAAGGCACACCAAGGTTTTATGAATGGCATGAAAAATAAAGATAGTAAAAGTGATAAAGCTGCCTTGACAGAAAACTTCCTTCGTCCAGCCACTCCACCACGCCCAAGATCATAATGCTCCAAAACTTAATTTGTAGTAGTACCTGAGAAACACATACTTAAATGTCAACACAAAGGTTGAGTGAAATCCATAGGTTTAAAATAATAAAGTTGAGCACAAGGGTTTTAATCAAATGATATAAGCAACAAATGCAAATACCAGGGTAATCCAGGTAACACCCAATATGTAGAGGCAACACGTGCATACATACGGTTGATGATGCTAAGCTCATGACACGCAAAACGTTAACCAATATATAACCATAAGTCGACAAATAACCGCGGAATTTCAATATATAAAGTGCCCCCAAGGCCGGGTACTTGCAATATACCCAGCAAAATCGAATATAGTACACCCAAATTGCCTATCCAGCAAAAGGGATGGGAGGGTCAATTCCTATAGGCCTATATCCCTATATTCGCGCTCACTCGCAAGTGATTAATGGCTCATGATCGGAGGGTCTTGTCAGGCAAGATAAGCTACTTAGCACATCGTCAGGAAAGTATATCAATCAGGAAAAGCATACCAAAAATAGTTGTGCTCAGAAAACATTTAAAGCATGTGTCTCACCCCATAGGTTTATAAACAATTAAGATATAAAAGCGGGGTTATGAATCACACCTTAACAATAGCAGCAGGAAACGAGATATAGCAACCAATCAATAATGCGTCACAGCAAAATGGACCTCAGCACAACCTAATCAATATAAATGACATAACTCAGAACTATACTCGAACATCTCAATAAACAATGCTTGAATAAAAGATTTTGTAAAATACAATGGCATTTGAAAGAAAATAGGTTTTAAAAGTCTCGTGTGGGTGACGAGAAAGATAGAGAGAATATGTCGTCGAGAGCGTACGTCAATTCAAGAAAGTCAAGAGTAAATGAAAGAATAACACGAAGAAAAGAAATCGAAATGAAAATAGATACTTATACATATAAACAATTAATATGCTAAAAGAAACTAGTTTTGTCTATTTTACCCATTTTCTCAATACGAAACGTTGAAAACAATATAGTTTAAAAAGGTTTTCAAAATATAATGCAATCCTTAAACATTAAAAGTTTATAAAAGATTTTTACAAAATTTCGGCATGACCTGCCCGTTTATACAACATTTTTCCTAGTCAACGACTCTTTATTTTTAAACAATATTACCATATATATAAGTAAATATGATTGGATATATCATTCGCGTAGTCCATTAGTTGTTTAGGTTTATCGACCATTTCGTATTGTTCGGGTTCCAGGTACGTTAAGATCTTTGCGGGCCTAACGTACCATACCGTCTCGTGTACCAAAGGGTCCATAATATCCAAATAACCAAGGCCGTAAATCCAATATGTCCAATTCAAGCTCACAATACAACAATACAGAAACATGTCCGATATCCAAATCCTCTTAACTATAACGAATCTTGTTTTATAGTTTCATATTTATTAATCCGTTTTATTTAAACTTAGCCGAAACAAGTTCCAAAATATATAACCATGACAAATAACCACGAGAATTAACAAATAATACAAAAATTAACCGAGTCACACCGGGTCGACCCGGCGTTGACCAGTCAACTGTCGGTCAAAGGGGGCCCACACGAGTCAACAAAAATGTCATATACACTTATATAAAAAAAATAAAACATATAAATACATACATACATACATATATATATATATATATATATATATATATATATATATATATATATATATATATATCGATATACATATAAAAATAAATAAAAATATTAAATTTTTATAAAAACATTTTAGGATGAAAACTAAAAATATATTTTATTTTTAAATGATTTTTAGAATAATTAATAAATAAATAAAAATTTATAAAATAAATATTTATAAAAATTATTTTCGGTAAATAAAAAAAATATATAAAAATTTTATAAAACTTTCGGATTTAATAAAATATTTTCGAAAAATATTATTTTTAATATATAAAAATACGAAAATTATATTATTAATATTTTTAATGTTTTTAAATAAATTAAAATGAAATAAATACAAAATAAAATAAAAAAAATACATAAGGGTGCGTTTGGGTTATTACCGTGCAAAAGAAAACAAGAAAATGGTGGGGAAATAGTGGTGGCTCGTGGTGGTGTTGGTGGTGGCGAGAGTGGTGCGGCGGTGGTGGTGGATTAGGGGTGTTCGGGATTGTTTTGATTAAAACAGCTTGTACAACCGGAACGGGGACGTCCCGATCTATAAAATATAAAAAGTTTGATTTTTGGGTTGGCCGAAAAATTTTTCGGTGGCCGGAAAAAGTCACCGGCGGTTGGGGTTTGTGGGTGGTCGCCGGTCGGAAAAAGAAAGAAAGGGAGAGAGAGAGAGAGAGTTTTGTGGGTGTGTGTGTGTGATTTATTTAATAAAAATGAAGAAGTGGGGCGAGTGGAGGGTATACATATGGTAAAATAAGTATAGGGTAGGTTTTGAAATTATTGAAAGTGTAGGGATAAGTGGAGGGTGATACTCCAAGGACCAATATCGCCAATGTAGTAAACTTCTAACGTTAAACGTTCCGGGGCTCGAATGACATAGCAAACGGACTCAAAAATTTAAGAAACTTGCGCCATTGTTCTCGAAATAATTTTTCCAATAAAATCAAGCATAAACTTCAGAGTTTTTCCAAAACTCAAAATGATTCAAATAATTTGGCAGATGCAATACAATTCGAGTGTTCTAGGTTGTGCTGAGTCAATCAAGGAATAAAGTTCTCGTTTCCAATATATCTCACGTTTCCCAAGCCCAAATAATCACAAAATAAAAGTTTTAATGTGTCTCAGGTACGAAAATAAATATTTTGGCTAGTAATAAGTTTAGAAAAAGTACCAGGGGTTACATCACATACATCTTATTAATAAATCCGTCCCGGATTTAGTTTGAGTTGTCAGTCCCGGCTTTGAAAACAGATTTGGGTACTTGCGTTTAAACTCGTCCTCGCGTTCCCAAGTATACTCTGGTCCTCTCTTGGAATTCTAACGAACTTTCACAAGGGGAATACGACTATTCTTCAATCGCTTAACCTCGCAATCCATAATTTCAACCGGCTCCTCAACAAAATGCAATTGCTCATCAATTTCAATCTCCTCAAGTGGAATTACAGCGGTCTCATCGGTCAAACACTTCTTCAAGTTTGACACGTGGAAAGTAAGGTGAACTCTACTGAGCTCTGGTGACAATTCTAGCTTATATGCCACAGGACCAATCCTCTTCACAATCTTAAATGGTCCTATGTAACGGGGATTCAACTTTCCACTCTTACCAAACCTGATCACACCTTTCCAAGGTGATACCTTCAACATAACCCTATCTCCTACCTGAAATTCTAGGGGTTTACGTCTCACATCTGCATAGCTCTTCTGACGGTCACGAGCAACTTTCAATCGGTCTTTAATTTGAGCAATTTTCTCAGTCGTCTCACAAACTAGATCTGGTCCAATAAGCTGTGCTTCTCCCACTTCATCCCAACATATAGGTAATCGGAACTTCCGACCATAGAGTGCTTCAAACGGTGCGGCCTTAATACTCGCATGGTAACTATTGTTGTAGGAAAACTCAATCAAGGGCAAATGGACATCTCATCCATTTACAAAATCAATCACACATGCTCGTAACATATCTTCCAAAGTCTGGATGGTTCTCTCGCTTTGACCATCGGTCTGTGGATGGTAAGCGGTACTCATGTCAAGGTTCGTACCAAACGAATCTTAAAGTGACTTCCAAAAATTCGAAGTAAACCTTCCGTCTCGATCTGAGATAATAGATACTGGCGCTCCATGTCGAGATACTATCTCTTTCACGTAGAGCCTGGTCAACTTATCCATACTGTAGTTCTCTTTGATTGGCAAAAAGTGTGCGGATTTAGTCAATCGATCGACTATTACCCAAATAGCTTCGAATCCTGTCGAAGTCCTTGGTAGCTTGGTGACAAAATCCATTGTTATTAATTCCCATTTCCATTCTAGGATCTCAGGTTGTTCTAGTAAACCAGACGGTTTCTGATGTTCAGCCTTAACCTTGGCGCACGTAAGACACTTACGGACATAATCGGCAATCTCAGTTTTCATATTGGGCCACCAATATAACTTCTTCACATCCTGATACATCTTGTCAGATCCTGGGTGAATAGAATACTTTGACTTATGAGACTCGAGCATAATCAAGTCTATCAGTCCTCCGAACAAAGGTACCCAACTTCTTCCTTTGTAACACAAAGTTCCATCTGAACGTTTCTCAAGTTTCTCCTTGCTAATCATCCCATCAACTTTCTCCTCCTTAAGCTCTCCCCTTTTCACGACTTCTTCTTGTGCTTGCAGGATCTGAGCACATAAATTCGAGTTAATCGTCAAAACTAAAGCTCGAACGCGTAACGGTTTCAAACATTCCTTGTGGCTCAAAGCATCAGCCACGACATTAGCTTTTCCAGGGTGGTATCGTATCTTGCAATCATAATCGCTCAAGGTCTCCAACCATCATCGTTGTCGCATATTCAACTCCTTCTGATCCAATATATACTGTAAACTCTTGTGGTCGGTAAAGACAACACACTTAGTACCATAAAGGTAATGTCTCCACAACTTGAGGGCAAAAACCACGGCTCCTAACTCCAAATCATGAGTGGTATACTTATCTTCATGAGTCTTAAGCTGTCGGGAAGCATATGCCATAACCTTCCCTCATTGCGTCCAAACTGCTCCTAACCCTTGATACGAGGCATCACAATAAACCACAAAATCTTCTACTCCATCTGGCAAAGCCAATATCGGTGCACTACAAAGCTTCTGCTTCAAAGTCTGAAATGCCTTCTCTTCTTCTTCTCCCCATTCATACTTCTTATCCTTATGAGTCAATGCGGTTAACGGTTTAGATATCTTGGAGAATCCCTCGATGAATCTCCTATAATACCCAGCCAATCCTAGAAATTGACGAATTTCTGTAGCGTTAACCGGCGTTGACCATTTCTCAATTGCCTCAATCTTAGCGGGATCCACATGTAGTCCTTCACTATCAATCACATGACCCAAAAATTGAACCTTCCGAATCCAAAATTCACACTTAGAGAATTTTGCGTACAACTGCTCGTCCTTGAGCAACATAAGAATCGCAGCCAAATGCTATTTGTGCTCTTCCTCGCTCTTTGAGTAGATCAAAATATCGTCGATAAAGACTATCACGAACTTATCTAGATAAGGCTTGCACACTCGGTTCATGTGGTCCATGAACACTGCAGGCGCATTGGTCAAACCAAAAGGCATAACTTGAAACTCATAATGACCATAACGGGTCCTAAATACCGTATTGGGAATATCCTCTTCCCGAACCCTAAGTTGGTGATAACCAGAAATCAAGTCAATCTAGTAATAGTAACTCGATCCTTGCAACTGATCAAACAAATCAACAATCCTCGGTAACGGGTAGTGGTTCTTCACGGTTAACTTATTCAATCCTTGGTAGTCGATGCACATCCTAAATGATCCATCCTTCTTTTTCACAAATAGCACTGGAGCTCCCCAGGGCGAAGAACTCGGTCGAATAAATCCTTTATCCAACAGCTCTTGCAATTGCTTAGACAACTCCTCCATTTCCGATGGCGCTAAACGATATGGTGCACGCGCAACAGGTGCAACTCCTGGAACTAAGTCGATGCGAAACTCCACTTGTCGGGCTGGCGGAAGTCCCGGCAAATCTTCAGGAAATTCTTCAGGAAACTCACGCACTACAGGAACATCCTCGAGTCGCTTCTCTCCCGACTCCTTCTTAGCCACGTGTGCTAGGAATGCGTGACATCCTTTCTCAAGATATTTCATGGTTTCGATACATGATATGATATTCAGGCGAGTTCCACTCCTATCACCTTGAATAATCAAAATCTCATCATTGAGAGGGATATGAACAACTCGTTCTCCACAAACAATGCTCGCTCGATTCTTGGATAACCAATCCATTCCAACTGTCACATCGAAGCTTCCGAGCTCGATTGGCATCAAATCGATACTAAACGGGTGATCTAAAAGATTAAGGGTACAGCCACGGATCACGGTGCGGGTATCTACTAGGTTACCATCAGCTAACTCAATGCTATAGCTAACGTCTAATAAGGTAGGGGGTCGAAGTAACGGCACAATCTTAGAAGACACAAAACTCATATCGGCACCCGAATCAAACAAAACTTTAACATGAAGGTTGTTGAGAAGAAACGTACCAGTGACAACATTCGGATCTTGATATGGCTCTCCATTTCCCATCACGTACACTCTACCTCGAGCTCCTACATTTCCTTGTCCAACATTCTTCGGGCAATGATTTCTATAGTGTCCACGCTCTCCACATCCGTAACACGTAACCACAGGCTGGGCACCTGCTCCTGTCGCCACAACCCTGTTCTTACGAAACCTCGCAATATGACCAACCTTCTGACACTTCGTACATCTCAGAGTACATGGTCCAGTATGATGCTGGTGACACTTCTCACAGCGAGCTTGCTGTCCAGCATTGACTCCTCCTTGTGTAGCCACAAATGCCTTAACAGTCTCCTGTCTCCTATTCTGCTGGTGATGGTGATTGTTGTTGCAATACTGATTGTTGTTGTAGCGGTTGTTATAGTTGTTGTTCCTTCGGTTATCGTCCCATTTTCTCTTTTTGTCAAAGTGATTACTTTTCTGAACAGCACCTTGCTTAGTCACTTGATCCATAAGGCGTTCAGCCATGCTAATAGTATCATCTAAAGTCTCAGCATTGTACGACGTCACATTCCCTTGAATACTCGTAGGCAATCCACCAATAAACTTCTCTAGCAACTTCTCGTTATCGGGCACCATGTGAGCACAAAACACTTTCAACTCTTGGAAACGTCGCACATAAGTAGCAAGATCAGAACCCTTCATAGCCAAATAATAGAACTTAGTATCCAACTTCCTCAAATCACTACGAGAACAATAATTCTTAACCATAGCTTTCTTGAAATCTTCCCATGAAGTACTATAAGCTTCCTTCATTCCTTTTTCCTGAACATAAGCATTCCACCAAGACAAGGCTTGCTCCAATAATGTGTCTGTCGCATACTTCACCCTATTGTTCTCAGTACAATTGCTCCTATGAAACACCGATTCCACTTTCTCAAACCATTGAGTCAATCCAACAGCTCCTTCAGTTCCTTTGAAGGTAATGGGCTTACAATCCATGAATTCCTTAAAAGTGCAGAAATGGTTGTTGGGAACAGCTTGAGCTCTAGCCGGTCCAACATTCTGAGGAACACCTGCTTGCCTAGCAAGCGCTGCTGCAACACCCTCATCAATCATCTTCTGAATAGCAGCAGGGGTCATCTTCCTAGGAGGCATAATTCTATCAATCAATACAAAGCACAACACTTGTGAGTATTTGATTAACGTGTCAGAATTATAGCACAGGATAAGGCATCATCACATGAATAAAATCATAATATAGCATAATTCAACATCAATAATAGTACATCACCATAATACATCATGGATTTCATACTTGACATTGGTCTTACAAAATATGCAAAACAAGTACAAGTTTCGAATAAAATCTACCAACTGAAGAATTCAGTTTAGCATATACTAGGTAAACTACCATTAAGATACCAACTACTATAAATGATTCAATCACTGATCTCCTGAACGATCTCCATACATAGCCATCACATCAATGTTGTCATAAGACCTAAGGCAGGTCATCCTCTCTGCATAGGCATGTCTCTGCATCTCACGCAACTCACTTCATAACTCGCTGATACTAGTACGATAGTGTCAACTATCATCTCCTGCATACAACTCTGTTTGAGACAACTGCCTCGCCATTCTCCCAACCTCTATCATCCTCCTATCCAAGGAATCCAAACATCCCTGAAACTCAGCATATGTCTCCTCCACAGGGCTCAACCTAGCACTCTGCCTATATAAACCAACCTGCAACTTATCTGCTACCTTCTTCCCTTCTCTTTTCTCCTTCATCAATTCCACGATAGTAGATGGCCGAAAACACGTACTCCTAGCCCTCGACATGTAACGACCCTAACACCAGGTCAGCTCCTCCCTCAATCTGCTCAACTCATCCCCAATCACTGAAGACGTAACGCGTGGTGCTGACGACTCTCCAACCTCAAAAGTGGACGCTAACTCTGTAGACACGACCTCTGTCGATGTCACCTCGGTAATCACAGCATGCTCAAAACTCTCAGGAGTATCCGACTCATAAGTCACATCCGATACAACAGGTGAAGGCGGCGGAGGAACATCCTGATCCTCCTCCATAAACTCCTCATCATCATCCTCCTCGTCATCATCATCGTCATCCATCTCCTCATCTCCATCATCCTCAATATCAACATCATCCTCTAAACCTAACTCATCATCTAAACCAACATCAACATCCAACTCAACATCAACATCCAACTCAACATCATCTCCTAAAGGCAATGGGTCTACAACAGGTGGGACTGGAACCTGATCACGGGGAACTGAGACAGACATGATACTCTACAAGAGTATAAGGAAACATAAAAATACTAGCCAAATTTTCGCGGAAAACCATTTTATAATCCAAAGCATGATAGTGGAAAAAGTCCAAACCAATCTTAATATAAAACATATATATATGTAAAGTTTGAAAGAAATACCAGGGCGCGAAGTGGCATGGAAGGCTGTCGGCTTTCTGTCACAAAACATTTTGACTCCAGGAAAAAATTTTATACTCGAGTGCGAGCTCGTTCTCTATAAACGATGGCTCTGATACCATTCTGTAGCACCCCCAACTCAAAATACGGCAGCTGACATGCTGGGGGCACTACGCGAATCGAAACCAGGCACCTTTATAGCTAATGACCACAACACGGGACGTTTAAAAGTACCTCAAAACACATCATTCATTTTACAAACCATTTTAGAGCACGTAGGCTTTTTAACAAATAGCAGCGGAATATAAATAAAAGTTTGCAGCGGAAAAAGACAAAGTTTAGCAGCGGAAAAACCAAGTTTAGTAGTAGAAATACAAAGTTTAGCAGCGGAAAGTAAATAAGTTTAGCAGCGGAAAATATTAAAGACACACCAAGGTTTTACAAATGACATGAAAAATAAAGATAGTAAAAGTGATAAAGCTGCCTTGACAGAAAACTTCCTTCGTCCAGCCACTCCACCACGCCCAAGATCATAATGCTCCAAAACTTAATTTGTAGTAGTACCTGAGAAACACATGCTTAAAAGTCAACACAAAGGTTGAGTGTAATCCATAGGTTTAAAATAATAAAGTTGAGCACAAGGGTTTTAATCATATGATATAAGCAACAAATGCAAATACCAGGGTAATCCAGGTAACACCTAATATGTAGAGGCAACACGTGCATACATACGGTTGATGATGCTAAGCTCATGACACGCAAAACGTTAACCAATATATAACCATAAGTCGAAAAATAACCGCGGGATTTCAATATATAAAGTGCCACCAAGGCCGGGTACTTGCCGTATACCCAGCAAAATCGAATATAGTACACCCAAATTACCTATCCAGCAAAAGGGATGGGAGGGTCAATTCCTATAGGCCTATATCCCTATATTCTCGCTCACTCGCAAGTGATTAATGGCTCATGATCGGAGGGTCTTGTCAGGCAAGATAAGCTAGTTAGCACATCGTCAGAAAAGTATATCAATCAGGAAAAGCATACCAAAAATACTTGTGCTCAGAAAATATTTAAAGCATGTGTCTCACCCCATAGGTTTATAAACAATTAAAATATAAAAGCGGGGCTATGAATCACACCTTAACAATAGCAGCAGGAAACGAGATATAGCAACCAATCAATAATGCGTCACAGCAAAATGGACATCGGCACAACCTAATCAATATAAATGGCATAACTCAGAACTATACTCGAACATCTCAATAAACAATGCTTGAATAAAAGATTTTGTAAAATACAATGGCATTTGAAAGAAAATAGGTTTTAAAAGTCTCGTGTAGGTAACGAGAAAGATAGAGAGAATATGTTGTCGAGAGCGTACGTCAATTCGAGAAAGTCAAGAGTAAACGAAAGAATAACTCGAAGAAAAGAAATCGAAATGAAAATAAATGCTTATACATATAAACAATTAATATGCTAAAAGAAACTAGTTTCGGCTATTTTACCCATTTTCCCAAAACGAAACGTCGAAAACAATATAGTTTAAAAAGGTTTTCAAAATATAATGCAATCCTAAAACATTAAAAGTTTATAAAAGATTTTTACAAAATTTCGGCATGACCTGCCCGTTTATACAATATTTTTTCGAGTCAACGACTCGTTATTTTTAAACAATATTTATTTTTAAGTAAATATGATTGGATATATCATTCGCGTAGTCCATTAGTTGTTTAGGTTTATCGACCATTTTGTATTGTTCGGGTTCCAGGTACGTTAAGATCTTTACGGGCCTAACGTTTCCTACCGTCTCGTGTACCAAAGGGTCCATAACATCCAAATAACCAAGGCCGTAAATCCAATATGTCCAATTCAAGCTCACAACACAACAATACGGAAAAATGTCCGATATCCAAATCCTCTTAACTATAACAAATCTTGTTTTATAGTTTCATATTTATTAATCCGTTTTATTTAAACTTAGCCGAAACAAGTTTCAAAATATATAACCATGACAAATAACCACGAGAATCAACAAATAATAAAAAAATTAACCGAGTCACACCGGGTCGACCCGGTGTTGACTAGTCAACTGTCGGTCAAAGGGGGCCCACACGAGTCAACAAAAATGTCATATACACTTATATAAAAAAAATAAAATTTAAAACATATAAATACATATATATATATATATATATATATATATATATATATATATATATATATATATATATATATATATATATATATATATATATATATATATATATATATATATACACACACTAGCTTTCAAAGCCCGCCCGATGGGCGGGCATGATTTATAAATATAATTTTTATGGTGTCAGTTAACGAAAAATTATTTTTAAGGACGTCGATTTTATTTCAATTTTTTATATTATTAATTTACATTTAAAATATTTTAAGAAAAAGGGAGCTTGACGTACATTTTAATTGTTTATTTGTATTTTAAAAAAAGAAAAATTGTTTTGTTATTTTTAAACTTTTAGTAATTTTTATGGTGTTAGTTAACGGAAAATTATTTTTAAGGACGTCGAGAATATTTAATTTTGTTATGGTATTGGTTTACGTTTAAAAAATTTTAAGAAAAGGCGAGCTTGTCATACATTTTAATTGTTTTTTTTAAAGAAAAAGAAGATTTGTTTTGTTATTTTAAATTTTTTAGTATTATGTAGTTTTTTCCCCGTCTTTGTAAGGGAATGTTAAATCGGTTGTTTATGGTTTGAAAAAATCGTAGTTGTTTTTATGCATGTGTATCAAGGCCCGCCCGTTGGGTAGGGATGACTTATAATTATCGTTGCAAGGTATTAGTCAACGGAAAATAATATATAAGGAAGGCGGGCATGACTTATGAGTATCGTTGAAAATTTTAAGTTAACTTAAAATTAAGATATAAACGGGTGTTTAGGTTCGGAAGTGATATATGCATTGTCCCTCGAAATTGTGTTCTTTCAAATAAACTGAAACAAAGTATGCGACTATAGTTGCGCCAACCAATTAAATTGCTACGGGATTATAGTTTTGGTTTCATATATACATTATAAATAGGTTTATGAAAAATAAGAATTAACGTACCAATTTTTCTGTTGAATGTATTAACAATGAAAATAAATAAACGTTAACATTTATAGAACAATTAAAATATATGAAGTTCTTTGTAATAACATAGTGTATGATTTTTGCACAACTCAAATATACACAAATGAATTCGACCTTGCATTGGTAGCTGTTGCATTTAATTGTCCCGTTAGATTAACTTTTAACATCGTTATATCCATGATATTAGTATGGTTAATGAAATAATAACAGTTAACCTTATATACTCACTTTAGTTTGTATAGGATGTGTATAAGCTTGATATTATCACCAAACCCCAGTTTGTATAGGATGTGCATAAGCTTGATATCATCACCAAATCCCCTATAGTGTGGGTGTGACCAACCTGTTTTGGTTTATTCATGTCTTCTTTTTATTATGCACAACGGTCATAAGGAATTATCCGTAGACAATGTGAAAGTGGTATATTTTTATTTATCTCGAGGCAGTTCATTGCTTGTTTTCCAACTTTGTTGGGAATTACAATTAAGTTGATAAGACAAAACATGTGAAACATGAGGGACTTATGAAGACAAAGGAAGAAACATGCAAAGAAAGAAAAAGATTACTGCATATCTTTTTATTATTCTACAATATCCTTTGTAACCCTAGTATCTCTATTATATAAAGAGATACAGGGAATTGATATTAAAAGGACGTATAAGATGTAAAACCTAGTAAAGGTGTATGTGTGTGTCTAGGGCGTATAGTTATTGTAAACGCCTAGACTTGTTGATTAGTGTTAAGCCTCAACGATCTTAGATCGCTGTTAGGATGTAACCGTGCTACACTTGATCACGTAGCATTGGGGCTTTGGTGTATGTTAGAGTAGAGATGATGACGAGAAACCTTGTTAGCAATAATAAAGATGTTTTGTTTATTCCGCTGCGTACATGTTCTTTATCTTTATTATTGTATAATCCCTAGATGAGGTCTAAACAACCTCGAGCTTTAAACGATCTTATCAAACTTCATGTGGTAACTCAAGGCATAACCAATCTAACAATGCGTCCAAATCCTTAGCAAAATCAAGCATATACCAATCAAATAGTTTTGGAATCATCACTACTTTCTTTGTGGTTGAAATCCCAATTGCAGCCTGTAAATAAGCTTTTTTTTCCGACTTCAAACATCTTATAAATAACCCTTGTTAAATTATAAATAACACTTATGAAATGAATACTAAATAGTAAACAGATATTCTTCATATTCTGCATAAATCCTCTTTCATAAAACATAGTCTTCATATTACCAAGAAAACCATAACCACATGAAGTTGGAAAAGAAATAGATTTAGTACCTTGATGATCCATTACTTTTTGTTATGGTACTCTCAACACGTATAGTATACGGGAACTCTTCTTCAGATGGTAATACATGCTCGAGGGCTCTTTCGGCAAGTGTACCATGACCAATTTCTCTTCTACTTGGTGCCCCAAGTCGTCCAACTTCCCCGGCAAAAGATGGTGGGAATGAATACTGTATAATCAGCAACACATATTCTATTAGCAAAGTTACCAGTGCATGGTTTCAAAAGAAAGATCTTTAAAAAGGCACACCTGAAGATAAAACATTTTCACATCTTCCACACCCACAAGGTTGTCTATTCTTGGTGCCATTTGTTTATCCCCTAGAGTAACCACTGCAAGCGACTGTAACACAAGATGCACGCATAGATACATTCAATTCAAATTATGTTTTATCTTAATTAGTGAGCATTTCATTCTGACTTTATCGATTCAAACAAATAAAATAGAATGTTTAGTTGGTAGCAATAAGCTTCTAAAGTTGCCAACTTGACTTTCTTTCTCATGCTAAGATCACATGAAATCTTTATCCCTACCTCAACACTCCAAGTATCATATTGATTCTATTTAACCAAATACCCTTTGTTTAATGATTGAATTATCAAAGAACAACCAAAAAACTCACGAACTAAGACGAAGCAAGAGATTTTTGTTTGGGGCTGCTGCCAGATAGCAGTTTAAAGGGGTGATTTGGTTGTTTTAAGGGGTGTTTGGATTTGCTTAAAAATTGGAATTTAATGGTTGTTTAAGTCAGATGTAAAAATGTAGGTTTAAAGGGTTGTTGAAGAAACATTTTGGAAACAACGGTCAATCTAAACACACATCAAAACATCCTCTAAACAAACAAAGAATATATACTAATACAATTGACGTACACCAAACATATGTCGTATACTACGAAAGAAAAAACATACTATGTTATATAAGGAAGGGTGAAAGACAAACCTTGTAATTGAGCTATTAAATGGCCTTCCAACATCAAAACGCGCCGAGCAGCCACCACATTGCTTTTCTTCTTCCATGAACCCACCGAAAAGCTAAAAAAACACCTCCCAATATATTTAACCTGTTATGTGCTTATCAGATCCAATGCGGTAACCCACTATCAATTTATTTCTCACGACGTGTACATTGCAGCAAATGTCATATGGACTTAGTTTTTCATTTAGTATTGGTGCTACATTTCTCTTTAGCAGGTCCCATAGCAGCAGCAAGACCAGTTGTAGATGTCGGAGTAGCCATGATTACATTTTTGTTGATGTCACATAACCGAGCTCTAAGAGGCCCAATAATTCCACTGAAAAAATGAAGAAAAAATGAGTGTAAAATAAGACTAATTTTACCTGATGCACATATCCTGTTACAACTACTTGGTGCAAACTATTACCATTTCCAGTAGGCTGAATACATGTTTGTTATCTTCTTGAATGATGCATATTTGTAAATGTTTTTGCCTCTTTGATTGTCAATAGAAGCTAACTGCAGCAGCAAGCTGTATCAGCAATAATAAACTGCGGATGCAGCAATAGCAGGTCACGTCAATACCAATAAACGCATCAGCAGCTGCAGTTAGAAGTATAGACAAAGCACACGTACGTGACCCATTGTGAGGTGCACGTTGATTGGACCATTACCTAAATCCTGAAAATTTTAGTTGAATGTAATAAGAGATAGCTAAACCCCCATACCTAGCCTTGCGCAAGAACACCTTTTTTACCTCTAAATAGTTAACCGATCCCTTTTGTCTCTGCACAGCAGCACAAACCACCACAATCAACCAAGAATAGTAAAAAATAAAATAAAAAATAAAAATGAACAAAAAGGGGATGTTTGAAAATGCATTTGAATTGGCCATTGAGATTTATATTATGAGAAAATAGCCGAAAATTATAAGATTTCCTTAAATATCAATTCATTTCTAGTGCGATACACAAATTGTGAAAGAAAAAATCGTACTCACCTTATTCCTTTGAACTATTACGCAGACCTTAAGCTTGACGTCCCCATCACCTTTGATCTATGACAGGACCAACGAATATAAACTTTATAAACATATTCAAGAATAAATAATCGAGAGGGGCGTTGGACTTGTTCGTGTACTTATACACCGCCCCACCCATTTTGACCCGTACTAAGAATGACATGATTCAACATCCCTGTGTTGATTCTATCGATGTAAAGTGGGCACGGGTTAATAAAAACCTATTTACCTTTTCAGTAAAATAAAATAATGTAAGCATGCAAAAATGGAACCTTCAAAAATACCACTAAACTCAAGCACTCAAATCCTATTATTATAACTCTGCAGACCTTGCGCATAACATATGTCACTCTTATCCAGGTTGTTTTGCTTTTCCACCTCCACTAACACCAACATTAAACATCCAAAATAGTTTGTCCAAGATGAAGCTGAAGTATATGCATTGGGCGCCGATGGTTGCTGATGTTTGTCTGATTCAGGCTGTGATGATGAATTTGGTTGTGTTTCTATTTGTGATTCTGACTTTATGGCCTTTGCAGAACCATTTGTCCTAGATGAAGTCCCTGCAGTTAAAACTGGAAATGCAAAAGAACTTTTATTGCCACTATCTGCTGCAGCAAAATGAGTATTGAGCTCTTCGACAACTGATGCATTTACTTGATCTTCTTAACTGTCTTGTAAACTTGTATTCACGGGTCCACTGATTCTTCCGGTATTGACACTTAACTCACACAGATTGTGAATCTTATCCTCCTCGCCAAACTTGTGTGTGTTAGGAGCTTCATCCGGGTCAAGATACTTGTCTGATGCATCCGAGTCACTGGTTTCACCCGTTTCATCCAATTCAGGAATTGTTTCTACCTCTGTTGGTTTTTCATGCTAAAACATATCATATGTAGCCATGGTTCATATTGTCCCACGTAACATTGATCTTGTTTTTTGGTTCATGTTCTCCTGAGATCTTTTCTTTCCCATTGTTGTTCTGTATAAAATAATCAGCAAGATATATGAGAAAACGATTATAATCTGGAAATGAGACTAAAATCAATAAGTTTCTTCTTCACGACATACGTATGTAAGTATCTCAATAGATCATAATGAGCAATTTACCTCTTCTTTGAAGTTCAGATCATAGGTCTTGTCCTTCTCACCGTAGAATTGAGATGCAGCAACATCCACTCCAATGACAACCTATAGATTAATACACCAAAAACAATTTTAAGATTGGAAATATAATTTATACATGATTAAATTGTTAATTATGTAGTGCAAAAGGAACTATTTTCTCATTCATTTGGTTAAACTCACACTATTAAGACTAATGACTGATTCCGATACCAACTTACCTAAAAAATTTCCAAGTTAAGCGTATGGTATTTGACACTATGGACCTCTTGAAGTAGATCAAAAATTGTATGAGCATCTGACTTGTTTGGCCACTCTTTGATAATACATAAATCCACTTTCTCCAAAGAACATGTATTAACACCTAGTGAGAATTATGTAAATTAAATGTAATCGATCTGTGAATGGCTACGCTCGCCCATATCAGTTGATGAGGTTGGAAACCAATAAAGCAAAATATTAAAAAAAAAAAAAAAAAAAAAAAAAAAAAAAAAAAAAAAAAAAAAAAAACTTTTATGATGTATATTTAAAAGATGCTTAACAACAATCATATAAAACTCTCCCTGATCATAAAACGTTTGTAGCTATCTGAGCTACTATTTTGTTATGTGTTTGCTGTAGACTTAGGATATGTTAGGATTCGGCCAGTGTAAAATAGGATAAGGTGTGTTTGGATTAGGGTTGAAATGGGCTGGTACACATCCCACGGCTCGGTTATGTGTGACTATGAAATAAGTCAACTAAATAAGTTAAACCAAACACCCCCTTAATTCTACAAACATATACGTACAAATTTCGCAGCCACCTTATAAATAACAAAATAGTACAATCATTCTATAGACAATTTCTATTGAAATTTTATTAGTTATTAGTTACTAGAAAGTAATCAGCTTATTACTTTCTAGCTGACATAATCATTCTGTAAAAAATTTCCATAGAAATTTTATTTAACATATCATTGAATTTCCAACTATTTTTCACTACAAAATAAGCAAACCCAAACACTACTTTCTCGAGTGCCTGTTAATAATTAGCTTATTAGTTATTAGTATAACTTATAAGCAGAACTTACCAGCTTTGATGCAATACCCAACCCATTTGACTTGCTCATTTTGGGACAATGTTCAATGTTGCATGTCTAGCTCTCAAATCCCTGTGGGAAGGGTCCAATAGCATGTGTATTACATATGTTAGTTAACGGATAGTCTCAAAGAAATTATACTGACATTTGACATACATTAAAACCCGCACATGGTCAATAGTGGAAGAGTGAGCTGAAGTCATGGTTCCCTTCACGATACCTACATATAAGTCAAAGAAGTTTAACTTTTACATTTGGAAAGGGTCTACACATACGTAGTTCATTGAGGCAAACATGCAACTGAAGATCAATCATTCAACATAATCTACCCTTTCAGGTAGTATAACATTGTGGTTGGTGTTATGAAACCACTAAATAAAAATACAGTGACTCATAGCATTCTAGTAACAAAATTGTTGAATCACTAAAATATAATCGAAATAAATGAACACATAAATAACTTCATAGTAATTGTAACTATTTTTATCTCACTTTACGTATTATGAATGGCGTCGTTAATAGGAACTTATAAAATCGGTTTATACACTTACGACCACAACTTATGACCACACCTAATATACAGCTTATCCAGAGCTAATGACCATAGCCATACTTTACTTTTCCTACAGTTTATTTAGTGGCTTATGAGCTTATTTAAGTGCGTTCAAATAAACTACTCTTAACAACAACATTGTAAAACATTCTCCCTATATATATAATAACAGGACTAAAGTGACATCTGAAATTGTTAAAATGTGATTACTACTCTTAATAATAGATTGATATAATCTGAGATCTTTTCTTTCCCATTGTTGTTCTGTATGAAATAATCGGCAAAATATATGAGAAAACGATTATAATCTGGAAATCAGTCTAAAATCAATAAGTTTCTTCTTCACGACATACGTATGTAAGTATCTCAATAGATCAGAATGAGCAATTTACCTCTTCCTTGATGTTCAGATCATTGGTCT
Organism: Artemisia argyi; assembly: GCA_030686995.1. Taxonomy (NCBI): domain Eukaryota; kingdom Viridiplantae; phylum Streptophyta; class Magnoliopsida; order Asterales; family Asteraceae; genus Artemisia; species Artemisia argyi. Next base: position 55,106,043 of record CM060691.1, read on the forward strand.
TGTTCTCACCGTAGAATTCAGATGCAGCAACATCCACTCCAATGACAACCTATAGATTAACACACCAAAAACAATTAAGATTGGAAATATAATTTATTCAACTTGCAAGTCGTGTAGAAAACAACAAAGCAAGCATGCCATCTTTCTATATGAGTGTGGCAGAGGTTAGACTTCTAACAATTACCTTGTCGGTGTATCCAGCTTTAGAAATTGCTGTCTTGAGCAATTCAAGACCTTCCTTGTTTTCCTGAAGTTCACAAACACAAATTCATGTTAGAAACACGTCTAAAAGTAGAAGAAAAAAAATAACACATGCAAACTTGAACACGTGTTTAACGTGAATGTTAGGAGCAAAGCCACCTTCGTCACCAACGTTAGTTGCATCTTGTCCGTATTTCTTCTCGATCACAGACTAAAATGCCATTGCTACAAACAAATTAAATTTTTTGGCACAAATTTACAATTCTGCCCTCGATTCCCGTACTTGCAGCTGTTATCTTCATCTTATCTAGTAGACGGTTTGTCAATTAAAAGTGACCTAACAGCTTTTAAGGTGCCAATATTTCCTTTTACACATCTATAATACCCATGCATTGCAAAAATTTAGTATAATAAAAAGTTGGGTTGTAGGTAATGAAACTTTGGAATTCTGTATTGCTATTAACATTCATGAAACATACCCGTACGCATATCATCGTGCAACATGTTTAAGTCAACTCATAATTGGTAATTGCAGACTTCGACTCTTTTCCGACATTAGATCACAATATATGCAGTGAAACACAGTTGTTATTAGCCAAAAAGTAATAAGATGACCAATAAAACTTCACTAACCTCCATCTGCCACAGAAACCCGATCACGAATAGAAGTAAAAAGCTTACAGATATTTAACCATTGCTTTATGTTACAAAAGGTGAACACAACGGGGTGAACCGGCCTAAATATACATCTGGATGTGGATGCTATTGTAATTCATGGAGTCATGGTTGTAACGTCTTGCAATTTAATCAAAGATACTTGAGCTTCAATGATGCTATGGTGGCTGAAAATATGACAATTTATGTGAAAATTTCATAAATGAATATATTTTATATGAGAATACAGGAAAATAAAATTAGGCTTACTGGTAATCTTGTGAAACCCGATAATATTTTTCTGCTTGCTGGCGGGTACCCAATAAGTTCACCAGATCGCTCATAGTAAGTGGTTACTGTTAGCCTTGCTATTTTATAAAAGATAACGTCACACATAAAGAAATGGACTAGATATCATACATATAGTACTTTAGGGACTATTATTGTAATATAGGCAAACTAGTGATGTAATGAGCCTATAAATACCCCTCATGACTCTCCATGAGGGGTGTGGGAAAGTGTGTGTAACGTTTAGTTTCATTTCATTTCAATAAAAACCCTTTTCTCCACCTTTCTCTCTCTACTTTCTCTCTCTAGAACAATGATGTATTTCCATCAACCTTGACCTCCCGAACGTGTTTCTTGGTCATAACAAGTGGCATCAGAGCTAACCGGGGGTGAATCGTGGTGTTTTTGGGTGAAAAAATTGTGTTTTTGGGTGAAATAACGGATCTGGTACTGTTCATCAAAAGTTTGTCGAGTTTGAAAAATTTTTCGAGTTAGAAAAATGTTATCAAGTTTGCATGTTTTCTTATCGAGTTTGGATACTTCTCATCGAGTTTGGATAAATGTTTACCGAGTTTGGAAATATCCTTACCGAGTTTGGATACACGTTTACCGAGTTTGGATTTTCTATCGAGTTAGGTATTTTGACTTATCGAGTTTGGATCTTAAATCTTATCGAGTTAGGATCTAAAGTTGGCGAGTTAGCCTGTTCACCTAATCGTTTATCGAGTTAGGTTTTTTGTGGCTTATACCTAGACGAAACTCTGCCAAAATTAATCAAGGTTTATCGAGTTAGGATCCAAGGTTATTGAGTTTGAGGTATTATCGAGTTAGGGGTAGTACCGAGTTTGGAGCTTGTCGAGTTTGGAGCTTATCGAGTTTGGGGCTTATCGAGTTTGAAGGTTACCGAGTTAGGAGTTCATCGAGTTAGGAGATTATCGAGTTAGGATATTTTACCGAGTTAGGGTCAATTATCGAGTTAGTAAAAAAAAAAAAAAAAAAAAAAAAAAAAAAAAAAAAAAATCAAATTTGAGTAAAATCTATTTTGAGAGAAGACTAAACGTTCAATTTTTACGCGAGATTTTAATTTTGGTACAAGGTTGAAAATTTTGGCCCGAAATTCAAATTTTCAGGCCAAAATTCAAATTTTTTCGGTGAAATTTTGCGTAAAAATTTTCAAAACTCAAATTTTTCTGGTAACCTTAGAATTGCATTTCATAGTGATTTCCAAATTATGGGCGAGAAAATTTTCCAATTTTATTTTTGGAGGGAAAATACGAAATCACTACGAATCACCCGACATAGAATTTCAAGCTTCACCAAAACACACCACGAATTGCTTAAACGATCCTGATCAAGAATCACATTCAAATGACAACGGCTAGTATCAGTTTTTTGTGACTACGGAGTTTTTGTACGATATTGCTTATTTGGGTTTAAAGTTCATTTCACGGGCATGTGTACTTATTTATCTTAAAGTCTAGGGGTGGATGGATGCATGACTTTCGGAGATACTTGTTTGGGCAAACACTGGTAGAAATAGTGATTAAGACTTGGATTATCTAGTTATACCCGATGTAAGGAGTTACATTGTAGTACTCACGGGTTATAGCTATCACTTTAAGGAGTTAGTTATACCCGATGTAAGGAGTTACATTGTAGATTCCAAGAAGTGAATATTTCATATACTGTTTGTTGGTTTGGGTATATGGCACTACCTATGCTTAAAGGAGTTACATTGTAGTGCTCAGTATAGGTTCTTAGTCACACCTTCGTACAAGATTAAGTCACATATCTATGAGATGTTTACTTCATTCTCAAATTGGTTATATTGGGTTCTTTCCATACAGTGGTCATTTACTAGCTGGTTGGAATTTGAAGAGGTCGCTTAAAGGTTCAAGAGAAGAGAAGAGATTGTAGAATAAAGAGAGTCATATCCTATCAGCATATTCTCACAACTTATGCTTTCATGGTCTATCTATATTGCACCAGAAGTGTAAAGTACGGGTAATTTTGGCATGTACACACAATAGTATGATGATTTCGATACATCGCAACCATCAGGAGGGAGAAGAACATGCCAAAAGAAGTAGTGTTTCATCTCTAGTATGTTGGTTGTTCGAGGGAATTGTGCTTACACTAGAATCGAAGAAGTACTAATGATGCGTACATCGGAGCGTATTACCAACCTTCTGTGCAATACTATGTGAGTTATGCTATGATGCTCCCAGAACGACAACCACGGTGCAAACTCATTAGTATCTACCTTATCCGCTGCCAGATGAGAAGAGAGTTGTCTGTTCAGGAGGGAGCAGAAGAAAAAGAATAAAGGCTCACTAGTTAGGAGGGAGTAATAACCTAACTAGACCATTACAGTTGAAGTTCATAGCTACAAAGACCTTTGCCGTCAGTGTCAAAGATCATACGCCGAGATCGTCGGAAGAGAGAACTTCAAGTCTGCCTTAGTATCTAGACTACAGAGACTCTGCGCTTCAACAACGTCAACAAGTTTACTATTGTTGTAATTTACATGTTTATGTGTTTATAGGTCTCATTGTATCCATTCATGTGTGACGATATCTTGGAGGGAGATTGTTAGCCTTGCTATTTTATAAAAGATAACGTCACACATAAAGAAATAGACTAGATATCATACATATAGTACTTTAGGGACTATTATTGTAATATAGGCAAACTAGTGATATAATGAGCCTATAAATACCCCTCATGACTCTCCATGAGGGGTGTGGGAAAGTGTGTGTAAAGTTTAGTTTCATTTCATTTCAATAAAAACCCTTTTCTCCACCTTTCTCTCTCTACTTTCTCTCTCTAGAACAATGATGTATTTCCATCAACCTCGACCTCCCGAACGTGTTTCTTGGTCATAACAGTTACTATCAGTTGAAAGTTTTCATGTCCTTTCCTATTCTCCATTATCCTGCCAAACCCAAAAATCTACCAATGAAGTCAATGCAATTCATTGACAGGTGCAGTCACAGGGCTTGGCAATCAGTAACATACAAAAAGATAAAGCAAAATAAATATATAGACAAGTGAATAAACAACAGCACAATACAAATTAGGAAAAGACAATAACTTTATCACGTGACGTGTCATCAAGCATTGGCTTATATAAAATGCCACAAATGTGCCTGCCTAGTAACTTGGGATCAGGTTGATTGGCATGTCGATTTGGCCAAACAAAAACATGTCATTAGAAGCAATTGCCAAAACTCGACACAATCTTATTATTAGTGTTAAACAAATAGGAGTAATCATAAGTAAGGTGATATCTTCTTACCCATCTGAACAATCTATTTTGTTCCATTGTTAAAGAACTAAATTACTTTTTGTTCCATCAATTGCTTGACCTATCTGCTATACAGAACCTTGCATTCCTCTTCATACACACGCATCAATCGGGTAATTTGCAAATGATGCAATGAAAGGGCTTTTTGACCAGTCAACTTTGTATTTCCTGCCACCAGCAGCCCATCTGCTTCCATCCTATAAGCTCATCTGGATACTCATTGGTTGCGATCTTGGATATGTCACTCCTTTGTCTGCATGGTTTCTATATATAGGTTCTTATTAGAACAGCATCCACCATAAACCTGCACAAAAACACAATCTTTTTAGTTACATAATTAGTAGAGTTAACAAATGGACGCTAAGAGCACCTTCGCAACAGTGATAGCCCAAGTACCCAACTCGTGAATTGCAACCACCTCATCTATCTCACAAAGACCCCTTTCGAGACTCGTTGCATCTATCTCTTGTATTGCATCCACATGTTGGGACATGATTGTCATGCATAAATCCTGCGGCGATGGGGCTGCTCTCATGACATGTATTGCTCTCATAACACTTCGATCATAAATATGTAAAGACTATCTGAAAGTGAACTTGCACATGAGTCACTAAAACTTAACCATGATCATTACTTCCGATATAATATTACTCGCTTTGACCAAGATCTAATATATAATTATAAAATATGTATTCATATATAAAAGATCATTAAAACGAATAGCAACAGCACGAAAAAGCAACTTTTAATATAACTTTGAGAGATGCTCGATGCTATTGAATATTACCTCATAGGATAAGACATAGTATCTCAGAATTAAAAAAGAAAGAAAGAATACTCATAGTTGTTCATCCTCTTTGCTTCAATCTCTATATCCTTTTATGTACGGATAATGAATCCAATCACCATCCGCATGTCAAACGCTCATGGGAAGATCATGATCATTTATCTGTTATAGTTAAACTTGCACAAATACACATTAAAAAATCATTAAAACCCAAAAATCGTGATGGAGTTTTTTTCATCGAGAGAGTTTTGATCATTAGGGTTTTCATTTGGTGGAACAAATACGCTGTATGATCATTTATCTGTTATAATTAAACCTACACAAATACACATTAAAAAATCATTAAAGTCAAAAAATCGTGATGGAGTTTTTTTTCATTGAGAGAGTTGATCATTAGGGTTTTTTTTCTGTTGAAAAAAACGTTGTTCTTTTTTTTTTAATACAATAGGTTTTGAATAACCCTAATACGTTGTTCTTTTTTAATGCAATGCAAATTTCGTATATAACTTTTGGCTTAAAAAATGGTAACAAAAAAAAATTGGTGGTTCAGTGGTTAAGAAGATACATAACGTATGTAAGGTCATGTGTTCGAATCCCAAGTATTGTTTTTTAAAAGCTATACGAAATTTATTTAATTAAATTGCCAACATGGACAAAAAACAATGACATGGACTTTGTAAAAAAAATATTAGAATTAAATTAAAAAAATCAAATAAAATAAATTTAAAAAATTGCTTACATGGAGAGATTGTGATGACATGGCTGATGACATGGCAGATAATGAATTACTGGGCAATGAGGTGGCGTTTATGTGGCATTATCTACGTGTAACGCCTCCTGTTATATATAATATAGAGATGTATCGATATACATATAAAAATAAATAAAAATATGAAATTTTTAAAAAAATATTTTAGGATGAAAACTAAGAATATATTTTATTTTTAAATGATTTTCGGAATAATTAATAAATAAATAAAAGTTTATAAAATAATTTTTTATAAAAATTATTTTCGGTAAATAAAAAAATATATATAAAAATTTTATAAAACTTTCGGATTTAATAAAATATTTTCGGAAAATATTATTTTTAATATATAAAAATACGAAAATTATATTATTAATATTATTAATGTTTTTAAATAAATAAAAATGAAATAAATACAAAATAAAATAAAAAAATACATAAGGGTGCGTTTGGGTTGTTACCGAGCAAAAGAAAAGAAGAAAACGGTGGGGAAATAGTGGTGGCTCGTGGTGGTATTGGTAGTGGCGAGAGTGGTGCGGCGGTGGTGGTGGATTAGGGGTGTTCAGGATGGTTTTGATTAAAACGGCTTGTACAACCGGAACGGGGACGTCCCGATCTATAAAATATAAAAAGTTTGATTTTTGGGTTGGCCGGAAAATTTTCCGGTGGCCAGAAAAAGTCGCCGGCGGTGGGGGTTTGTGGGTGGTCGCCGGTCGGAAAAAGAAAGAAAGGGAGAGAGAGAGAGAGAGAGAGAGAGAGAGAGAGAGAGAGAGAGAGAGAGAGAGAGAGAGAGAGAGTTTTGTGGGTGTGTGTGTGTAATTTATTTAATAAAAATGAAGAAGTGGGGTGAGTGGAGGGTATATATATGGTAAAATAAGTATAGGGTTGGTTTTGAAATTATTGAAAGTGTAGGGATAAGTAGAGGGTGATACTCCAAGGACCAATATCGCCAATGTAGTAAACTTCTAACGTTAAACGTTCCGGGGCTCGAACGACATAGCAAATGGACTCAAAAATTTACGAAACTTGCGCCATTGTTCACGAAATAATTTTTCCAATAAAATCAAGCATAAACTTTAGAGTTTTTCCAAAATTCAAAATGATTCAAATAATTTGGTAGATGCAATACAATTCGAGTGTTCTAGGTTGTGCTGAGTCAATCAAGGAATAAAGTTCTCGTTTCCAATATATCTCACGTTTCCCAAGCCCAAATAATCACAAAATAAAAGTTTTAATGTGTCTCAGGTACGAAAATAAATATTTTGGCTAGTAATAAGTTTAGAAAAAGTACCAGGGGTTACAGAAAATAACTGTGATGCACTAAAATTTTTAACTGTGATGCACCAATTTTTATTTTAGTGCATCACAGTTAAAAAAAACGGTGCTTCACAGTGATTTTCTCACTTTTCTACCAAAATGCACTTTTTTCTAGAACCCTACCCTATAATATATATATATATATATATATATATATATATATATATATATATATATATATATATATATATATATATATATATATATATATATATATAAAAAATAAAATTTAATCCTAATATTATAAAATACTTTTTATGTTTTAAATAACTTTTTTGGCTAAATATATTTGTATATTTTCTTTTCCTTTTTAAAATAAAGTGTATAATTCGGTTAAACAAAAAACCGAACCGAACCAAACCGAACCGAAAACCGAATTTGAATTTGGTTTGGTTTGGTTCACGGTTTGACCTTAAAAAAACTTTTAACCGAATAACCTGAAATCTAAACTGAAGAACACCCATATCCAAAGTTGTCTATTGAACATAGAACTCAGATTTCTCACAACCCATATTGCAGAAACAAATTCGTTTAAAATCTCTTATATAATACAAGAACTCCACAAAAAAGAAAAAAATAATAATAAATAAAATAAATAAATAAAATCCTGAAAGTTGCAATTGGACCAATAGAAGTGCATCATTATGTTTATGTGGCAAAATTGAGCATTCATATTTGTCAATAAAAACCAAAACTAAAGCTCAATTTGCTCTCCAACTTTTTTTTTTTTTTTTTTTTTTTTTTTTTTTTTTTTTGTCTAAATTATAAAATGTCCCAAAAAACGCGTCAATTTTGAAAAATAAAAAAAATGAGAGGGTAAATAACTAAACTTTAGTTGTTAAAATTTAAATAAATTATATAGAATTAAAAACACTTACCAGTTTCCATGTTTTTCATAACTGTATAAACGTAATAAATGCCTCATATACTATATATTTTACACACACACACCCCCACACAAAAAAGTTTTTATTTATAAATATTATTATTAGTATATACTAAACTAATGTATTTACACTGAATTATAAATATAAAAAGTAAAGCACGTATTACTGTGGCACGTAAATAAATACACGAGATTATACATATACGAACGAATCATGTTATTCATCTTTATGAGATTAAGTAAGGATATTCGAAACGTATTCTTTATATAACAATCTCATTCAATAACGATTCATGTTATTCCTCATTATAAGTTTAACCCACACACGGCTTTAGAAATCAGCTTATATTATTTTTAACGGGAATATAAATATTAAAATGAAGGCACAACCTCAAATATTACTATGAGATAAAAATAAATTAACGAGATTCTGCATATAACAACGACACCTAGTTTTTCAAGGTTATATACTTATGTGCTACAAAACACACATAATGTCTAGAATATAATATCAATAGTCAAATTAAATAAGATCAAACTAAACAACATTTTAGTTAAACAAAGTCAAATCATTTGTGCAACAAAAAGGGGTGAACACAGTTTGGTCTAGGTCATTTTTTGGGTAAAACCGAAACCGAACTGAAATATTTTGTTTTTATAAAACCCAAAACCAAAACCGTTCAGCTTTTGGCGGTAGGTTTTTTCGGTTTAGTATCGGTTTCGGTTATTTCGGTTTTCAACCGTCTATATTTGGGCGTGGCCAATTTATACCAACAAACTTGTTTTACCTAGAAAATTATTTTTTATTTTTATTCTATTTTTTCCTTTTCTTTTGTCAATATAAGCCTAATAATGTTTAACCCATATTTCTACAATTACACGCATACTTTGAGCATTATCAAATATGTATTGATATATTGTCAAGTAAACACACGCACACGGAAAATATGCATATAAACGTTAAGATAAATATATTATAAATCTTTCTACAAAATGAATATAGATTTATAAATTTGATTTATTTAGGATTTATTTATATTATAACAACTATATGTTAATATATAACAAAAACAGTTTGGTTCGGTTTTTGGACGAAATTTTTTGGTTTCCAAAATAGGAAAAACCGACCCATCCGATTTTAGTTTCGGTCCGATTTTTTGGCTTTTTGGTTTTTTCGGTTTTTATGCTCACTCCTAACAAAAATCTATATAACATATTAATCGATATTAATATATAATGAAAATTTTATGTAAAAACTCCTGCATGCACGAGTATTATGAATATATAAGTATTACAAATTTAATATACTTTTATAGAAAATCTAGAATATTATAAAACCATAAATTTATGAATTGTCATAATATTTAGCTTCAAAACAAAGTTATTGAAATATTATTACCGGTTACACTGTGTGCCCAAACCTCGTGCGTGCACGGGTTTTAAGCCTAGTGGTAATAACAGAGCACCACAACTAACTTCATCATCGTTACCTCATCGCCACGTCAGTTTTCACCACCAACTTTGTGTAATAAGACAACCAACTTCACCATCAAAACGTACCCCACTTAAACACAATTACAAACATATACAACAAAAACCATTCACTAAACACACATACACCAAATCTTCCACAAGTTGGTCGTCTGCACGATCGAGTTTTCTCATTTTTATATGAAGACTCGTCAAATGTGGGTGTGTGTAATAGCAAAGCACGTGTCTTGCCTTGCCATAGAAGCAACGCACGTGTCTTGCAAAGCTTATTAAGGGTAGTCTAAAACTAGTTATATATTAAAGAATTCAAAATAAATTTTCAAGCTCAATGAGATTATCAAGCTAAAAAATGCATACTCTTATTTTGGTGCATACTAATGGACAAATCCTCACCATCCATCTAGTTTGATCTAATAGTAGGGACTAACCTAAGATTTAAATGGGGAAACATACGTCCATGTTTTTTTTTTTCCTTTTTCGTTGTTTTTTTTTTTTTTTTTTTTTTTTTTTCACGCTACATAGTTTTTATTTTTTCTCTTTTTTCTTTTTTTTTTTCTTTTTGTGTCTTTTTTTTACACGCTACTTTGTTTCTTTTTTTTACACGCTTTTTTTTTTCTTTTTTTTCGTTCTAATACACGTTTTTTTCCTAATAAACGTTTTTTTTGCTTTAATACATTTTCGTCTGTTTTCATACGTTTTTGTTTGTTCTCGTACGTTTTCGCCCGTTTTCATATATTTTGGCCCGTTTTCTTACGTTTTCGTCCATCTTCATACGTTATTGTCCGTTTTCATACGTTTTCGTCCGCTTTCTTACGTTTTCGCCCGTTAACGTCTGTTTTCATATGTTTTCTTACATTTTCGTTCGTTTTCATACGTTTTCGTCAGTTTCATACGTTTTCATTCGTCTTAATACATTTTCGTCCGTTTCTTTCGTTTTCGTCCATTTTTCATACGTCTTCGTCCGTTTTCAGACGTGTTTTTACGCTTTCGTACGTTTTTGTTCGTTTTCATACAGAATAGTCCGTTTTCTTACGTTTTCATACGTTTTCGTTCGTTTGCATCCGTTTTCTTTCGTTTTCGTTCATTTTTCAAACGTTTTTGTCCTTTTCATACATGTTTTTACTCTTTCATACGTTTTCTTCCGTTTTTATATATTTTTGTTCGTTTCTTACGTTTTTGTCCGTTTTTTCATTCATTTTCGTTCGTTTTTAAATGTTTTTGACAATTTTCAGACGTTTATATGTTTCTAAATATTACAAGTGATATTCTGAATATCACAATTTATATTCTGAATATCACAAGTGATATTCTGTGATATTCTAAATATCATAAGTTATATTCTAAATATCACAAGTGATATTCTGTGATATTCAGAATATCACAAGTGATATTTTGAATATCACAGGTGATATTCTGAATATCACAAGTGATTTTATGTGATATGGAGAATGTCACAAGTGATACTATAAGTACCACAAATGATATTCTGGATATTATAAGTAATATTCTGTGATATTCAAAGTATCACAAGTGATATTCTGAATATTATAAGTGATTTTCTGAATTTGACAAGTGATTTTCAACAAATGTTTTTTAACATGAAAATCACAAGTGATATTCAGAAAATCGCAAGTGATAGATATTCAGAAAATCACAAGTGATATTTAGAATATCACCATTGATATTCAGAAAAACACAAGTGATATTCTGAATATTATTTGTGATATTCGGTAACGTATAAAAACGGATGAAAACATTAAAAAAATGGACTAATATGTATGAAAACGGACGGAAACATAAGAAAACACATAAAATCACTTATGAATATCACAAGTGATATTCTGTGATATTCTAAATATCACAAGTTATATTCTGAATATCACAAGTGATATTCTGAATATTACAAGTGATTTTCTGTGATATGGAGAATATCACAATTGATACTATGAGTACCACAAATGATATTCTGGATATTATAAGTAATATTATGTGATATACAAAGTATCACAAGTGATATTCTGAATATCATAAGTAATTTTCTGAATTTGACAAGTGATTTTCAACAAATGTTTTGTAACATGAAAATCACAAGTGATATTCAGAAAATCACAAGTGATAGATATTCAGAAAATCACAAGTGATATTTAAAATATCACCATTGATATTCATAAAAACACAAGTGATATTCTGAATATCATTTGTGATATTCGAAAACGTATAAAAATAGATGAAAACGTAAAAAAATGGACTAATAAGTATGAAAGTGGACGAAGTATGAAAACAGACGAAAACATAAGAAAATCACAAGTGCTATTCATAATATCACAGTGATATTCAGAAAATCACAAGTGATATACAGAAACGTAAGAAAATGGACAAAAATGTAAGAAAACGGACGAATACCTATGAAAACAGACAAAAACGTATAAAAACATAAAAACACGTATGAAAACGAACGAAAACGTATGAAAAATGGACGAAAACGAAAGATTACGGATGAATACGGATGAAAACGTTTCTGTATATCACAATTGATATTCAGAATTTCACTTGTGTTTTTATGAATATCAATGGTGATATTCTAAATATAAATTGTGATTTTCTGAATATCACATGTGATTTTCATGTTACAAAACATTTGTTGAATATCACTTGTCAAATTTAGAAAATCACTTATGATATTCAGAATATCACTTGTGATACTCATAATATAATTTGTGATATTCAGAATATCACTTTTGATATTTAGAAACATATGAAAACGTACGAAAATTGCCAAAAACCTTTAAAAACGGATGAAAATGAGTGAAAAATGAACGAAAACGTAATAAAACGAACGAAAATGTATGAAAATGGAAGAAAACGTATGAAAGTGTAAAAACATGTATGAAAAGGACAAAAACGTTTGAAAAATGGACGAAAACGAAAGAAAATAAACGAAAACAAAAGAAAATGGATAAAAACGGGCGAAAACATATGAAAACGAACGAAAACATAAGAAAATGGGCGAATATGTATGAAAACGGACGAAAACGTATAAAAGCGTAAAAACACGTCCGAAAATGGACGAAGACATATTAGAAATGGACGAAAACGAAAGAAAATGGTTGAAAATGTATTAAAACGAACGAAAACGTATGTAAACGGACGAAAACGTATGAAAACGAACGAAAATATAAGAAAACATATTAAATCATATGAAAACAGACGTTACCGGGCAAAAACGTAAGAAAGCGGGTGAAAACGTATGAAAACGGACAAAAACGTATGAAAACTGATGAAAACTTAAGAAAACGGGCGAAAATATATGAAAGCGGGCGAGAACAGACAAAAACGTATGAAAACGGACGAAAACGTATTAAAACAGACGAAAATGTATGAAAGCGAAAAAAAACATTTAATAGGAAAAAAACGTGAATTATAACAAAAAAAGAAAAAAGAAATGAAAAAACAAAAAAAGAAGTGTGTAAAAAAAAGACACCAAGAAAAAAAAACAAAAAAAAAAAAAAAAAAAAACAAAAAAAAAGAAAAAAGAAACAAAAAAACTATAAAAGCGTGAAAAAAAAGACGCAAAAAAAAATGAATAATAAAAAAGACATAAAGACAAAGAAAAAAAAAAACATGGACTTATGTTTCCTATTTAATCTTAGGTTTATCTCCACTATTATATCAAAATAGATAGATGTTGGGGATTTGTTCATTGATATGCACTAAAATTAGAGTATGAAAAATAAAGTGACTTTGTTCTTTAACCATATATCGAAGGAACTAATTTAGATTTTGAAAATGCTAAATAAATTTAGTATGTTCCTTTTCTAGTTTTCTTTTTGAATATTTTTAAGTTTGGGTTTGTTATTTGTTATTGAGTCTAATTTCAGCCCTTTAGGCCCACGTTTATTAAATGCAAACCTTTAGGCTTACTTTAATTAGATGCGGCCCAGTCAAAAAGGTTAGTTTCTAACTTTCCATTGTTTTGAACTTTTGATTAGTTACTCATCAAGATCTATTTACCAAGAAATGGTAATAAACTAATACTCGTAACAATCTTTTTTTAAGAAAGGCAATAAACTAATAATAATAATAATAGAAATCAATATTGTAACTTTTTAAAGTGTTGTTACTTTTTGTTTAATTAAAATATTGTTTCTGAAAAGGAGTGGTATGACAGCTAAACTTGACAAAGGTTGTCTTGTGCTTTGTTTTATTAAGCTCCATTATTCAGCTATTTCCATTAAACAAATGTGGTTCCATCAAGGAGCTTTTATTCACGAAACCTTTACTGTGATAACTTCATAATGAAATTGTTGCGGTTATTTGGCGTATGTAAGTATCATATATTATGTTAGTAAGACACTGGGCCGTCTTATTGATTTGGGTAGCCCGATGTGAAATCACAAATGAGGCTTCATATTTCTATACTTTAGTTTTCTAGTATGCAGTATAGACAGATTTACAGGTTTTTAATCAAAAAATAATTTCTTTACTTTTGTTTTGTAGTATGTACGTATGTGAAATCACAAATAAAGCCCCTATAAATCATGAAAAGTTAATTATTATAGAAAATAAAAAGTTCTTTGACATTACGCAAAACATTAATAAAAGTCAAATTATACTCTACAAAAAAAACTACAAATATTTAGAGTGTTACTAAAGCACAAGTACAACTTTACTCTACAAAAGATGCAACATACTTATTTCTTGAAGAGTGTCATTTTTTTAGCATTTTTCATAACAAAGTTGTCGATCAACATTTCATAATTAACACTTTCTAATATATCATTCTCAATAGCTATCTAGAAGACTGGAACATGGATTCATGGAACGTCAGGTTTTTTCCCTTTTTGAAATTTTGATCGGAACTTTGTTTTGACTATGTTTTTGTTATGTTTTTAAGGTGGAGTTTGACTTCTAGTTTTTGTGTGGCTAGCTCATATTTAATCCAAGTTTTTCACTCTTTTTGTATGTGGCCCAAACTTTGTCTTGTTTTTTTTATATGGCCCGGTTCAACTTTGATAATATTTAATAAATACACTAAAAATTCAAAACTTATACGTATATATATATATATATATATATGTGTGTGTGTGTGTGTGTGTGTATATATATATATATATATATATATATATATATACACACACACACACTAAATTGGGGGCCCCTTAAAAAGGGGGTCTGGTGCGACTGCACCACTTGCACACCCTAATCGCCGCCGCTGGTAAAACATGTGCTGGTAATTTAAGCCATTTTGTAAATTGGGATGTACTTGACACCGAAAGGGTTATAACTTATAAGCTAAGGTCAGCTACGGGTTAGGAAATTCAAACAAAAAATACTTAGCTTGAAAGTAAGCATATAAACCACAATCAAATAAGGGTAAAATGCAAAAATAGTCCCTAAATTATCACGAAATCGCAAAAATAGGACCGAGACAAAAAGTC
Organism: Artemisia argyi; assembly: GCA_030686995.1. Taxonomy (NCBI): domain Eukaryota; kingdom Viridiplantae; phylum Streptophyta; class Magnoliopsida; order Asterales; family Asteraceae; genus Artemisia; species Artemisia argyi. The sequence goes on from CM060691.1 coordinate 55,121,160, forward strand.
ACGCAAAAAAGCCACTAACGTTACGCAAATTTGCAAAAAAACCACCGAGAGCCATTTTCCGTTAGTTTGCTCGTTAAGTTCCACGTCATCGAGGGTAGTTTCATCTTTTTACTGTTCATATTTAATCAATATCACCACCACTCTCTACCACCACACAACCAACACCACCACCCTCTACCGCCACCACCACAACCACCCTCTAACACCACACAACCAACACCACCACCCTTTACCGCCACCACCACCACCACTCTCTACCACCACACAACCAACACCACCACCCTCTAGGAGTTCATCTGAATCCAAAATGGGCAGATTATGTTGAAGCATCAAGTTGCTTTCGTGAAGAATTTGATGACTATATGCTCGAATTAAGCAAGTCGCTAGTGTTAATGTGTACTCAATCTTGTACAGTTGAGATTCAAGACTTGTGTCCCTCTTTGAAATCTTTGGAAAATTTGAGACAATTTCAGCAAGTCTTGAAAAATGGAGATTCAAGACTTGTTATTGGTTGAACCTCAGTCCGTTGGCTACATTGGCAGAATGTTTAGAAGGCTAAATTATGACAAAAGGTAGGGGAAGGCCACGCAGTTCGTTACGCTGATGTATATTCTTCTTTGCCAAGGATCTTGTGTAGGACTTGCTGATTTGATTTCACCTATCAAAGTGTTAACTGTAACAAGTTTCACAAATCTAAGTAAGGTCTCAGGGAACCCATCCACTCATCAGATGTCATCTTTACTTGTAAAAATAAGCCTCACATGTTCAGTTCAAAGTTTGTGTAAAAAAGAGCAAGGTATATCAGTTATTGAATTTATCAAGAGTTGACAAGAAGAAACTGTCAACCTGATACACCCTATTAATCATTATAAACTTACTTTTCATGGTATATGTGGCTGCTCACCCACCTTCACAAAATCAAACACCGAATACATTGTGATTGGTTACGAAACATACTACCCAAAGTCTTACTAGTTGAATGATTGTTCTTTCAAGGTGTTCAATGGTATTGGGATGAAATAATCAAAATGCTTAAACATGGAAATGAAGTAAAGCATCTCCATGTAGCACCTGAATTCCTGAACTATTTTGAAGCTCTTTTCCCTCTTTCAGAAGTGTTTTCTGTTGACTTTTTAGGTAGTCAAACCAAGCTCAAAACTTTTCACATTAATGATGACTGTTTGCTACTTATTTCCATGAAGAATGGATGGCCAATAAACAGGAAGCTGTGAAAAGGTGGTCGTTTTGGAATAAAGTGGAAGAATGCTGAATATTTGGAGGAGAGCATTGTTATGGGTCCAATTCAAGTACCGAGATCTTTATGTCATTTTTACAAGTATGAGATATTTTATGTGATTTCAGTTATGCTATGCCTTACCTATAACCATTGTCAGTGATAATGAGCATATGAATGAATTGATATTATATCCCCTTGTTTTTCTTTAATCACTCTAACACTGTGTTCAAAATATGTTTTCTGTAGATAATGAAGTTCTACATTCTGATGTTACATACAGAGTAGCTCTGTTCAGAGCCATGTTTCATACACTCAACAGTTGTTCCATAAGAATGAAACTCGTCATGAAATCCCTCAAATATTAACAAGTATACAATACCGAGTCTTTATTTTAGGATGCCTTACTAAAATCTTTTATTGTTAAACAACAGAGCATATAAATTATATTGTCAATGTGAGTGAATTTTGGTTGTCACCTAGCCGTGAACAAGAATAAGTAGTTGAAAACAGCGTATTTACATAAAACTACATATGTATATGCAACCCATTGCAATTTGCAAAGAACACTAGGTTTTGCTGTGATGTGAAGTCCACATAATACTGCATTTCCAGAATATGCATGCCTGTATGGTTATCTCATAGACAAAGGGTCAAAACATGTAGACTAGGTTAATCAAGTCAAGCTCACTCAAGGTTCAATATATATATATATATATATATATATATATATATATATATATATATATATATATATATATATATATATATATATATATATATTGTCCATATTTTTTGTAAGATATTACGCGTGAGGAAGGATTTCTTTTCAAATGTATTTTAGAACTTTTGCATATATTTAAAATCTGTTGGGATAAGGTTAAAATATATATGAACTTTATTAAATTATGGGTTGAGTCTTACAGTAAAGAGAAATGAGTTTCCGTGTGTTTAACTGTGTTCCACACTGGGAAAAGATTAAAATAAAAGTGGATATATGTATTGGCACTCCTTCAATACTTATTAAAGTAATGGTTTAGGTCTAACGGATGCAAAATGCGAGATGGAATGAGCCATTCTGGTTTGACAGTTTAAACATACTTGGCACACTAATACAGTAGAGGTGGCAAAACGAGGCGGTCAGGTGGGTTTGAGTAACGGGTCAAACGAGACAGCATAAATTTCGGGTCGAAACAGGTTTGGGTCAAAATGAGCGGCCTTGATATCTGGGGGTGTAGGGGTCACAGTTGAATGACACTTGTGCAACTAACAATATGAAGTTTTATTAATTCCATCTGGTACGAATCCATTCATTCACCCATTCAGACATTTTAATCAAACGTTGGTGAACATGACATTACCCAAAAATCTAACCTTTGAACATTATGCATTTTCAAACAAATAGTACTCCATAATAGTGAATACAAGCTCTGCAAATTGCTACAATAGTTTTCGTCAATTACGTAAGGGTTTTAGTTTCAACAGCAACTGTACTAACTGCGCAATGAGTGAGCAGAAATAAGAGCTGGAATATTACATGATAACGATCAAACCTGAGAACTAACTACACATCTAATAATATGTTTATACAGTAACATCCAGGTGCTTGCACCACAAAGCAACAACGACCAGCATATTTCATGTTCATTACTAATCAGCTAAACAAAGTAAGAGCATAAACATCAAACATATTAATCGTACACTAAGACTTTTTAGTATATTAACAAAACTGAATTCAAAACTTGATCAAGTCACTACTGTTGAACAGAGCCCACATGGACTAGCGATTGAGTCATTACATAGGCCTGTATTACACCCCTAGCAGCCGCATTTAAAGCATGATACCTTATCATCATCAAGTATTCTGTAATTCTACATAAGTAAAGCATTTTATCGAACACCTTTCGTACATTATATTATTATACACCCATGGTGTTAGTGACAATTTTATTAATAACCGGGCATTAAAAACCCGTCAAAATACAAGTGAAGCATGATATTACAAAAACATGTAACATAATAAGAACAATAAGAAAACAGGAGTAGAGAAAAACGCAGAAAAAGCATAAAACTAAAGTACTATGCACGTGCAACCCTTTGCAATCTTGTAATCAACACCACCACCTTTACATACACCCAATCTTTCAAGCAATTCTGGAAGTGGAAAAAAGCATGTCTGAGACGATGATTGAGAAGTAAAGCTCTACATGCGATCCAAAATGCAGTTGCAAAACCAGTGGCCCCTCCAATATAAAACCATTTTTGAAGTTCATCTGCATCACCCTCACTATCACCGACTGGTGGAAAATTCAGTGGGAAGATAATTAATAGTGTTTTAGGAATTTAAGTTTTCATTTGCAATGGAGAAGATGATGAATAGTGTTTAGGGAGGGCAAGGGTGGTGGTGGTGGCGGTAGAGGGTGGTGGTGTTGGTTGTGTGGTGGTAGAGGAGGGTGATGGTGGTGGCGGCGGTAGAGGGTGGTGGTGTTTGTTTCGTGGTGTAGAGGGTGGTGGTGGTGGTGGTGGTGGTAGTGGCGGTAGATGTATAGATTTGATACTAGCAAATTAAATGGGAAGATGATGAATAATGTTTCAAAAGTTAAGGCATCTTTTGCAAATTTAACCATTGAAACGAATAAAAAAACGAAACTACCCTGGATGACGTGGAACTTAACAAGCAAACTAACGGAAAATGGTTCTCAGTGGTTTTTTTGCAAATTTGCGTAACTTTAGTGACTTTTTTGCGTGACTTTTTGTGTCGGTCCTATTTTTATGATTTCGTGATAGTTTAGGGAACATTTTTGCATTTTACCCATCAAATAATAAGATGATAAAATAACTAAAGATTTTCTAAACGATTTTGTAAAATTGCTACATTCTAAAAATCAAATAACCGTGATAATTAATCAAAATTAAGAAATAAATTTGCTTGTGGAAGTCTAAATAGTTTAATGAAGTGTTATCACTATATTGTTGACATGACCTCTAACTTAAACACTGAGACTACAACAAGCTTGTATTATATCATAAGTGAATATAGAGCATTACTTAGAAATAAATCATCCTATATTTTATCTTTATTTTTTTTGGTTAACCATAATTTGGTCTTTATGACTTTTTGACCGGCTAATCCACATGATTTGAGCCTACCGTCAAACAGATTGAAACCATGTAAAATCTTCCTTTTCAAAAGGTTGGTATGACAACTACAGAATAAATTTCACACTAGTTAAATTAAAATAGCAGGCATAATTTGTATAACGTCTAAATTGGTCGATACATTTTTGTACAATTTATGCAACATGTTAACACTACACGTATTCACAATACGTATTATGATGCATCTATCAAGTTGTTACACCTATAAATTTATATTCTAAAACCAGTTAGAAATAAAACAAAGAACGCATCAAACTATTAATATGTTCACCTCCATTTCAACTCAAAGTAATTGTTGAAAATAAAAATATTTATGATTAAAAAAATGTGACAGATGCATTCAAGCTGGTGTACCATAAGCTTATGGTATCTCACCGAGTATCTTAATTGAACGATGTAGATGTGGTAGGGAACAAGGATGGAAGCTTTCGAGTTTCGATACATGGGAAATGAAAACAAAATGGTCGTGCGAATTCCGTTGGCCCAACGTACCTTGTTCGCTATCTAAGCCCATTAAAATAATATAATTCAGCCCAACAAAAAGAATATATTAAAGTGGTTATTTTAAAAATTAGTTCATTTAGCTTTCAAATTTAGTCTTGTGCGACCGTTTAGTCATACGACTTTGTTCAAAAGTTAGTTGCACGTGTACAAGAGTTAGTTGGGTGTTTCTGGCTTGATTGAAGTAATGTTTTATGCGACTACTTATTTTTGCTATACTGCCATAACTTTTGCTTTCTTTTTAAAAAAGTGTGACCCGATACATAATTTTTTTTTCTAAAAATATGTTTTGTCTTATTAGAAAAGTCTTCTAATAAGTCACAACACATTTTCAAAAACAAAAAATTCAAAAGATTGATCTAAAAAAACAAAAAATAAAATAAAATAAAGCAACTTGTCACGCAAAATGTCACTTCCGTTTAAAAAAACATCCGGCCAACTTTTTGACAAAGTACGAGTAGTTTTAATCGATTAAACAAGGATGCACTGCAAAGAAATTTTTGAGGTTAGTATATACGCACGAATAACAAAATGTTAATTCATTGACATCTCGTAGTTTTCGATGGCCCTAGGTAATAACAACAAAGAGACCTTATTACGCTTGTAAACTAAAGAGAAATTACATATAAAATTGAATTATATAACTCATATATATTTAATATTATATATATTTATATGCAAAACTAATAAAAATATGGTACATTTTAAATAGTGGCACTGTGCGATGACACCAATTGCACACCTCTCCGAGACCCGCTAATTCTTTTAGATTTTTGTCTTGCATCAAATAATGTTTAGACTAATGCTAATGCCAACAACATTTCCACAAAAGCAACCCCGCCACGTCAGCGCCACCTCAGCTTTCTTTCTCCACAACTCCACCTCAACCATAACTAGCCAGTGGTAACCACAAAAGCGACCCCGAATACTACAACCAAAAACATACTCCATAAAACAAATAAAAAAACTACACACACAAATCTTGCAAATGTTTCGGTCGGCTGAGCAACCACAACTTTGAAATGGTTGCTTGGTGACGCGTCGCTTTGAGGTGAGCTAATGGTCAACGCGTTGCTTTTATGAGGTTGTGGTTGGGAGGCAACTCCCATTAGGGCAAAAGTTCTTTATAGATCCAACTTTTATCATATAACCCATCAAGCAATATCAGGCACTCATTTTTTTATCAAAATAAAAAAAAAATAAACTCCTACCATTTTATTAAAATTTAAATATCTCGCAAACCGTAAATCGACAAGCTACAAAAAAATACCATCGCGACGAGAATTAAATTATCTTTTTATAAACATGCATTGTTATATACTTTTTACGAACTTTTTTTTTTCGAATTTTCCGCCCAGAAAAATCATATATGATTCTTACGAATCATATATGATTCGTAAGATATATGATTTGATTTTAACGAATCATATATGATTTTTACAAATCATATATGATTTTTTTGGGCGGAATTTTTTTTTTTAAAAAAAAAATCGTCAAAAAAAAAGTTCGTCGAAAGTATATAACAATGCATATCTATAAAAAGATGATTTAATTCTTGTCGCGATAGTATTTTATTTTTTATTTTTTATTTTATTTATTTTTTTTTTTGTAGTTTGACGATTTACCGTTTGTAAGATATTTTGTTTTAAAAAAAATAAAAAATAAAAATGAGCAGCTATGATTGGTTTATTGATTTTATGGCAAATATGAGATCTATATTAATCTCATCTACTCCCATTAGCATCAGTCTTAGAAATCATGTTATGCCTAATACTTTTTCCGAGGCCTATTGCAGCTTGAAACTCGGAAATTTGTCCCAATTAAATTGCTATATATACAAAAGAACCAAAACATAATCATTTAAATGAAAAAAGTTAGTGAGATGGTTTTCTTATATTTGGGGACCCCTATCGATCAGTCCCTCAATCAATTTGCTGGCACTTATTGACCCATCAACAAGTTATAAACCTCAAAAACATTCTATATATAATTTCTCCTCGAAACATATTCTAACTTGGCAAGTAGGTAGGAAAGTAAATGTTACAAATGTTAAATAACATAATCACAGTTAGTTATAGAATGACCATTGAGTTTTGTGTATGTTGTCGTTGTCGTTGGATGTAGTAAATTATTGTTTAACAGTTTTGAACTGGCATGAGGTTCACACTTTTACCATCTCAACAAAGTTACACAGGGAATCCAAGGTTAGAAAGTGCAATCAGGAAAATATGTCGGAAATTGCGAAGATAATGGACCTACATTGGGGCTTGTATGCAGGATTAGTCGTTTCGGACTTTCAATTAGGGTAATCTAGAGCATAACGGTCTCATAACACGCGGATTGGCGTTATGATACCATCTGGTCCGCGTTAAGGCATGTGTTTTCGTCCAAATTGATACAACAACGTAACTAGCAACGTGCTAAAGACAAAAAAAAAATTACAAACACACCCCTCCAACGGCTAGTAGTGTGTCCATTAAAAAATAAATAAATAATATTGTAACTAGAAGCTATACACACACACCACCAAATGGCTTGTAACTAAAAATAAATAAATCAAAACCTTATAAATGCCCACTTTCACTATTTTTTTTACGCATTTCTATAACTCAAACTCAAATTTATATACTTTCATTCTCAAAAAAAAAAATGTCGGGATTTTCAAATGAGAATTTTTTGAACCCAATCAGTATGGCAAATCCGAACGCGGGATCTTCTTCTAACCCTAACCCAAACGCCTTTATCCGATTTCTCTAACCCACTCGGCATGACTCCCAAGCAACTTTTTCAACAACAAATGTTTCTTATGTGGCAAAACGCCAGCTTTCAAAATCTACAACAAAACCCATCACAATTCAAACAACAAACCCAACCGCAAACCCAATCCTAGCAATCACAATTCGACCCCGAAGCTAGACAATCCGAAAAGCTCAAAAGTCGAGGTAAACGTATGGCAAAAAATCCAAAGAACCCGAACCCTATTCGGAAAAATTTCCATACGTGACCAGGACTACATTACGTTGGTTACCGAGCGAGGAAATGCTACTTGCCTCGTGTTAAGTTGTTGTTTTCGAGGATCCCAATGTTGGAGTGTCACACCCTCGCCGAAGGCGGAAACACGAGGTGCAACGAATCAATATACATTGCCAAAGAGAAATAGAACAATACCATAATTTACATTAAAGGAAAAGTATATCATTACAGCATTATTATAGCCGACCTTGGCAATTTAAAACATAAAGTTTGGTTTTCAAAAGATAGCATTTTAGTACATAATGATCCGTAGGGACATGTGAAAACTTCATTATGCAAAGACCTTGAAGAAAAGCTTACTGACGATCACCTGAAATGCATGAGAGAAAACGGGTCAACTATGAAAATAGTTTGTGAGCACACACGTTTTATTTAATATGAGAAACCATTAGAGAAAGTTCACAAGCCAAAGGCGTTGTCAAATATTATGTCTTGTAGTCAAGCACCCGCGGTCATAATAAGTCACAATATAAGCACCACATATATAATAATGTATGCCATGCAAAGCCCCTAATTAAATAATATGCGTCCCGTAACATAGTGGACGAGAGGTTGGCCGACCTCTAATAGCGCTATCCATACTACTAATAGGTTTCGAACAATGCCAATCTACGAACTAAGAACGCTCCAAACACGGGAGACTTAGCACGCTCCAAACACGGGAGACTTAGCACGCTCCACCAATAAGGCGAGACTTTAGGGTTAAGAACGCTCCACCAAAAATGGCGAGACTTTAGGTCATAGCACGTACAGTACATTATGTTCAAAAGTTCAAGTTGAGTTCAAGAGTCCTAAACAAGTTATAAGGTCAAGACAAGTCAAAAGAGTTCATAATAATCAAAGGGTTCAAAACAATGTTCAAAGTGTTCAAGTAATAATTCATGCATCCACCCCAAAGCGATTAAAATAGTTAGAAAAAGGGGTTCGTAAATACTCACCTTATGCAACAGATACAAAAGGCTAGTGATTGAACAGAAATAGGCTCGATTCCCTAACAGCAACCTAATATGAATGAAGTGTTTCCAATGTAAGAAATGAAACAATGTTACACATGCGTATACGTACGTTATCCATACCACTTGTAGTTTTTGAAAATAACGTTTATCGTTTAGTGTTTTATTAGTAAATATAACGTTTTCGGCGTAGTTTAACCTTGTTCTAACTTTAGAAAAGTATGTCCAAACGGCTTCACAAAACTAGTCGTGAAATATAGTACGTTAAGTGTTAATGTTCAAGCTCGGCGTTTTTGAAAACCTTGTAATAATGTCTAGATATAGTCTTGTTTAACTTTTGATTGTATGTGCCTCGAACGATAAGAAATATAGCTCCAAATGTTGTTACTTGAAAAATATAATGTTTAACACTTAGAAAATTCAATTATAGCAAAGCTGCCAAAAATATATATATTTCGTCAAAGTTCAAATGCTTGTATCTTCTTCGTTTTAAGCTTGTTTTCTACGTTCTTTATATCCCCGGAATCGTGGGACAACACTAATATATTTTTGATAAGTCGGGACGGCTAGATTACGGCTAATGCTTCAGATTTGCCATTGAAAAACGTGGGACAGCAAGTAATTTTCTGAAAATATAGTTTTCGTCGCTAACATAAAAACATCGTATCTTCCTCGTCGTAAATGATCTTTTAGCGATTCCAGCGGCTACGGTTTCATTTTTGGAAGTATTTCCGGAATATGAAAGCCTAAAATTTGCCACAGCCCCTGGATTTTCTGGATTTGGCAAAAATGGACAGTAGCTTTTTAAAGTTGTCAAAAATCACTTTTCTAGTTTCAAATCCTTGTCAAATCTCTTCAAAACACCACAAGACTAATCTAATCTTACCATAAAACCTTCTTAGGGTATCATGGGTTCCTAGTACTCATAAAATTAGTTGGATAACAAGGGGATGATCACAGGCTTAATACAAACTCGTAAAATTGAAAGTATACTTGAAAGTGGTATTTATAACTTAAGTATTTGCATGTTTTGCTAATATATCATGAAAATACTTCAAGTAGCTAATGAAATGGAAGCATGAGATGATGAAAATATTACTAGAGACTTACTAATTGGATGATGAGATTAAAATGATCAAGATACTTAACTACTTCCTAGTTTCTATTTCAAAACTATAAGTAAAAGTATACTAGGAGTGTAAAACCACTTTAAACTTGAAAGATTGTTGATCCTTGCCTTGTTCTTGTTCTTGGCCGAGCACACAAAGAGAGAAAGAGATATTTTCTTTTGTTTTTCTTGCCAAAAATGACTAAGTATAAAGTTTTGTTACTAAAGTCTTGCATTTTAGTGGTATTTTGGTTAATTTAATGGAAGATATTCTACATGCCACCTAGCCCATGAATGTCGACCAAGCTGAATTTAATGGAAGATATTTGTGAAATTTTGTACACTTGGTGTATTAGGCAAGTATTTGACGTATTTGAGGCGTATAATGTGGTATTTTGTAAGTTTCGGTTACCGTTTTAACTAGAAATCAATATTACCGGAACAAGACGAGATATATATTAAAGTTGTAAAAATTATCAAATTACATTTCTCGCGGGTATCGAATGAACAAATATTTGTCGTGTTGAAATTACAGAAAACCGTCGTAGTTATAAACGTTTAACGATACGTGTACTAAATAAATTCAAAACGTCGGGTAAATTAATAATATAATTTTTATATCATTATAACGAGTGTAAAAATATGTTAGGACTATAGTCGGGATTGTCGGATCAATTATTCAAAATAATAGGTCATAGGATAACGTTTATTAGATAGATAACCGTACGTATACAGAAATGATGCAACTCACGCATGAATGACAAACTTTCTCCGGGAGTGAATAGTATTTCGTGAATAGTAAAATTTTTGAAAAACATCTCAATATCACTAACTGACTCCAAAAACGATGAATAGTGAAATGATGAATAGTGTTTGGTGAATAGTAACTGATGAATAGTAAATTTGAAAAGTTCAGGAAATAAATGAAGACGTGGAAAATTACGGGTTGTTACATTCTACCAGCCTTAAAAGGAATCTCGTCCTCGAGATTCAGTTCGTTCATTCTATAGATGTATGTGATCGTGGTCAAATTTGATGAGGCAACTAAGGTCGAAGACGCTAGGTCTCGGATTATATCAATGTCGTGAACTTGGTAAGAAATGGAAATAAGTCATGCACTCAAGATTAAAGGGTAGTGAAGTGAGGAGGTCGTTCAAGAGAATATACCTGGTATGTTGTCATGGTTCTGCGGGGTTAAATGATTCCCTAGGAAGTAAGTTCTACCACGTGCAAGGGGAATCTCAATGTTCTGATCTTGAGGGCCTTCAACTGCCAACGCCAGATTTGGACGATTCTGTCCTTGGTTGGGAGTTCTTTTCAACTTTGGACAGGTATTCCTGAGATGATCCAAGCTTCCACACTCGTAACATGCTGGCCTTGGTCCTTGGTTCACAGTCCTGTTTGAGCAATTTCGCATGAAGTGGCCCGGCTGTCCACATTTGGTGCATCTTGGGCAGTCTCCTGAGTGGTGGTAGTTACATCGAGTGCACATAGGATGTGGACCGGCATATCTTCTGGGCCCTTGAGTTGTTGCTCCGTAGTTTCCCATTACTCGTTGTCTCTTGTCCTGTTGGTCTTGATCACGGCTTCTTTGCTGATCTTCCTGTCTCTTTCGTCCTCCATCGTTTCCTTTCGTTAGTCCACCAGACCTGATCACATCATTTGTCAAGCGGTATGCCATGCCCACAGCAGCTTGCAGAGTGGTTGGGTTTGATGAAGTGACATCCCTCCTGATTTCAGGGATCAACCCCCAAACATATCGATCGATCAGCTTCTCCACAGTGGAGACCATATGAGGAACCATCCTAGTCAGCTCATGGAAACGGGCCGTGTACTTGTCAACTTCTACTCCTACCATTAAGTGGTTCCAAAATTCTGCTTCCAGCTTCTGCACTTCATCTTTTCTGCAGTACTCATCAGTTAGTAATTTCTTGAACGCTTCCCAAGATAATCCATTTGCAGCTTCCCCTCCTCTGGTCTGTAGCTGGTTGTTCCACCAAATCAATGCTCGACTCTAGAGTAGACCCGCAGAGAATTCAACCTTATCCCCTTCAACACATTTCGTGATACTAAGTTTTGACTCAACATTCTCGAACCATGATAGTAGTCCAATGGCGCCCTCGTTGCCATGAAATTCCATTGGCTTGCATGTCGTGAAAGTCTTATAGCTGCATCCCTGACCGTTGTTCGAAGTACCTGCTCCATTATTAGTCCGTCTAGCATCAATGTGCGCAACAATCTGAGTGAGGAGGTCTGCTAATCCAGCAGCAGTGTCATTCGGGCCTTCATTCATTGCGGCCATGGTTCTATAATAGGCCAAAACATTGGGTTGAGTAAGGGATATATGATCGAAGAAAGATGACGTACAGTTACAAAGACAGTCGTGACATGAAGAGAACAAAGACATGCTTAATCTAACGAGGCGTAAGTTAGCAAAGAGAAATCATATACATAAATGCATATATAAGGTACGGTAACACAAACTGAAACATATAAACAGGTTATCCATACCCACCCGACCAATGCAATTTCAGGTGACCAGACTCTCTAGACCCGACCAGATATGATCTTTGACTACTACTCCCATCATCGCATGATTCTTCCTGAATTATACATAGCTGATCAGGCTATGCATACTTGAGGATTAATGATGCAATGCTAGGACTAGTCGACTCGTATGATTTTTGGTATTTAAGAAAAAACGTTATTTTGGTTATAGTTGCGATTTTTATTTTAGAAAAATTGGCATTCTCTATAACCTCTAGCTCTGATACCAATCTGTCACACCCTCGCCGAAGGCGGAAACACGAGGTACAACGAATCAATATACATTGCCAAAGAGAAATAGAACAATACCATAATTTACATTAAAGGAAAAGTATATCATTACAACATTATTATAGCCGACCTTGGCAATTTAAAACATAAAGTTTGATTTCCAAAAGATAGCATTTTAGTACATAATGATCCGTAGGGACATGTGAAAACTTCATTATGCAAAGACCTTGAAGAAAAGCTTACTGACGATCACCTGAAATGCATGAGAGAAAACGGGTCAACTATGAAAATAGTTGGTGAGCACACACATTTTATATAATATGAGAAACCATTAGAGAAAGTTCACAAGCCAAAGGCGTTGTCAAATATTATGTCTTGTAGTCAAGCACCCGCGGTCATAATAAGTCACAATATAAGCACCACATATATAATAATGTATGCCATGCAAAGCCCCTAATTAAATAATATGCGTCCCGTAACATAGTGGACGAGAGGTTGGCCGACCTCTAATAGCGCTATCCATATTACTAATAGGTGTCGAACAATGCGAATGTACGAACAGTACATCAGACAACTATTATATACAATTAAGAACGCTCCAAACACGGGAGACTTAGCACGCTCAACCAATAAGGCGAGACTTTAGGGTTAAGAACGCTCCACCAAAAATGGCGAGACTTTAGGTCATAGCACGTACAGTACATTATGTTCAAAAGTTCAAGTTGAGTTCAAGAGTTCTAAACAAGTTATAAGGTCAAGACAAATCAAAAGAGTTCATAATAATCAAAGGGTTCAAAACAATGTTCAAAGCGTTCAAGTAATAATTCATGCATCCACCCCAAAGCGATTAAAATAGTTAGAAAAAGGGGTTCGTAAATACTCACCTTATGCAACAGATACAAAAGGCTAGTGATTGAACAGAAATAGGCTCGATTCCCTAACAGCAACCTAATATGAATGAAGTATTTCCAATGTAAGAAATGAAACAATGTTACACATGCGTATACGTACGTTATCCATACCACTTGTAGTTTTTGAAAATAACGTTTATCGTTTAGTGTTTTATTAGTAAATATAACGTTTTCGGTGTAGTTTAACCTTGTTCTAACTTTAGAAAAATATGTCCAAACGGCTTCACAAAACTAGTCGTGAAATATAGTACGTTAAGTGTTAATGTTCAAGCTCGGCGTTTTTGAAAACCTTGTAATAATGTCTAGATATAGTCTTGTTTAACTTTTGATTGTATGTGCCTCGAACGATAAGAAATATAGCTCCAAATGTTGTTACTTGAAAAATATAATGTTTAACACTTAGAAAATTCAATTATAGCAAAGCTGCCAAAAATATATATATTTTGTCAAAGTTCAAATGCTTGTATCTTCTTCATTTTAAGCTTGTTTTCTACGTTCTTTATATCCCCGGAATCGTGGGACAACATACTAATATATTTTTGATAAGTTGGGACGGCTAGATTACGGCTAATGCTTCAGATTTGCCATTGAAAACGTGGGACAGCAAGTAATTTTCTGAAAATATAGTTTTCGTCGCTAACATAAAAACATCGTATCTTCCTCGTCGTAAATGATCTTTTAGCGATTCCAGCGGCTACGGTTTCGTTTTTGAAAGTATTTCCGGAATATGAAAACCTAAAGTTCGCCACAGCCCCTGGATTTTATGGATTTGGCAAAAATGGACAGTAGCTTTTTAAAGTTGTCAAAAATCACTTTTCTAGTTTCAAATCCTTGTCAAATATCTTCAAAACACCACAAGACTAATCTAATCTTACCATATACCTTCTTAGGGTATTATGGGTTCCTAGTACTCATAAAATTAGTGGGATAACAAGGGGATGATCATAGGTTTAATACAAACTCATAAAATTAAAAGTATACTTGAAAGTGGTATTTATAACTTAAGTATTTGCATGTTTTGCTAATATATCATGAAAATACTTCAAGTAGCTAATGAAATGGAAGCATGAGATGATGAAAATATTACTAGAGACTTACTAATTGGATGATGAGATTAAAATGATCAAGATACTTAACTACTTCCTAGTTTCTATTTCAAAACTATAAGTAAAAGTATACTAGGAGTGTAAAACCACTTTAAACTTGAAAGATTGTTGATCCTTGCCTTGTTCTTGTTCTTGGCCGAGCACACAAAGAGAGAAAGAGATATTTTCTGTTGTTTTTCTTGCCAAAAATGACTAAGTATAAAGTTTTGTTACTAAAGTCTTGCATTTTAGTGGTATTTTGGTTAATTTTAGGACAAGTTCAATTATTCTACATGCCACCTAGCCCATGAATGTCGACCAAGCTGAATTTAATGGAAGATATTTGTGAAATTTTGTACACTTGGTGTATTAGGCAAGTATTTGACGTATTTGAGGCGTATAATGTGGTATTTTGTAAGTTTCGGTTACCGTTTTAACTAGAAATCAATATTACCGGAACAAGACGAGATATATATTAAAGTTGTAAAAATTATCAAATTACATTTCTCGTGGGTATCGGGTGAACAAATATTTGTCGTGTTGAAATTACAGAAAACCGTCGTAGTTATAAACGTTTAACGATACGTGTACTAAATAAATTCAAAACGTCGGGTAAATTAATAAAATAATTTTTATATCATTATAACGAGTGTAAAAATATGTTAGGACTATAGTCGGGATTTTCGGATCAATTATTCAAAATAATAGCTCATAGGATAACGTTTATTAGATAGATAACCGTACGTATACAGAAATGATGCAACTCACGCATGAATGACAAACTTTCTCCGGGAGTGAATAGTGTTTTATGAATAGTAAAATTTTTGAAAAACATCTCAATATCACTAACCGATTCCAAAAACGATGAATAGTGAAATGATAAATAGTGTTTGGTGAATAGTAACCGATGAATAGTAAATTTGAAAAGTTCAGGAAATAAATGAAGACGTGGAAAATTACGGGTTGTTACACGGAGTTTCACAAACGTGCAACGCGTTTTGGTCGGGTTATGAACGAGTTCAATCGGCAAAATTTTCAACCACACAACAAGGATATGTTGACAAGCAAGTCGAATATGTTGAACGTAAATTGCCAAAAGTTCAACGCGGTTTTCAAACGGGCTAAACGTTTGGCAAAAAGTGGGAAAATGATTTGGTTTTTATGAGAAGGGTTAGATCAATTTATCATGACGAGCATAAAGGTGTCTTGTTTGCTCAAGAGGATGCGTGGAAAATTGTGAAAACCTATGCAAAACGGGACGCGCCGAAACCGGTTGATTTAACCAGAGACGTCCCCGGGGAAAGCCACACGGAGCTATTCGGTGATGATGCACAACCACGCCCGGCAGGCAAAAAACAAAAATCCGATACCACGACGAGCACCGGGAGAAGCAACCCCTCAAGCCAATTCGGGGAATTCATGTCATCCGAGCTTCATATGAACGGGAAACGACTAAATTTGCGTACGAGGTCGCTAAAGAGAAAGACAGTACGATAATGCGTTTGGAAGAGTTTAAATTTATCGGTATTAACACGAAGGAGATGGATGAGGAAATTGTGTATTGGATCGAAATAGAAAAACTAAAAATCAAAGAAAAATATAAATTGCAACGCCTCGAGTACTTTTATTTTATTTCTGTATTGTATTTTTATTTAGTAACTTATTTTTATGTAGTAGCTTTTTTTCGTAATTTTTTTTAAGTCGTATTTTTTTTTACTTCGTAACATTTTTTATTTCTTGTTGTAATTTTAACTTTATTAATGAAGTATTCGGTTGTTTAATAAATGAAATAGTTAAGGGGTTAATTTGTAAATTGTAATTTTTTAAAATGTAGGTTTCAAAAAGGTAGTGTTATGGGGTGTTATATTAAGATGTGATTTTTGAGTGTTAAATGTTGAAATGTTGAAATGATGCGCCGTTGAGGTGTCGACACTTTTTTGGTGTTATTAAGTGATTACACCTTGGTCTCTTAAGGGAAAGGTATGGTGGCGCCATAGCCTGTTAAATATGATGTGGAGCTTGTTTTGGCGCTGGCACCCACAAGCGACGATACACCCCATATACGCCAAGTCGACGCCATTTATTTGGCAAAGCATGAAATCAGAAGAAATTAAAAGAGAAATTTGACTTTTCTTTCTTTTTTTGGGCAAATTGCATAAAAAGGAATCAATCTTAGGTCTAATTTCAATTAAAGGTACTATTCTTTTTTCTTCTCAATTTAAGTTGCCAAACTTTTTTTTTATTGCAATCTTAGGAAATTTTTACCCACTTGATGGGTTGCCGGTAACAAATATGGACTTTTCTTTTTTTTAACTACTAGTATGTGGCAAACTCACAAAGACCAAAGTCAACACAAAATCTGTTAAAACACACACCTTCGTGGCTTCATCCCACCACATGACCGTGATTCAACCGTTCCAACAAAGATCGTTGGTGCAGTGTCTCACAACCGTCCGGCTAAAATGCCATGGTTCCAACCGTCTTCTCCAGCCAAAGCCGTCCTGCATCTGGCCAGGCAAAACTCGCTATTCGTGTTCACAGACCAACATCAAGCCCAATTTTTGTATACGGAAGAATGATGGTGATGGAATAAAGCAAGTAGCTTGGTAGGAGGTGGGATGTTTATGGGGTTTCTATGACAAACAGTTTCCAGCATCTATAACTCTTCCTCTAATTGGTTCAAAGTTTATTGTGATGTTTTGAAAAATAATTAATATTCCAGGGTTGTTTATGAATTAAAAATGGTAAAGAAGTGAAAAATACTAAACGATTATGGCTCTCTTTTTGTTTAAAACTTAACTAAGTAGCTGCGTGTGATTTGGAAATGTGTGAATAAGTTAGCAGGTTAGCATGAAACAAATGACGTGGCACTCAATTTTAGAGGTAACCGGATAAAATTTAAAAAGTGACTGGAAACCTACTAATTTTCTAAAATTGCAAACAAAAAAAAGTTAGGCACCTTAAACTGAGAAAATAAAAGAATAATACCTTTAATTAAAATTAAACTTAAAATGAGTACCTTTTTATGCAATTTGCCCTTTCTTTTTTTTTTGAGTGAGTATTTTGGTGTGTGAGTAGGGCTCAAATTGCATGTGACAACTGTGTTTGTCACTGGGCTTCTCTGAGCTTATAGGGTCTTGAGCTTTTAAAATAAGTCGGCGTATGAAATAAGTTTCGTTTGTCACACATGTTTATGGAGATTTATTGCTTATAAAATAAGCCATAAGCCCAAGCCCAAAGAAATGAGCTTATGGCTAATTAAATTAATTAAATACCTTTAAAAATATAATGAATTATCACATAAATGTTGAAAATATATATGAATTTAATTTGATGTATTTTTATGTGATTTTTAAACTAATAAGCTTCAGTTTCAACTAATTCGTCAAACAGCTTTATAAAAATATAAGCCTCAGCCGCATCCGTAGCTCCAGCCCATTACGCCAAATAACCCATTAGGAGGGAAGGTATTTTGGTTTATAAGTTTTAAAAGTGAGATGCTGAGGTAGCGCCGAGCATGGTGAAAATAAAGTTTTGGCATCCACGATACTTATTGCTAATTAAAGCATGCTGTACCATAACTAAAACTTGTGAGTTATGACTTAACTCAACCGCGTTAAGAGGAGAGTTATGATACCGCCCTATCGAGTTATGGACATGCGTTAAGGGCTGAGTTAACAGCCTAATGCTGTGTTAAGCCCAACCATAATTTATTTAACAAAAAAAAAATAAATAAAAAATAAAAATGTTTCGCCTCCCTTAATGTCCATATTACTGTTGAAAATTCAAAAAAAAATTATAATCCACCCCTCCAACGTTTAAATAACGGTAGAATCAATTAAAAAAATCAAAACCTTTTTTCCACCACTATAAATAATAAATTAACACACAACATCTTTTCACACTTCCGCAACTATCAATTAAATTTATATACTTCCTCTCTAACCAAAACCAAAAAAAAAAAAAAAAAAAAAAAAAAAAAAAAAAAAAAAAAAAGAAAAAAAAATCCTTCACAATTGATCCGAATCAAAGTGACGAAGAACCTAAGAACGGGTTCCCTGTAGATGACGAAACTAACTTATACTTTATGATGGCCGCGTACAAGTATCAGTAACAGTTGGAACAAGAAAGTGCTCGACCTCGCGTGACCCATTACTAGATCTATCGTGAATGTGAGGTTGTCGAGGAATATTTGATGAACGACTATTTCAATCCAGCTTGTAAGAACACTATAACTTTTGAAGAAGATATCGTATGAGCCGAAAACTATTTATAGAAATAGTCAAAGGTATTGAATCTTATACTGCCGATCCTCTTCCAGATCATTTTAAATTCTTTAGCCAAGGACCCCCGATGCTACAAGTCGGATGAGTATTAATGTTATTATGAGGTGTACATCTGCCATACGCCAATTGGCATACGACACCGCACCCGATGCATTTGATGAATATTTGCAAATGGGTGAGCATACTTCACGTGATTGTCTTGATAATTTTAACGAGTGTGTTATTGATTTGTTTATGCCGGAGTATTTAAAAAAACCAACATATGCCGACATTCAAAGTATTTATGAAAGACATAAGTCTTATCATGATTTTTCGGGAATGCTTGGTAGCATTGATTGCATGCATTGAGAGTTGAAAAATTGTCCAGTAGGCTGGCAAGGGCAAGATGGTAGGGGTGATAAAAAAAAATACCCAGCAATGATTGCTTGAAGATGTTGCTTTGCAAAATTTATGGATTTGACATGCATTTTTTGGGGTGGCGAGGGCTAATAACGATATTATTGTTTTAAATAACTCTTCATTATTCAACGACATTCTTGATGATGTCGCCCCTATAGCACCATATATGGTAAATGGAACCATGTATAGAAAGGGATATTACTTTTTTGACGGAATTTACCCACAATGGGAAACTTTAGTCAAATCATTCTCGGCAACAACTGACGATAAACATGGTTATTTTAAAAGGAAAAAAGAAAGTGCACGAAATGATGTTGAACGTGCTTTTGGTGTGCTCAAAAAACGTTGGGTATAATACAACAACTGGCACGTCAAATGGAAGTTACCAGGATGCGTAGAATCATGTATTCTTGCATTATTTTGTATAAAATGATTTTAAAATATTAAAAGTTTGCACTACGTGAGTATAGCGAAATGTGGGTGGATCCGTCACCACGTATGAGGCAAGAAATGTGGGTCAATAGATGTGAAGTCCAACGTTGAAAGGCAAAAGAAATACGTGACAGAGAAACGCATACTCAACTCTAACTAGACATTATGGAGTATATTTGGCAAAAACGTCTTCAACGACGACGACGATGATGAATAAGTATTTGTAATTTGTATGTTTTTAAATTTCGTATGTTTCATATTTATTTATTTTTCGTTGTAACTTTTTTTTTTTAATTCATATTGTGATATTTAAGTTTTAATGTTATGTTATTTATTAAACGAAGTATTAGTTTTAGTTTGGGGGATGAATTTGTAAATTGTTGAGTCGTAGTTGAGTTATGATAAAAAGTGTTTTTTTTAGTTAAAGTTGAAAAATTAAAGCTGATGTGATACTGACGTGACGAATAGTTAAACCTTAACTCAAAGGCATGATACCCTATACTCTTATGCATACTCTTGGTTCACTTTTTACCATTTTTCCCACTTTTGACGTAAATTATTATTATTATTATTATTATTATTATTATTATTATTATTATTATTATTACCGTTAACATATCATCTATTTAAGGTATTTCATCAACTAATTGTTTTATTTTTCAATATAAATATGTGTACGCATTTATAATTGTTAACATGACAATTTTTAGGCTCTTAAACTTTTTAGGGTTTTTGGCGGTTGCTCACTTCGCCCATCCCCAAAGAATGCTCTGCTTCCATAAACCTAACACCTAAAATGATAGACTACGATACGGACACGAAAATAACGTATAAAAGATGAACCATATATGGTCGCGAAAAATAAAATATAAAAGATGAACCATATATAATTGATAGTTATTACGAAAAATTCAGCCTCCGATTTAATGGTTCCAAGTATAGGTCATATTTTTACGAGGGATATTACACTCACAAAATGCATTTATAAGAAGATAAGAATTTAAAAGAAAAAGAGAGAGTTGATTATGTTATTTTATTAATGAAAACTCATTTTGTGATAAATTTTTGTGAATATTTTGTATATATAGCATTTTTTTTTTATATTTATTTGATTCAACTTCATATACAACAAATATAATATGCATAACTCTACCCATTCTTAACAATAGATATAACATAAAATGAGAGTCGAAACTCGAAAGTGACAAGACAAAGCACCGCTCATGTTGCTTCTCAATTGCCAACCAACTGAGCTTGACTACTAAGTAGAGACCAGCCAAAATTGTTCGTGTTACAAGACCAATAATGTTCGAAACTTGTTAGTTGGTACTCTTTTTACAAATGGTTATGTTCACCACTAAAATAATAGGAAGTTGATAAGAGGCTTATTAGTATGAATTCGACAGTTTACATAAACTATTGTCGACTACATATGTTTTTTTTTTGTGCAGCTGGCAATTACATATGTCAAAAGTGTTTAGGTATACCAAAAGATTCTAAGTTTGACTAAAATGCACAGATTAGCTACAACATGATTTAAAAATCCAGTTAGGAGTTCGAACATTTGGATCTCTATAATTAACCCAAAATTTGCCTACCAGTAATAATTACACAATATTACATTTATCGTGGGATGCACTGTTCCTTGCTACGGTGACTTTTTGCTATAGTGGTTTTGTGAGTGAGCCTACAGTAAAAATATTAAAATAATGAGTGTATTACTATATGTCCTCCTTCATAAAACTCACATTCCTCAAATTTCTTGAATCTTCTTCAATAAAGTAACTCAATCAAAAAAAAAAAAACAAAAAAAAAACAGGCACAGAAACACAAACACACACGAAAAAATTTATCAGTTCATTCCCCAAAAAAAAAAAAAAAAAAAGAAAAAAAGAAAAAAAAAATTAACGATCCAACACAAGATTCACACATCCACAAACAAAATTAATCAAGAAAGAAAAATTAATCAGATCCACGGATCCATAAATCGCAGAAACATAAGCAAGGTAAAATTAGGATTTTTTTTCTTCCTCCTCACATTTTCTCTCTTTTGTGAGTAACACCGGAGTTATCCAACCCACCCGATAAATCCGTCCGGCGATTGTTTACCTGATCCAATATGAATCTGCTATAGTGATTTTGTGAGGAGATCTACAGTAATCGCTACAGTATCTATTATTTTAATGCCGCTACAGTTGTCGGTGTGTTGAGTCACCTTCTTTAGTACACCCATGGAATTTTTTATTGTTGTTTGTGGCTACATATTTGCCATTTGTGTTGAGGTAAATCTTACCTTATTTCCCAGCCTTAAATTAGTCTTCTCTTAGCTTTTTAAGTGTTATATTTAGATTATTGTTGTTAGGTTCGCCATTTGCATTATCTGGATCTAGGGAGTGTTTGTTTCGGCTTATATACCGGTCTTTTTGGCTTATTTAGTTTCCAGCTTATGTTTTATAAGTTCTCTTTTTGTGGCGTATTTTTAAAAATTTCGGCTTCTATAAGCTTATTATGACATGATAAGCTTATATAAGCCGGAAAGTTTTTAAATAAGCCACAAAAAATGAGCTTATGAAACATAAGCCGAAAACCAAATAAGCCATAAGCCCACCATATAAGCCGAAACAAACACCCCCCCCCCCCCCCCCTAATTTCTTTTGGTTAAGAAACTTTGTTGGTAGGTTTGCAATTTATTTATTTATTTATTTTTAGTAGCTTTTGTGATATTGTAATTCCCACTTTCATACGTTTGTCTTTAGTGTTTCCAGTTTTTTTTACTGCTATTTAGGGACTTTTGTTATGATTTTGCCTTTGTGAGTTTTCTTTAGATGAGTATTAAACTGAAAATTAGGAGATTACTTTGTGTTATATAGTATAGATTATGTAAGACATGTGTTTTTTAATAAGTTGGATTCGTAAGTGTTTTCTTTAAATTACTACGTTTTGTAACTTTCTTGCTGTTAGATTCAAGTTTTTAGTAAGTGTAATTGTTTTTATACTGCCTAAATTAGGGTCTTTGATTTAGGCTTTATGATTTGGGTTGATTTATGGTTTATGATTTAGGGTTCATGATTTGGGTACTTATGTTATTTCATCTTCGTATGCTAGAGTATATTAGTTGTATGCTAGAATAAAGTAGGGTTGATGTTTGAGTTTCACTGTCTAAGCTAATGCATTGGAATGTGTAGATGTGATTAGTTTTAAACTTTTTTCCTTCATAGAGCTAATGAGGTCGTTTGGTTTCAGGTTATGTTTTATGTATTGGAATGCATGTTCGCAATCATGGTGGTTGTTTCAGCTTTGCAAAATCGGTTGTTGATATAGTGATTTATGTGTGTATTGCTTTTTACCCATCTCTTATCAGGTACAATGTTTTTTTTCCTCAGCCACATGTGGTCTTTTGTGAAGGGTTAAAGTTGTTTCTACATTATTCAATTAGATCAATTTTTTTTTCTATCATATGGATTTCCTCATCTTCATTGGATAACTGCTTAGATCTGGAATTGTGAATTTTTTCCTTCGATTTTGATGATTTTCAGTTATATGCTTGGTGTTTGTACTCTTAGGGTTTACAGGTTTAGCATTTGTTGTTTTGGGTCTTCTAATAATTCCGCCTGTTTGTGTTACTTATGCGAAGTGCTATGCAATCCTTTTATATTTGCTTGAAATTCTAACTATTGTTTTCACTTGGATGCAAACTTTGTAGGATACCTATTTATGTTTACTTTAACTTATGAGTGTTTGTAAGAGCTTCATGTTTAAAATATTGTGAAACTCAGGTATACTTGGAACTCTACTAGGCTATGACTATTGATGTTGTGTTCTTATTGCATTTATTAAGTTTCCCCATAATTAGTTTTCATATTACTTGATTATTTATGCATCAAATAATCAGTTTACCAGTAACAACATTATTCTGAAAGTGATATGTAAAATATAGGCCTTAACGTATGTGTGTGTCGGTGCGAATAAGCATGAAATTTCATGTGAAGTTGATTATTCATTGTTGATTATGTGTAGGATTGGCTGAGGCTATTGGTTGTCTATTATCACATTCTAGACGGTGTTGATTGGTTATAAAAGGCAATGATGAATTTGAACGGGTTTGATTAAAGCCTTGAATCTCCGTGTTTTGGCGGGGCAAACTATTAAGTTTGCAGCCATGCCGGATGTATCCGCTGTTAACTGTTATCGCGGTTTCTTTTGGTTGTAGGTCATGTTACTGAAATTGTTAGAGACCTGATAGCAGTCGTATTTTGGCAGGGTGTTTACACTAACGCAGCCATAGCGGTTGTTCCGGCTTTGTGAAATCGGTTATTGATTAATGGCCTGAGAGCAACCATATCTTGGCGGGGCGTTTACAGTAACGCAGCCATAGCGGTTGTTCCGGCTTTTTGAAAACGGTTATTGATGAATTATATAAATAACATTGTTTTTTTAAGAAAGTTTTTCTGCCTGTGATGATTGTTGGAATTTCGGCGAGATGTTTTTACCCTAACTTGGTGGGGGCAATGACCGGATGGCATAGCATATATGCCTGCTATGCAACCAGATTTCTTTGCAGCCGTAAGGGAATTCAGACACTTCTATGACCTGAACCATATATAGATCTGAGGCTAATATTTTATTGCAATACATTTTTGGCATATCTGGAAAACAGGTACGACGATAACAGCTTTCTTTGGAGGTGAGTGGTTTTATATACTTGCTTATTTTTGGTCCAAAAGAGATGTTGAACCAACGATGACCAATTTTGAGATGGTCAGGAACATGCTACTGTATCTAATTCTTGTAAATGGGTCAAAGTGGAATTTTCATGCGTTTTTTTAATGGAATATTTTCTTTTGTTTCCTTATTTAACCAGAAAACTATTTTGTATGCTTATTAAATAGAAAAACTGTCGGGTCAAATTGGGATTAAACAAACTCTTTCTATATTTGCTGCTGAAATCATACCCGCCCAAGAATAGGTGCAACAGTTTTGCACATCCATTTTAAACGGAAGATTATTATACTAAATGACCATTGTACACTATTTGAAACCGGAATATGTAAGTTTCATCCGATTGTATAATAGAGTTAACACTATCACCAAAAGAAGACATAATTAATCGTGTTGTTGTCGCACTTCAAGTTGCTGAGGTATGATTCAAGTTCTTAATTGTTGTCATACCTCCAAGTCTTTTGTTTTTAAACGTATCGTTCAGCTTTTTAATTTCTCTTTTCACTATGTAAATTTGGAGTTGCTAATAAACCGATTATTTGTTCCTTAAAAATAGAGTTGTCGGATACTAATGCAGTTTTTTTTTTTTTTTTTTTTTTTTTTTTTTTTTTTTTTTTTTTTTTCCTGTCGAGTTTTAATGTGGTTTGGTGAAAGTTTAGTTATGAGTGCTTTGCTTCCTATTTTATGTGTTAACAGTTAGATTTTGTAATTTAAATGTAACAGACAATGTGTTCTACAGGCATTTGGTTTGATCTTTGGCATTGAAGATGTGGCAGGTTTATGAAGGAACTGCTCACATATATCATATATGATCGGGGCTAAAATCAATTTGCATGTGTTATAATTTCACATGGTCTTGAGCTGTTTGGTGAGTTTGTTGTAATGTGTGGAATTAAGGTGATTTCAATATTTATTTGATTATTGTTAGTGTAAATAAGCGATTAATTTTTAGATGACACTGACCGATTTTCATCGACATGGTTCAATGACTTACAAGGAGCTGAAGACATGAAGCAATAGAGAGACCTTGAGATGGAAGCATTTAGGTAGACATTATTGAAGGTATTAAAAGGCCTGTTTGTCACGATATTGGGTACATAGAAAAAGTAAAATAGATTATGACAATAATCTCTTTTATGTGTATGATTTAATTCAGGATTCGGGCATGCTCGGGTTCCATGCTTTGCTGATCTAGGTAAATGCATAGATCAAGAGTTAAACAAAATTGCGTAGAAAGGGTTGATCACACCTGTAAAGGTACTTTGTGCCGAAATTTGTTGACTATTACCATTTGGTTAACATGTGTACTTAAATTGTAAATTTGGTGGATGTACTTGACGGTGTTGATTGAGCCCACCTTAGGGAACTTAAGGATCAGTATGGTGTTCATGGCCGCTTTGAAAGGGTACAAGACGGTGTTGACAATGGCTTCATACACAAGCTTATTAGGAGGGTGATAATGCTGTCATTTGGAGCCGATTTGATCCTCACTGACCCGACTAAAAAGATGGGAAGTACCTTTAAGAAAGCATATGATCTTTTGGAAAATACACCTGATGCTTTTATATTTGAGTGACACAGTTTTGACACGCAATTTTTTTAACTTATTTTGAAGGCAGAAAAGGGGACTTAATGGACAAACTGACCGGTTGCTAGATCGTTTAACTAATGTTAAGCTGGCAAAACATAAAAAAATGTGGTGGTTGTACTTCAGCCTGTTATGGCTTACGTCAACTGGTTATTATTGCCATGAATTCAATGAAAATGATTCATTATCGAGGTTCGTGCACCCTGTATTAACTATTGCTTTACCAAAAAAGTATACATTCTTAGTCAATTGATTTTAACTGCTGCATTCGTTCTTAAAGCAGACCTGCAACTGCCAGGAACTCGATGGGCAAGACACATCAATCTTGAGATTAGAGCGGCTCGGCCTATGACTACCGGGTAAAACCATTTACATACAAAGTTATCTCTAACTATTAACATACAAATTTTTAGTGAATCATTTATACCAGCCCACGTGTGTCTCTTTGTCAAGTAAGCTTTCATTCTTTGCACCACTTTTTTACCTTTCTTTTTCGTTATCTTAATTTAGCTTTGAATATCCTTTTTTCAAGTCCTTTAAGTGGATAAGTTAGTGGAGGCAGTAATATGGGTCAAGATAACTAATTTGAGTTGTGGGTTAAAAATAGGATTCATTACATAAATCATTTGTTGTAAAAGAAATCATATATGCATATACAATTGCTTTTCATATATATGTATTTGGTAAGTAAGTTACAGACATCACACTTGGATCAAGTATAGCAAATGAATGTGTTGTGCATTTGGTTACAGATAACCTGCTTTGGATATATATAATGTTACTCTGCAAATCTTTGTAGTATAAGTTGTTTGCGTAGCCGAATAGTTTCAGATTTTGTAACTCATGTAGTGAATCATTCATAAGAAAAATCTAATGTCATTCCCATCTATGATACATGTAACACAGGTTCAGGAAGATTGGTCAATTAGGAAACTAGATCGAGTAAGATTTGCTCTTGAAACAGCGGAAAGGATTGGTCTTTGTGAAATGCAATTTGTAATATTTATGAAGTCTTTAAACATTATTAGATATGCACAGTTCTAAATGTGTTCTGCCACAAAACCTTCGCAATAATGTAGTGACTCTATTAGTATCGTATCGTGTTTATGTTGGTTATTATTTGTGACCCACTATTTTAAAAGGGACTTTTTTTTTTATTCTGCAGTCACAACCTTTCTTGAAGGGGGTAGTATTACAATTGCATGTCTGGGCACGCGAGACAAATGAGGTGTTAGCTAAAGAGAACTGCAAGAAGCTTTGAGCCATCACAAGAGAAGCAAATCACATGGAAAATGTGCAAGAAATATTTAATGAAATCAGTCTAAAGTTGTATTCAACATAAAACATAGTTGCTGCAAGCTTTATTGTTCTGGAGTATGTATATTTCGAAAGATTTTGGGCGTGATAATTTTGTTTTTTTCAGTTGGATGATGAGTAATAGCTACCGTGTTAGTGATGTTAATATGATGTGTAGTGTTGCTCGGAAAGCAGTGCTTTCATTTGACTTACAAACTAACGGAAACCAAGTTTTTTTATCCTTTTTTTTGTGTGTGTTATTTTATCTCGTTGACCCATTTCATTCCTGTTTTGTAACACAAACTTCTCTTAACAGCTTATGATATGAAGATATTGTGTGCATTATGATCGTATAAAGGTGCCTCGCGGCAACGCGCAGGTGAACATCCTCGTTAACAACAAAGTTCGGCTAATTGAGCTTTTTTTTCATTTTTTTTTACATTTATAAAGCGAATTGAAACAATAAAAACACAAGTAGAAATAACTATAGATTAGGTTAGATTATTGATTGGCTCCAAACAATCAACCTAAATTGACCAAGGGATGATCAACCAGGTCAAACAGCCTAAGAGTCAATGCTCCGTGGAAGTATAGTGTTTCCCCGGGTCGTTATGTCCCGACGAGGTGTGGATGGGTAACAAACGGTTATGTGATCGGGTGAATTTGGAAAGGAAAAGGGTTGTGTGTGATTAAGCTAGGGAATCTACAAGGAAATAGCTTAAATAAGCTATATGAATAAGACTATGAAATTAGAAAAACCAGAAACGATTAAAACCTAAAACGTGAATGTTTACATTTGAATAAAACGTAAACGTACAAAATAAAAAGTGAAAACTGAAATCTGAAAACACCCAGGGGGTGAAAATGACTTTTTTACAAACTAAAAGGTAAAAGAAAATTTTTAGAAAAAGAAAATAATTTTTTTTACACTTATTAATTATTTAATATTAATTAAATACTATTTATTACTTATTATTAATATTTAAAATACTTAAATATAATACAATATTAATTAAATACTAAAAAGGTGAAAATAAAATTTCAAAAATTATAAAATAACTAAAAACTAATTTTAAAATTAAAAATAAGTATTTTTGTCTTTTTGTGATTTTTCTATTAATTAATTACTAATTAATTATTAATTACCTAATTAAACTATTTTAAATTAAGAAAAATAGAAAATGAATAGTAAAAATTACAAGAAATTTTCTAAAATTATTTTACAACATATAAAATCTAGGAAAAATATAAAAACTAGGTTTTACTTAATAAAAACTAATTATACTATTTTTAACTAATTATTTATTAATAATTAATGAAACTAAGATTAATTCTAATAAATACTAAATAATAAAATAAAAATCTGAGAAAATTTTTATAAATACTTTAATATAAGAGGAATTGAAGAAAAATATAAAAAAGCTAAGTACTTAATAAAAATATAAAAATGAAAAATAAAATTTAAATAAAATTAAATAGAAACTATCACTTAAAATTACTTTGTTTTTTCTGGATTTTCTTTTTAGAAAACTATTTTACAACTAAAAACATGAACTTTTTATAAAAACAACTTTAATGGAACTTAAAAATAAGCAAAGTACAAGCTATTTGGGTCAACAGTTGACTTTTGTTGACCAAGGGGCAAAATAAGCTAAAATCAGCTTAGGTGGGACCCACAATGGGTTTTTCTGATCCAAATAACTTGTTTGAACTTGTTAGAGCAGGAATAAGCACTAGTGGACCACGGAATAAGCTATAAGCTAACAATAAGCACTTTGGAAACCTTGTTCAACTCAGAAAAAAGGGACAAAGATGAGGCCCTGATTCAGGTGGGGTCCACAAGTGGTGAGGTCAAACTAAGGGTCAAAATAGAAAGCCCACCAGGGGGGGTTGAAAAGTGCAAAGATGGGGCCATGGGACCTACTGGGGTGGCTGGAAAACCACCACCAAGTGGTGGTGGTGGGCTGATGTGCAGCTGCACAGGGGAAGGTCTCCCCCTGCAACCAACTTTGGAGCTAAGTGGGGCCCAGAAGAAAATTCTTAAAAATAAAACAAATGTGGGATAACAAACATGAGCTGGGGGGTTGCATATAGAAACAAGTTTCACCCTATGAATCAAAGTACAAAATTCAATAAAATTCCTTGAACTTTAGGAAAAATCTGAAACCATACAAATTGACTTTTTCTATTTCTGACCCAGGTTGACTTATGTGGATTTCCAAAGCTTCTAATAAGCTGAGAAAGTTATGATAAGCTAATGTAAGGCTAAAATAAGCTACATGGATCACTTATGAGCTAATGTGCAAGGTTTTGGGAACTAACTATATGACAGTTAACTCATAAGCTCAATCAAAAGTGAATTTTGACTTTTCTCCCTTAAGACTAGTGTTTTGAAGCAATACGCCTAAACTAACTCCATGCAATCTACTTATGTTAAATTAACAACAAAGTAATCAACAGTACTACCCACATAACACTAATCCAAACACCCCTATACTAACCTGATAACACTACAACTAGGCATTCTTAGCTACAATTACTAACTTTTAAACTCTAAACAGAATTAGTACACTAAGTAGAAGATAATTGATCACTAACTTACCATAAATAACAACAAGTACAATATTCAAGCAAATTCAGATTTGTGACTTACACATAGCTTAAGGCTGAGATATTAAACCAAGTCCCCACAACTGTACCAACACCTCTCTTTAGGTGTCTATAACCATGAAAATTCCAAATGCTCAGGCCCCATTGCTTTCTTTTATCTTGACAACTAATTTTTGAATTATTTCCTATTTTACTTGAATTTTTGGAATTTTGAATGAAATTAGCTAAATCTTATTTAAATGTTTTGAATACCATACATAGCTTCTAAATGAGCTAATGTGAGCTCAGTGGATCCACAAACAACAATTTCTTATAACATTAAATCAACATAGGATTTTTTAGCAATATTAAGTGAAAACTGAGTAATACTTTGCAAACTTGAAATTAATGATGAAAACAGTTTAAAATTACATTTAAGAGTCTAGAATTACACTTGGAATGGAAAAAGGACAACTTGAATGAAAAATTACACTAAAACATTTACTATTCTAAAACTACAACTACATATCCTTCATATCTGCTTCTCTCTTGATATATATATATATATATATATATATATATATATATATATATATATATATATATATATATATATATATATATATATATATGACTTCTCTTGTTCCTTGCAGACTTCTAAGACTTTCCCATCAAATTTCAGCCATTGATTTGGTCAAAAATGATCTCCACCGTTTAAATGGACTTTTTGGCGCCAAATTGGTAAAGGGCAGTTAGGGGATTGCTTGTTAGGTTTTGATAGCATTAATTGCTTTGGAAGTATTTGTGAGGTGGAGGGGACAAGAGATGGGTAGCTGAGGTGGAGGTGAGGAGGGGGTGAAGTGTTGGTTTGGTGTTGCAGTTGCAAGTTGGGGAGGTTAGGGGTGAGTCAACCTTGGGTTTGACCAAGGTTTAAATAAAACGGGGGTGTTTGTTATTTTTAAGTGGTGGTGGGCTGAAGTAAGGAGTGGGCTGGGGTTTATGTTGGATGGGCTTGGTGGGCTGGGGTTTAAGGGATGGGGTGATGGATTTGTTATTTGGGTTGTAATAAGAAAAAGGGTCCGTTTGTTTTTTATAGTAATACACAAGGACCTCAAATGTAATTTTATGAAACTTGTGGGCTGTAATTGTAATTTTCACAAAGTATTCACAAGGACTCATTTTGACAACATTTGAATATTACAAGGATGAAAATTAATATTTTCCAAAATAAAATACCCGGGGACTAATTTTGCAAATTTCCAAACTCCGGGGGACTAAACTTGTAATTTACTCAAAATTTTCATCCAGGGATTAAAAGTGACACATGTGAATTCTCAAAGACCCAAAATGATTTTTCTTTCAAAAATATCCCACCAGGGACCAAATCTGCCAAACTTTGAAACTCCAGGGACCAAACTGTAAATTTTCAAAACTTTTCCAATTTTTTCACCAAAGTACTAAATATGACAACTTATGATTTCGAAAGGAACTTTGGTGATAATTTTCCATATTTTGAATATCCAGGGACTAATTTTGTAATTTTCTGAAAGTTAGGGGACTAAAACTGCCAATTTTGCAAACTTTATACGTTTTTCATTTGTTTTTGCTCATTTTGCATCTAAAACATATAAAACATGATTTTGAAATATTTTCAGTATTTTGATGCATTACTGAGTGTTTTTGTATGTTGTGCAGTTCAGATTTGACCAAAAATGATGAGTGTTTGAGCACTCATCAATTATTTTATGTGGGTTGTTGTTGGTCACGTTGTTAGCATGGTTTTAGGTGCATGACCCACTTAATATAACTTTTTTTCCGTTAAAACATACTTTTACTTTTTGTCATTAGTGGCGTAATCAGCAATCACCATGTATGGTGTTCGAACGTGACTCTTGACTCTTGAGTCATGGTGTTCGAATGCATGTACAGTAGTTTGGTTTGTGTTTTATGGAAGCGTTATTGTATGTGTAGGTTGTTTAGTGTTATATGGAAGCGTTAGTGTAGGTTGACTAGTAGAAAGCTTTGACTTCATCAAATTTTGGTAATTGGCTATGACTGATAAAAAGCTTTGACTTATTTGCTCTCTGTTAAAATACAAAAACATCAGCTAATTAAGAACTCAAGCATGATATGATTTCTTACATAATGCAAAATGGATATATTTCCAAATACAGAAAATTTAGTAGTTTACATAGTTCAGAAACACACATTCTTAAAACATAGTTCAGAAGCACACATTCTTAAAACATAGAAAATATTGTCTAGGAATTACATATTTGATGAAAACCATTGTCTTAGTAATTACATACTCAAGCAACATTCACTTGACTTCCAGTAACTGACTGGTCGACACTTGTTTTTTCAGTCGCTTCGAAGTTGTTACCTTTACCCTTTCTCTTCTTCTGTGATGAAACTTTTGGTTGGGATGAACTTGTTTTTTGAGACTGTTGTGTACTGGCTTGACTTCCAGTAACACCTCCTTGCCCAAGACATGTTTTCTTGTTGTGTCCAGCATTGCCACAAATTTCACAAACTACACTCCTACTAGACTATGAGAACTTACTTTCTTTATCAGTATCATCATTTTCTGTAAAAGCCCTAGTTCTCTTCTTTCGTGGCCTACCCAATGGTTTATGATGCTTAGGTGGAAGAATGGCTGTAGGCATATTTGACTTTTTCCAATGTTGATATCCCCTGATTGGCTGGATGTGGTGTTTGAATGTTTCCGCCCATGTCCTAAGCAAGTAACATGGATGAACCCATGAATCTACAGATCCTACTTCGATTCCATTGAACCTCATATACCGCTTGGCTACAATAGCATGTTTTCATGGCATACCTGTAAGCTCTCATCTTCTACAACTACAAGACCTGGCTTTAACATTTACCAACCGATAACTTGATAGTTATCTCCTTCAATCCCTAAAACGGTGTATTTATAAGCCTCTTTCTTATTGAAGTCTAACATGCCCGTTGTCTTTGGTGTAAACGGTCTCGAACACTTGTTAACTGTATGCATAACGTTCACTATTCTCTGTATACAATATGCTCTAATGTAATCTAAAGCAGTAATGATGGGTTGGTGCCTACCTCCCACAAGTTTCCCATTAAACACTTCACACATGTTATTAAGTAACACGTCAGAATGAGCTGTCCCTACATATGTATAGTACATGTTTTAGTAATACATAAAAAATGTTGAACATTGTTGATAAACACAGAATTGTTTGCTACCTAAAAAATGCGACCTTGACCAATGGGCTGGTGGTATCTTACTTAACCAAGCATGTGCAGGTTAGCTAAAACTCTTGAATGCAAGCATTGCTGCCTCAAATTGTTCGACGGTTGTTGCTGCAGCACATCTCCATAAATGTGACTTGTATTCTACAGAATTCTACTGCAATTTCATATTCTCATGGATGTGTCTCAAACAGAATCTGTGTTCCGCACTAGGGAATACTGTTGCTAAAGCTGGAATTATACCCTGCAGAAAGGAACATCAATCCATTACTAATAAACAAATCATTTATGAATTATATAACCGAATATAACCAATTATAAATTAACATCACCTTTTGTCTGTCGCTGATAAAAGTGTAGTTTGAATTTTGTTTCAAGTCAAGATCATCTGCTAGACAATCAAGAAACCAAATCCATGAATCTTTGTTTTCAGCCTCAAGAACAACATAGGCTAAAGGGTATATTCCATTGTTGCTATCAATACCAACAGCTGTAAGAAGCTGACCAGGAAATGGACCCCTCGTAAAAGCACCATCTAATCCCAACAACTCTCTTTGACAAGCTTTGTATCCTTCCTTTAAAGCACCTAAGCAAACGTACATCCTATTGAAAACTCTCGTTTGACTTGATGGATCTAACGTAATTTGCACACTTATGCTATCTTTTGTATTCGGATTTGTGATGCGTGGGAATTGCACTAGGCTTTACCTCTCGAGGGATCTCGAGAAGCTTACAACCCCCACCAGACAGTGTACCTGATCGTTGTAGTATAGTATAGTGACAAGTACCGGAGGATTGATCGTTCAACTCAAGAATAGTGTCGTTAGGATTGAAATTAATCTAACTAGGTCTAAAGGTGAAGGATGATTCTTTTTGTATTTTTATATTTTATGAAAAGCAAGTAAAAATCTCGGGTATTGGAAGGAGGGGCAGAATTAGTTGCTAATCAACTAACCTAAAAGCTACTAATCAAACTAATGAGCAAGAAAAATAAACTAAGGTTCTACAAGATAAGTGAAGCATGTCTACCTATGATATGTTACTCCTTGCTAGCTATCCAATTCGACCTATTCAATTGTCACATCTTGTTTTAATTGACGGGTTGTATTCCTTAATACCATTCGTGGGGTGGCGTACGCACTTCCCCAATTCTATAAGCTCCTACTTCACTCCTATGTCGAGCCTGCAAGAAGCTCCTAATATGGGATCATTAGAATTTGCTCATGCATTAAATACAACCATAATAACCTAGTACGCATTGGTTCATGTTTCTTAAGACGTTCAAGCATGTCACCATTGGAAGTCTGCCAGTTTTCTTAAGCCTAACATCGAATACAATCAACCAAACAAGAGACAATAGGAATCAAGAATTATAAGCTAAATCAACTAGACCTATCGAAGGGTCACACCCTAATTGATGAAGATAGACACAAACATCAACAAGGAAGCAATAAGATCTAATCAATTATATACAAGTTTCACATAAACTTAAGTAGACACAAGGTGAATTAGCAAAACATCATCAAAGAAGAGCAAGCAACAATGATAATGGAAAATATGATTAAGATAGAATCAATAAAGCAATACATGATGTTTATGGAGTGATTGAAACCCTCTAAGTTGCTGGAAAAACACCTACCTAAACCCAGGAATCGACCTTAGGGTTTAGGGCTTACAAAAAGTGAGGTTATGATGTTATATTTATAGGCAAGTTTTCTGTCGGCAAGGCTTGACGGTGTCAGCTTTAACACATGACAGCGTCAGCCCGCCATTTTCACCAAATAGAATATTTATTCATTCTCTTCGCGTGGGCTTTTGAATCACCTAAATCCGAGTTCGTATGCAAAAGTTATGACCAAAACAATATCAGCTACGCCGCGCGCCAGTTTTGACAAGTTAACACGTGACGGCCTACGTGACGCCTTCAGGAAGTCTCCTAGGCCATCACTCTTTAATTTTACACGTGACGGCCTTGGGTGACGCCGTCACGTTTTCACTGGACCGTCACCACTTCCACCTTTTGTTTGCTCTTGTCGCCATCACATGAAGACTCTTGACGCCGTCAGGTACTGTACCCAGCATGGAATATTAAGACTTTGCCGTTTTCTTCACTTTTATGCTCCAAAAACGTCCAAAATGCTTCCTTTTCCAGAATTCACTCCAAAAGTACCTAAAATCACAAAAGGAATTTTTTGGATAATATTTGATCAAATAAATTCAATTCCGGGCTTAAATGATCCCCTAAAAACGGATCATTTTTCGCCTCATCATATACCCTTACACTTGAGATTTGCTTGTCCTCAAGCAAATGCGCTTTTATTCTAATCAAAATACAAGTTAGGGGTCATTTAACACTAATATAAAAGTAATTACAACAAATAATCGTTCCACTAAAGACCAAAGACAAGCACGGAGGTCATACACTAGCACCTCTCTAATAGTGTTTAGATACTCACATTTCTCGGGTGTAATAATGTATATATCACAATATGGAAATGGAAAACATCTCTCACTACCTGTCATAGCAAAATAGATTACCATAGGCTTGGGAAAGGATCAAACCTCCACCACATGGCGTAAGCACCTAGGATAAACTATCAAAGAGGTCTTTTAAAGGGTTATAACGTTAGGTGTAGGGATATGGAATACACGGTTTTGTAAGATAAAGGCAATCTTTATTGGTGGCGAGTTAATAATCTTGGTTAATTACATGTATAATATGGCGTTGCTAAGCCAAGACTAGACTAGACTTAAGCCAATGAATAAAAATAACAAAAACATAAAACAAACATAGAATGAAACGGGATGGTAGTCTGTATGTTTTTTTTTTTTCTCTTCTCTCTTTTTTCTTTTTCTTTTTTTTTTCTTTTTCTATTTTTTTTTCTTTTTCTTAATTTTTCGATTTTTTTTTTTTTTTTTTTTTGTGCATACACTTTTACCCGACCATCCAAAATAATACATCATAGGGAATGTACATTTCCCTTACACTTGAATTTTTACATACTTTACAATAAACTAATCTAATGACTCGAATTAATATAATCAAAACACTTTGAGTACTTTTAAGATTAACGCACATATGGGGGTAATATATGATGTTCTTCCACATTACTCCATAACATTAGTACTTTACCCATGAGTCCCAATCGTCCCAAAACAATATGTACAAGGATATGACTCGACTTAGCAACTATGTAATCAATTAGATAATTAACTAAGGGTTTAAACAAATAACAATAATGCACTAAAGATGAGTGCATACACGGAAGGCTAAGGTGATTTGGGTGTACATTTAAGTGGGGTGTAACAAATTCTTCCTTTAAGTAAGATTCTTAAAGTTAGAAATGAAAATATAGGCTCGAAGGGGTGTACTAGGGGTTTCGTGTACTAAAAATGAGTACAACGCTAAGGTGTGGGAAAATTAATTGACTTTACTAGCCAAGTAATATGACTTAAATGGTCAAGTAATTATGATACGGGTTTAACACAAGGGTAATCCTAATGCCTCTTATCATGTAGTAAATCCTACTACACGAATGTAGTCTCACTAGCGGTCTCGGGATGCATCACTAACGCAAGTTCTAGAATCTAAATGCTACCGGTACACTCATAAGCACTAATAGTAAATGCTTTTCCTATCAAATCTAAAGGCGAACCTCACATATTTGGGTGAAAAATTTTTCTGAATGATACGGTTTTGTGCTAGTCATACAATCTCCTATCCATGAGACACTTGCTAAGGCTAAAGTTTCACTCCTAAATGTTGTAAAAAATTTTAAATTTGGCGCTAAAATAACACTAACAAGTATTTCTCATAGTTTTATTACACACCTACCATCAAACAAACAAACTCAAGTGAAAGCGTATCCTATAAGGTATCATCATTTTACCCTCCCCTTGCAGTTAGGATGAACATTGTCCCCAATGTTCAATTAAAGAATGTAAAAGTGAAATAGGTAAAAGAAAAAAATCAAATACTCCCCTGATTCGTTCGGTGTA
Organism: Artemisia argyi; assembly: GCA_030686995.1. Classification (NCBI taxonomy): domain Eukaryota; kingdom Viridiplantae; phylum Streptophyta; class Magnoliopsida; order Asterales; family Asteraceae; genus Artemisia; species Artemisia argyi. The sequence goes on from CM060691.1 coordinate 55,158,470, forward strand.
GATAGTGTGGTAACAAGGTTAGATCTTCCTCCAAGAAAATGAACAATCAAAGCTTCCCTTCCAGAATATAAATCATCTTCTTGTCATACATAACCTGTTAAACCTGAGAAAACAAACAAGGTAACCTCGCGTAAAATCGGCGGCAATCTATATATACTAATATATCCTAGAAAACAAAGTAAGATATAATGCTTGTGGAATGATGTTTGCAGATTTCCTGGAGTTTATAAAACTAAAGAATTAACAAAACTTTGAGACTCCGTTAGAAAAACAAAACTAACAAAATTTCCAGAATTTTACACATGACGCCGTCAGGAATTTCTTCCTGACGCCGTCATAAGAGACCTGCAGAAATCTTTATGTTAAGTTTCCGGAAAATTTTTGGAAAAACTTATGTCTTACTTCCTGGAAAATCCTGCAAAACATCATTATGACTCGATACAAGCATTTGACTCTAACAAATACGAATATACATGTCCATTTAATATTGTGGAGAATCATGATCAATTTTGTTTCTTAAAAACATATTTGGGGTTTCCCCTTACACTTATCTTTTGCGAAATACCTTTGGATGAAGTTAAGACAAAGCCAAACGACAAAATAAAGTATTTTCACCATTTTAGTTTTGAAACATGATCTACCAACAATAAAAATAAAGCATGCACATGGAAACAAATAACAATCAAACAAAATAAAAATCACACAAAGCATGGGTTGCCTCCCAAGAAGCGCTTTTCTTTATTTACGAGTCTTGTAGCTAGACTCAAGGTCATGGGCTACCGTGTGTCGCTTATGCTCACATAACCAAGGGTGAGCCATCTAATAGTCGTCTCATCTTTCTTATAATCATCACTTAACTCTAAACATCCACGATAATACCTTTTATTTTTTCATGAGTATATTTAAGCCCTTTTCTTTTATCATTCTCACTTAGCATTTCTAGGGGCGGATACCTACTACACTTCTCCATGGAAAAATCCTTGAACCTAGGGTGTGCACGTGGCATTTGGTAAACAAAATCCTCATCCCCATCCGAGAATGTAATTAACCCTTACATAAGTTTTTCATCAAGGTTGGTTAATCTTTTGAAGGGTTTCCCAAACACAACTTGGGTCAACTTACTATCGATAAATTCTCCTAGATTCTCCATAACCATAAACTCAACAAGATAGACAAAGCTTCCTACAAACACATGCAATGACATTGCCCTAGCAATAATATTATCTCCTATGTATTCTAACTCATCTACCATGATTTTATTATATTCACTACGCGAGATTATGTTCATTGGGAGAGATGAGTTAAGGTAGGCATTAAAGCTCCGAAATTCAATCTTACAAGGAAATTGCATATTGAATTAGCTATCACACTCAATCCTTGTTCTAGGGTCGACATACCTAAGATGGTTCACTTCATCTTCCATCCTATCCTCATTAATCACATCACCATCATCTAGATCCTCATCGGAGTCTGAATAGTAAAAAGGACTAGCCCTATGGTCATCATCATGGTCAGTATCCTCCATTTCAGAATTATTGTCAAAGTGGTGGTTAGGCGAGAGGTTAGGTGGGTTCTCATTTTCCAGTAAAGCGATTGGGGCGGGCATTTGGAAAATCCTGCGATGAAAAACATGAATAACAGGAATCAAACGATCAATGTTATAGTTATCCATCGAGATAGTTTACGAACAAAGGAAACAAAGAAATAAGATAGACTAAAGAAAACCTAAAAATAAAAATAAAATATTACTAGAAAGGAATCTAGCAAGTAGACCTAATAAAAAGAAATTATAACCTAGACAATAACTATTCCCCGGCAACGGCGCCAAAAGCTTGATGCGTGGGAATTGCACCAGGCTTTACCTCTCGAGGGATCTCGAGAAGCTTACAACCCTCACCAGGCAGTGTACCTGAACGTTGTAGTATAGTATAGCGACAAGTACCGGGGGATTGATCGTTCAACTCAGGAATAGTGTCGTTAGGATTGAAATTAATCTAACTAGGTCTAAAGGTGAAGGATGATTCTTTTTGTATTTTTATATTTTATGAAAAGCAAGTAAAAATCTCGGGTATTGGAAGGAGGGGCGGAATTAGTTTCTAATCAACTAACCCTAAAGCTACTAATCAAACTAATGTGCAAGAAAAATAAACTAAGGTTCTACAAGATAAGTGAAGCATGTCTACCTATAATATGTTACTCCTTGCTAGCTATCTAATTCGACCTATTGAATTGTCACATCTTGTTTTAATTGACGGGTTGTATTCCTTTATACCATTCGTGGGGTGGCGTACGTACTTCCCCAACTCTATAAGCTCCTACTTCACTCCTATGTTGAGCCTGCAAGAAGCTCCTAACATGGGATCATTAGAATTTGCTCATGCATTAAATACAACCATAATAACCTAGTACGCATTGGTTCATGTTTCTTAAGGCGTTCAAGCATGTCACCATTGGAAGTCTGCCAGTTTTCTTAAGCCTAACATCAAATACAATCAACCAAACAAGAGACAATAGGAATCAAGAATTATAAGCTAAATCAACTAGACCTATCGAAGTGCCACACCCTAATTGATGAAGAGAGACACAAACATCAACAAGGAATCAATAAGATCTAATCAAATATATACAAGTTTCACATAAACATAACTAGACACAAGGTGAATTAGCAAAACATCATCAAAGAAGAGCAAGCAACAATGATAATGGAAAACATGATTAAGATAGAATCAACAAACCAATACATGATGTTTATGGAGTGATTGAGACCCTCTAAGTTGCTGGAAAAACACCTACCTAAATCTAGGAATCGACCTTAGGGTTTAGGGCTTACAAAAAGTGAAGTTAAGATGTTATATTTATAAGCAAGTTTTCTGTCGGCAAGGCTTGACGGCGCCAGCTTTAATACATGACGGCGTTAGCCTACTGTTTTCACCAAATCAAAGATTTCTTCGTCCTCTTCGCGTGGGCTTTTGAATCACCTAAATCCGAGTTCGTATGCAAAAGTTATGACCAAAACAATATCAGCTACTCCGCGCGCCAGTTTTGACAAGTTAACACATGACGGCCTACGTGACGCCTTCAGGAAGTCTCCTAGGCCATCACTCTTTAATTTTACACGTGACGGCCTTGGGTGACGCCGTCTTATTTTCACTGAACCGTCACCACTTCCACCTCTTGTTTGCTCTTGACATCGTCACATGAAGACTCTTGACGCCGTCAGGTACTGTACCCAACAAGGAAAATTAAGACTTTTCCGTTTTCTTCACTTTTATGCTCCAAAAACGTCCAAAATGCTTCCTTTTCCATAATTCACTCCAAAAGTTCCTAAAATCACAAAAGAAACGATTTAGAGCAATATTTGATCAAATAAATTCAATTCCGGGGCTTAAATGACCCCCTAAAAACGGATCATTTTTCGCCTCATCAATTTGTTTTCTGCAACTCTTCAACATAGTCCCGCAAAATGGTAATTGCTGCTTATGATCACCCATGATCTCAATTTTTGCCTTGTTTTTATGCCCTTAATGCCTTTTGCATAGACACTTGGACTTCAAACTGTTTAGTGAGTTGATCTTGAACAGCCCTGATTGGAATATCTGGATTGACTTGAACTTGGTCAAGTATTTGCTTTAAGAGAAACTTATTGTCAAAAACTTTGATTTTTCTTGATTGAAAACATTTGTGTACAACCTTGAAAGCTCTAACACTCCATACATCTTTATATATATATATATATATATATATATATATATATATATATATATATATATATATATATATACAACAACCATTGGCAATGTGTTGGTTCCTCCTTTTCTGATCACAAATATACATCCCTTCCGCGACCTCTAGTTAACACACCAGTTTTCCTCTTTGGTATTGTTCCAAGTCCAATACCTCTACTTGTACCTGATGAGGCGAAAAATGAACCACTTTTAAGGGGTCATTTAAGCCCGGAATTGAATTTATTTGATCAAATATTGCCCTAAATCGTTCCTTTTGTGATTTTACGTACTTTGGGAGTGAATTTTGGAAAAGGAAGCATTTTGGACGTTTTTGGAGCATAAAAGTGAAGAAAACGGAAAAGTCTTAATTTTCCTTGCTGGGAACAGTGTATGACGGCGTCAAGAGTAAAAGTGGTGACGACCCAGAAGAAACGTAAAGGCGTCACCCAAGGCCGTCACGTGTTAACATGTCAAAACTTGCGCACGGAGTAGCTGATATTGTTTTGGTCATAACTTTTGCATACGAACTCGGATTTAGGTGATTCAAAAGCCCACGCGAAGAGGACGAAGAGATCTACAATTTGGTGAAAAAATGGTCGTGACGCTGTCAAGAGAAATGAGCTGACGCCGTCAAGATGGGCCGATAGAAAACATGCCTATAAATATAACATCATAACTTCACTTTTTGTAAGCCCTAAACCCTAAGGTCAATTCCTGGGTTTTGGTGGGTGTTTTTCCAGCAACTTAGAGGGTTTCAATCACTCCATAAACATCTTGTAATGGTTTGATGATTCTATCTTAATTCATGTCTTCAATTATCATTATTGTTGCTTGTTCTTTATTAATTATGCTTGGCTAATTCACCTTGTGTCTACTTATGATTGTGTGAAACTTGTGTATAATTGATTAGATCTCATTGATTTCTTGTTGATGTTTGTGTCTATCTCCATCAATGAGGGCTTGTTGATGTGTGTGTCTATCTCCATCAATTAAGGCGTGACAACTTTAATAGATCTAGTTGGTTTAGCTTATAATTCTTGTTTCCTATTGATTCTTGTTTTGATTGAATATCTCATCAATGTTAGGCTTAAGAAAACAGGCAGATCTCCATTGTGTAACTTGCTTGAACGTCTTAAGAAACATTAACCGATGTGTACTAGGTTTTTATGGTTGTATTTAATGCATGAGCGAATTTTAGTGATCCCATGTTAGGAGCTTCTTAGTCGGCTCGACATAGGAGTGAAGTAGGAACTTATAGAATTGGGGAAGTAAGTACGCCACCCCATGGTTGGTATTAAGGAATACAACCCGTCAATTAAAACAAGGTGTGACAATTCAATAGGTAGAATTGGATAGCTAGCAAGGAGTAACATATCATAGGTAGACATGCTTCACTTACCTTGTAGAACCTTAGTTTATTTTCTTGTTTATTAGTTTAATTAGTAGCTTTTGGGTTACTTGATTAGCAACTAATTCCGCCCACTCTCCCAATACCCAAGATTTTTACTTGCTTTTCATAAAATATAAAAACATAAAAAGAATCATCCTTCACCTTTAGACCTAGTTAGATTAATTTCAATCCTAACGACACTATTCCTGAGTTGAACGATCAATCCCCCGGTACTTGTCACTATACTATACTACAACGATCAGGTACACTGCCTGGTGGGGGTTGTAAGCTTCTTGAGATCCCTCGAGAGGTAAAGCCTGGTGCAATCCCCACGCATCAAGTTTTTGGCGCCGCAGCCCGGGGAATAGTTATTGTTTAGGTTGAATTTAATTTTTATTAGGTCTACTTATTAGATTCCTTTTTAGTGAGATTTTTATTTTCTTTTTATTAGCTTTCTTGTAGTCTATCTTTTTCTTTGTGCCCTTTGTTTGTAAAACCATTTTTATTTGTCTCTATGGCGGATGAAAGTCCATTTAGATCATTAACTATAGAGGAACAATTAGTTTACTCGGTTCGATTTGCCTCCTGTTTTTCCAATGAATTTTTAAGTGATCTTAGATATATACAAGAGGAGATGGGTGTAAAGTTTGATGGGTTTGATGAATTTTATAAATGTGTGTTTTCTATTAGACGATCATTATCAGGATCAATTCCTTTTAGTGAGACCCTTTGGATGAATTTTGAGAAAAGCTTCCTAACTATAACCCATAAGTTCAACGAATTGGTGGATTCGTATGAGCGAGATGACCTAGTTTCTAAGAATATGAACTTAGAATCAAACCAAGATTATGATATGGTTAGTGTTGAACTACCTAGTTGCATGAGTGGGATAGATTTCACCAAAACATATGACACACATGAGGTTAGAGTTGAGCCACCTAGTTGCATGTCATGGTTAGGCACTACCATAATACAAGATGAACACATAGGTGATATTGATGTGATGGAAGAGATAGTAGAAAACCTAAGCCCACTAAGTACCCCACAAGTCCTACCATCATTTGAGGTACACACACCGCCCGTGACTTACCTGGAAGAAGTAGAAGAAACTTTAGGAATTCCGATGGAGGTAGAACCCTTGGACCAGGCACCACTTGAGGATATAGGTTTGAATACTTGTAGTGATAACCTTACTCCTAGTTCTAGGGAATTTCCTAGTGTTGATGACCCGGAACCTCAATCTTTACGCACATTTTCATCCTAAGATATATTTCTAGGAGACAAAAGAGGAACCGACCCACCCATCAACCAATATTATCCGGGTAGTTTTAGGATGAAGGAAGCCATTCACTCACCCCCTTCACCTCACGTGGCATATTTCCACCCTAAGGGTGTGTATCGCTACTTTCACCCGCACTTAATTCTAAGTGTAGGAAAACCTCCCCTATTTATGTTAAATAAGGGTAGAGTCAGGCTCGTGACTAGAACAAAAACAAGAGCTTATTGGGAGGCAACCCAAGCTTTATTTTTTTGTTTGTTTGTTTGATTTTATTTGTTTTCGTATGCATGTTTTATTTTTATTGTTTGTGGCTCATGTTTCAAAGTGAATTGTGAAAATGCTTTATTTTGTTTTTAACTTCGTCTTAATTGCATATAAAGGTATTTTGCAAAAGATAAGTGTAAGGGAGATCCAAATTTGTTTATAAGAATGAAATTGAGCATGAACCACAACAATATTAAATGGACATGTGTATTAGTACTTGTTAGAGTCAAATGCTTGTATCGAGTCATGATGATATTTTGCAGGATTTTCCAGGAAGTAGGACATAAGTTTTTCCAGAAATTTTCCAAAAACTTAACGTAAAGATTTCTGCAGGTCACTTCTGACGGCGTCATGAGTTTACTCTTGACGGCGTCATGTGTAAAATTCTGGAAATTTTGCTTGTTTTGTTTATACCGGAGTCTTAAAGTTTTTGTTGATTATTTAGTTTTATAAACTCAAGGAAATCTGCAAATATTCATTCTACAAGCATTATATCTTTAATTCTTTTTTTTTTTATTCCTAAGTCTGGAATTACATCTAGTTGTGAGTTTTCTTTGTTCGGATTGATGCTTTGGGTTTTTGTGATTGTTTTCTCAAGTTTAACAGGTTATGTTTGACAAGAAGATGATTTATATTCTGGAAAGGAAGCTTTGATTGTTCATTTTCTTGGAGGAAGATCTAACCTTATTACCTTATTATCCATACCGAGCGAATCAGGGGAGTATTTGATTTCATTCTTTTTACTTATTTCACTTTTACATTCTTTACTTGAACATTGGGGACAATGTTCATCCTAAGTGTAAGGGGAGGGTAAAATGATGATACCTTACAGATACACTTTCGCTTGAATTTGTTTGTTTGATGGTAGATGTGTAATAAAACTATGAGAAATACTTGTTAGTGCAATTTTAGCGCCAAATTTAAAATTTTTTACAACATTTAGGAGTGAAACTTTAGCCATAGCAAGCGTCTCATGGATAGGAGATTGTATGACTATCACAAAACCGTACTATTTAGAAAAATTTTCCACCCAAATATGTGAGGTTCGCCTTTAGATTTGATAGGAAAAGCATTTACTATTAGTGCTTATGAGTGTACCGGTAGCATTTAGATTCTAGAACTTGCGTTAGTGATGCATCCCGAGACCGCCAGTGAGACTACATTCGTGTAGTAGGATTTACTACATGATAAGAGGCATTAGGATCACCCTTGTGTTAAACCCGTATCATAATTACTTGACCATTTAAGTCATATTGCTTGGCTAGTTAAGTCAATTAATTTTTCCCACACCCTTAGCGTTGTACTCATTTTTAGTACACGAAACCCCTAGTACACCCCTCCGAGCCTATCTTTTCGTTTCTAACTTTAAGCATCTTACTTAAAGGAAGAATTTGTTACACCCCACTTAAATGTACACCCAAATCGCCTTAGCCTTCCGTGTATGCACTCATCTTTAGTGCATTATTGTTATTTGTTAAACCCTAAGTTAACTATCTAATTGATTGCATGGTTGCTAAGTCGAGTCATATCCTTGTACATATTGTTTTGGGACGATTGGGACTCATGGGTAAAGTACTTATATTATGGAGTAATGAGGAAGAACATCATATTATTACCCTCGTATGTACGTTAATCTTAAAATTACTCCAAGTGTTTTGATCTTCTTAATTCGAGTCATTAGATTAGTTTATTGTAAAGTATGTAAAAATTCAAGTGTAAGGGGAATGTTCATCCCCTATGATGTATTATTTTGGACGGTAGGGTAAAAGTGTATGCATAAAAAAAAATTGAAAAAATCAAGAAAAAGAAAAAAAAAAAAAGAGAAATGAGAAAAAACATACGGACTACCATCCCTTTTCATTCTATGTTTATTTTATGTTTTTGCTATTTTTCATTTATTAGCTTAAGTCGAGTCTAGTCTTGGCTTAGCAACGCCATTTTGTACATGTAATTAACCAAGATTGTTAACTCGCCACCAGTAAAGACTGCCTATATCCAACAAAACCGTGTATTTCATATCCCTACACATAACGTTACAACCCTTTAAAAGACCACTTTGACAGTTTATCCTAGGTGCTATGACAGGTAGTGAGAGATGTTTTCCATTTCCATATTGTGATATTACTTTATTACACCTGAGAGATGTGAGTATCTAAACACTATTTGTGAGGTGCTAGTATATGACCTCCGTGCTTGTCTTTGGTCTTTAGTGGAACGATTATTTGTTGTAATTACTTTTATATTAGTGTTAAATGACCCCTAACTTGTATTTTGACTAGAATAAAAGCGCATTTACTTGAGGACAAGCAAATCTCAAGTGTAAGCGTATATGATGAGGCGAAAAATGAACCACTTTAAGGGGGTCATTTAACCCGAAATTGAATTTTTTTGATCAAATATTGCCCTAAATCGTTCCTTTTGTGATTTTAGGTACTTTGAGAGTGAATTCTGGAAAAGGAAGCATTTTGGACGTTTTTAGAGCATAAAAGTGAAGAAAACGGCAAAGTCTTAATTTTCCTTGCTGGGAACAGTGTATGACGGCGTCAAGAGTAAAAGTGGTGACGGTCCAGAAGAAACGTGAAGGCGTCACCCAAGGCCGTCACGTGTTAACTTGTCAAAACTTGCGCGCGGAGTAGCTGATATTGTTTTGGTCATAACTTTTGCATACAAACTCGGATTTAGGTGATTCAAAAGCCCACGCGAAGAGGACGAAGAGATCTACAATTTGGTGAAAAAATGGTCATGACGCCGTCAAGAGAAACGAGCTGACACCGTCAAGATGGGCCGACGAAAAACATGCCTATAAATATAACATCATAACTTCACTTTTTGTAAGCCCTAAACCCTAAGGTCGATTCCTGGGTTTAGGTGGGTGTTTTTCCAGAAACTTAGAGGTTTTCAATCACTCCATAAACATCTTGTAATGGTTTGATGATTCTATCTTAATTCATGTCTTCAATTATCATTATTGTTGCTTGTTCTTTATTAATTATGCTTGGCTAATTCACCTTGTGTATACTTATGATTGTGTGAAACTTGTGTATAATTGATTAGATCTCATTGATTTCTTGTTGATGTTTGTGTCTATCTCCATCAATGAGGGCTTGTTGATGTATGTGTCTATCTCCATCAATTAAGGCGTGACAACTTTAATAGATCTAGTTGGTTTAGTTTATAATTCTTGTTTCCTATTGATTCTTGTTTTGATTGAATGTCTCATCAATGTTAGGCTTAAGAAAACTGGCAGATCTCCATTGTCTAACTTGCTTGAACGTCTTAAGAAACATGAACCGATGTGTACTAGGTTTTTATGGTTGTATTTAATGCATGAGCGAATTCTAGTGATCCCATGTTAGGAGCTTCTTAGTCGGCTTGACATAGGAGTGAAGTAGGAGCTTTTAGAATTGGGGAAGTAAGTACGCCACCCCATGATTGGTATTAAGGAATACAACCCGTCAATTAAAACAAGGTGTGACAATTCAATAGGTAGAATTGGATAGCTAGCAAGGAGTAACATATCATAGGTAGACATGCTTCACTTACCTTGTAGAACCTTAGTTTATTTTCTTGTTTATTAGTTTAATTAGTAGCTTTTGGGTTAGTTGATTAGCAACTAATTCCGCCCACTCTCCCAATACCCGAGATTTTTACTTGCTTTTCATAAAATATAAAAACATAAAAAGAATCATCCTTCACCTTTAGACCTAGTTAGATTAATTTCAATCCTAACGACACTATTCCTGAGTTGAACGATCAATCCCCCGGTACTTGTCACTATACTATACTACAACGATCAGGTACACTGCCTGGTGGGGGTTGTAAGCTTCTCGAGATCCCTCGAGAGGTAAAGCCTGGTGCAATCCCCACGCATCAGTACCACACGCTGGTATTGTTCCAATACTCCTAGCCTTAATTCTTTGTTTGTCATTCTTAATGAGTTGTAATTTCCTCCGAGTTTGAATTGAATGCAGGTTGATCTTATCTTTCACTTATTTTGCAATTACTAAGGTTTGAACACAGAAAAAAATACTTCTTCGTCTTCTTGTTGTGCCTCAATTAACTTTTGTTTCTTATATGCCTTCATCTTTTTTCTTCCGAATTACATACTCAACCTCATTCTCAGAACACTTGCAAAGTTAGCATCAGTCAAGAGTTCTTGTATCTCATTTTTCTTAAAAAAATCATCTGGTATCTGGCTAGAACTACTTATAGTGTCTATCTGTGGAGTGTCAATCAATTTGAACATAACAACCTCAACATCAGGCTCGTCAAAAGTATTCTATTCATCAACAACTATGTTTCCATCTTGATTGTTCTCAATATCATCGACATCAGTCTCACAATTATCTGTTTCACTCACATTTTCACCACCTAACTCTTCATCAGTCTCACATAAGTTTATAGATTTACCTTTTTGCATATGATCGAAAGGTGTATGTATTTCCTCATCTAGATGACCAAACTCTTGTTCAGTTTCACATACCTCTACATGACTACCTTTTTGGTTATGGTCAACCGTAACTGGACTATCTTTTTGGCTATGGTCAACACTAACTGGACTATCTTTTTGATGTGCTATGGTCAACAGAGACAGGACTACCTTTGTGGCTATGGTTAACACTAACTGGACTATCTGTTTGGCTATGCTAAACAATAAAAGGACTATCTGTTTGCATGTGATCAACATGTGTATCTATGATCAACAAGGGTTTAATTTATAGCACCTCAGAAGATTCTACAAAAGCATTGACTTCTAAAGGTGGTTGCCTGACTTCACTTAAACCCTCTACCACAGGCTTTTTAACAATGTTTTCTAAGAACAATTTTTTCGTGCAATATGGCACAATAGTGTAGGATATTCATAATCATAAACATGTATGGTTTGGTGTTAGATTCGATTAGAAGAAGAGTTTTAGAGAGAGAAAGTGGGAGCCTTTTCTAGTGAGAGAAACAAGAGAAATGTATTAGCTTGAATGAAAGGTCCAACCCTCTCCCTAGGTGGGAGAGGGGTATTTATACTTACAAATAAAACGCCCTCTACCGGGCTGTGGATCAGGCATACGGTGGGTAAAGACCCGTCCTTCTTCCACGGTGTTACTTAAACTAATACTAACTAATAAATAAACTAACTACGAGCTAACTTAATGTTATTACATCATTTACGTGACCGAGTCTTTTATAGGAATAATTGTCTTCCTAACAATCTCCCTCTAAGCGAGGTCACCTTTGAAACTTAAGATCTTTGTCTTCAAGCATTCTTTAGAACTTGTAGCTCGTAGGTTCTGATTATTCACTTTGTTCATCAAGCAATGATCTTGTAATTTGTGTTCCTTTGGAATGTGTGATCTTTGAGCATTCATGGAGATCATCAGCCAACGTAAATCTCCAAGCTCATCCTTAGTCGTATTGCCTTCATGTGATGTAGTGACTTTTGGACCATCATGCTCACACTCTTCTAGATTAGGAGACTTTTCATCAGAGTTGCGGAGGCGTTGTTGTTATTCTCTTTAACATTCATTGTTGCAAGTCTCTAAACAGATATGATCTTCATTTAGAATGAGTAGGCAGTATGACCATGAGGTATGGAATGACACGATTCAGCTGGAGTTGGGTATCACCATCGCCATCTTTATATGATCCTGAAATAAAACAGTTAGCAATAAAGATAGAGAACGAATATGGCTTTGTCATTCGTTCTGCGAGGACAGACTACCCTCCGACTCTATGAGAACCGACCTATGATCAGGTAGAGTCTCTGTTAAAAAGGACTCTCCTTGACAGGAATTTCCAGCTTGTAGTAATGAATCTTCCAAAGAATCCACTTCGGAATCTTCATACTAAGCATGTTCTCATACCGGAATGTCTCAAAGCAGACAGCACGATAAAGTGAATCGGTGAATTGATATTCACTGACTGATAAGAAATATGTTTATAGAAATTACTCGCATGTCACTTAATAAACAAATTTGAGACACGACGAGAGTTTTATACTTTGAACCACATTTCCATAAAAAATAATTTTGTTTGAAAGATTGTACACAATCAATGTGCTCGAAAATTAGTTGGTGAGCACATTGAAAGGTTTTTGCAAAAGTATCCGTCAATCCATATCCTGGAACAAGTTTGATTCAATGTTGAATCGCACCATCGTTGCTTTCCAGTTGTCACTTGATCATTGATCCTTGACGGATCTCACATGTCACCTACCAAGACCTTGAATGATGTTCGCTCTAGAAGGATTTCCATCTTCATCGTGAACATTTTTATATCACTCGAATGTTCTGGCAATACCACAAGGATAATTCATAGGACTCTAAATATTTTATCTTACTTTCCACATTGTGTGAAACAATAAGCATATTGGAAGTGTGTCCTAGTGAGATTTATGGATGATCTCTTTGGCTCTCCACTAAATAGTACTTTTAATCCGCTCCTGGAGACTGGGGAGGCGTCTGCTATTTTAGGTATCAACATAGCTCACAATGAGCGGTCGATACATTGCACAGGGTTTCCCATGAGAATGAAACAAGCTCTTTTAATAGAACTTGAGTGGTTGGGAAGTTTAGTGCAATGCGTCACTGGGTCCATGACGTCTTGTCTTCAATACCGGTGTTACCTTAGTAACCGCCGGTAGCTTATGAATTGAACCCGGTTTCTGCCCTAAGGTTGAATATATGGAGGGCTATTTCTTTTCACCCTTTCTCATTTCATTTCTTTTTCATTCTTTAACCCCTTCAGTGCTTACCGAGACTTCATCACTAGAACCTTGTTGGGTTTGTTCCAGCCCTAACTCTATCTCAGTCGGCACTCTTCCCTTTCTCACTTATCTCCTTTTTTAATCATTCCTAAGGACTTCTACTCTATCTAGAGGATTGTCCTTGGGAAGATCCTTCCATTTCTGGTGGATCATGGGAACTCATACCTAACCTTAACCATCCTTATAACTCCATGCATGAAAGTAAATTGCCGGTCTTTGGTATTTTTCCACAAACGCCTTTTGCTCCCCCTCAATATGTGCATCGATATTCGAAAGAGTTTAGCACATATGTGGGAGCCTATTATTGAGTCCAAAAGATCACGTTTGATTATCAGATTTCATATTTAAATCATATTCTCTCCCCCGATCAAAAATTTCAAACCTTTCGAGATTTTGGATCTCAATTGATTTAAATAAGTTAGAAAATGTTTGGGAGAGACATGCGGTCAGTTTTAATATCTTCTTATAAAAGGAACCTTTTTTCTGCTCCCCTCAATCTGTGAGGGAGGTTGTTATGTGTCAGAATTGATGAGTTTACAAAAGATTTGAAGTTTTAACAAAAAACTCTTTGAAAAATTATCATACTGACACATAACCATCACAATATGTATTATTGCTTATTATGTACAAAGTGGAGAGTTTTGATGATACACAACATAAAATTTTGAGAAATCACTCTCCCCCTCAATCAATGACGGATGTTAAAACTGAAATAATTGATGTCATTGATTGAGTGAAAAATTTTATCAAAGTTTGATTTTCAACAAAAATTTCACGGTACCACCAAGTTTTGCACAAATACTTTCCGGAAAAATCATAGAAGGGAAAGTATTGGTGATAAAAATAAGATTTCTCTTCTTATACAAGAAATGATGCACTGAAACGTACATCAGATCGAGGGTGCATGAATGTAAAGTAATTCACGCTCGGATGAACGGCACCCTTTGCTAGGAACAACCGTCTTTTTGGCGACGTGTTTTCCTCATTTTGAAAACCGGGTTGCTATCTAAAGTAATAGCAAGCCATAATTTTTAAGAATGGGTTACAGCCTGACATGACTGCAAGCCATATTTTTTGAAAGAATGTTTTGAGAAACGACATGTTTTAGAAAATCATTATTTGAAAAAAAAAAAAAAAAAAAAAAAAAAAAAAAAAAACTCTTGCTCAAGCATATGTATGATTCCGTGCCATTATTGAATGACATTTCTAGAAACGTACATAATATTGATTACACAAGAGACATGTCGTGGGAAGAATATTTTTGGTTTTTATAATTTTCTAATTTTAATGGTTTATATTGGTTTTATATTTTTCTATTTTCTTTTTGTTTTAAGTTATGTACAAAGGATATGTGAAGCAAAACCCATTACTCCTCATTCTTTCCCTGAAGACGTATGAGTGATTCTGGCGTAAGACTCTTCATTCCAAGGCGCTGGAGAATAAATTGAAACCGTTCTCTTAAGAGAGCCTTAGAGAAGAAATCTGCCACCTGAAATTCTGTCCTCACGAAGTAAAGTTCCACTACCCTTTACTCAACATGTCCCACCGCACCTTTGGAGAGTTCGATTGCCAAGAGAAACTTTTCCAGTGCATTGAACCATGCCCTAGGTGCCTGCTTTAGACCATAGAGAGCCCTTTTCAGATGATAGACATGGGTCGGATGATCAAGATCCACAAATCTTTTAGGTTGACTGAATTGAAGAACTTCATTCAGCTCACCATTTAGAAATGCAATTATCACATCCATTTGATAGACCATCATTTTCTGACTTGCAGTATTGGTGAGAAACATCCTGATAGCTTCAATACGACCAACCAGGGCAAAAGATTCCTCTAAATCAATGCTTTCCTGTAGACAATATCCCTTAGCAACAAGCCTTGCCATGTTTTAAGAACGACATCATGCTCATCAAGTTTCACTTTGAAGATCCTCTTAAGAGCTATAATCATTGCACAGTCTGGAGGTAGTACCAATTCACATACTTCAAGTCGATCGAACTTGCGAACTTCTTCTTGCATCGCATTAACCCAACAGTCTTTAGGGATAACAGTCTTGAAATCTTTGGGTTCGACTTTGGATAGTACAGAATTATAAAAGCACCACAAGGCATATGTGACAAGTTGCCTTCGTGTGGACACGGGTTGAGAAGGATTCCCAATAACTTTCTCAATCGGATGATAATTGGTCCATTATCAGAGATACTCATGTGGTTGAGGGTAGGGAACTGATGTAGCCATGTTAAGATCTCCTGAAGAAAATGCCTTTGATGAAGATTCAGGAGCAAGTATGTTATCGAACGAAGCCACATCAGGAGGAGCAAATGAATTCACTTCAAAAGAATTGTTGTCTGCAGTGCCTTGATGTACTGAAGGAGATTGAAGATTTGACGATGATGGTGAATAACTTGCAGATGGAGCATCTTGATCAAGTCAAGTAGACACTGATGGACCATTTGAGTTGTACAGAACCGGAGCAGCGGCAGCTGATGGTGTCAGTGTATCATCAGTAGGTGTCTCAAAGTATTCAACAATCATTGTGTCAAACAAGATCTTCAAGATCTCATTTGCAGTTAGTACATAAGGTACTGCAGGAGTGGAATGATGTACAAGACCTGAACTGATCGGCTCAGGAGACAAAAGTTTAAACGCGGGTCCTGCACTAATGTGTACAGGAGCCGTATGCTCAGTCAGCTCAACGAATGTGACGTGAAAGGTTTCCAAGGTTTATCGGGTTTGTATGTTGTAGATTCGGTATCCCTTGTGATCTGGAGCATAACCAATGAAGAATCCAATATCAGCTTTAGCTTTTAATTATCCTGGATCTTAACTGTCATCTGTAGGGTAGCTTAAAGCACCAAATACACATAGAAAGGAAAGATCCGGTTTCTTGCCATGTATCAGCTCATATGGAGTTTTTTTGTGAAGAGTATGTATCAAGTATCGGTTTTGGGTGTAACAAGCTATAGCAATTGCTTCCGCCCAGAGGAACATCGGTGCCTTGGAAAATATTAGCATGGTTCGTGCAGCTTCTACTAGAGTACGGTTTCGTCTTTAAGAACAGAGTGTGGAACACTTTTCAAGTAGGTGATGCCAATACTTTCGTAAAATTAAATGAGTCGTTTGTTAACAAACTCATTTCTGTTGTGTGTGCGGATGATTCTGAAGGTTTGGTTGAGTCATACTTGTAGTTGTTTAATGACTTTGATGATAACCTCTGGAATCACGTCCTTGGTTCTCAAAAACTTTACCCACGTAAACCGAGAATAGTCGTCGACTTTCACAAGAACATACTCCTTCCCATTTAAATTTTGCATTTTCATTGGTATGCATATATCCATGTGTAGGGTGTGAAGAACTTCCATGATGGTATTGATAGTTTTGGGTTTGTGTGTATCCTTCGTGCTTTTGCCCAGTTGACAAGCCGAACAAAGATGATCTTTTTCATATTTTAATTTGGGTAGACTACAAAAAAAATCCTTGCATGAAAGATCATTGATAGTGCCAAAGTTCAAGTGATTTAACCGTTGGTCCCATAGCCACGATTTGTTCTTTGAGACCATAGACTGCAAGCAAGAAGAAGAAGGCCGCATCATGTCATCAAATGGAGATGGTGTTCAGGTTAGTGCCACGACTGCTTTTAAGAAGATCAACACCATCCAATTCTCTGAAGAAGCATGAATGTTTACTGAAAGCAACTTCTAGATCCGAATCACATAATTGACTAATCAGAAACAAATTATGACCAAGTCCTTTGACGTAGAATACCCTGGAGATTACACTGTCACCAAAATACATAGTCTCCTTAACCTATAATTGCCCAAAAATGGTCATTCCCGAATTTTTAACTATCCCAATAAACACATCACGAAATTCTTGAGCTGTGAGCAATCCCCATTCATATGTTATGAGCAGCCTGAGTCCAAATGTCAACGAACAATCTGTATGACCTGCATTTGAAAACATACGAAATAAGAGAGTTTGGAGTGCCAGATCCCCAATTTAAGTTGGGTTCCAGCTGGTTAGAGCAAACAAATTCTGGAGCAACACAGACCTTAGGTTCATTCGTTTCAATGGTGGAAGATTCACTAGTCGAAGCAATGGGCCTAGTTAAGGGGCATTGGGTCTCTAAAGGGAAAGTTCTACCAGTTGGCTTCCATTTCTTAATGGGCACTACTTTAGAGTTAGTCATCCTAGTTAAAGGGCACTGCTCTCCTAAAGTGAACTTCCTTTCAATGGGCTTCCATTGATAACCAACATTAACAAACAATTTTCCTGTTGCTTTCCAAATTTGTTTAGCTCTCCAAACTTTCTTAACTGGGGGTTTGTTAAACAACTTCAGAAATTTCTCAACACATTTATCATGATTATTCAAAATTAAACATTCATTACATGTTTTGCAAAGTGAATTAGGATTTGAAGTATGATTCCTTTTATTCAACTCAGACTTATAGTTCCTCATGTGGTCTTCTACTTTCTTCTTAGGAACACTTTTAGCTGGTGAAGTCTTATCCTTCTTTATATTTCTCATTGGTTTTGACTTTCTAGCTTTAGTGTCACAATTAACTCCTATAGAAGGACTGATGGGAAACTTAGTCTTTTTAACTTTCAGTTGCTGAACATGTTTTGATGTGTTGGGATCTAAAGTTTCCAAAGATTCAGCAAAGGTAACATGCTTGTTTGTTGACATAGAGGATGATGCAGATGACCTATCTTGCTTGCTATCATCTTAGGACATGTACCAATAGCATATTCTAAGAGTTCCTGAGATCTATTAGTGAAAAACCAGGCACCTACAATAGCATCATCAAGTAGTTTTGCTATCCTATCCTCTTCAATTGTTTCACGAAGCAAGTAAAGACACTCCTTAAGATGTTTAAGATAGTCAATATGAACTAACTTATTATTCCTAAGGGGAAGAGGAATGTCCACAGCATCACATGCATATTTCTTACAAGCACGAACTTGGGAATCACATGGTCACATGAAGTAACTGACATTTTTTCTTTCACCTTGATCTTTAGATTCTCAATCTCATTTAGCAAAGAGGTTATTTTTTCATCGTTTTTCTCACGTGTGATTTTGATTGAATCAAATAACTCTTTGTAACGTTGTTTAGCATTAGACATTTCACCATGAAGCCACACATTATCATGTTGTAATTTGTTAATGGTGTCTTTATTTTGAAAATTCTGAAAATCTATCGACTTAAGGTTATTGGTATCAGTCACATCACAATTGCTAGACTTCAATTGGGCAATTTGAACCCTCAGTTTCCAAATTGTGTTAGTGTGAGCTTGAATCTTTTCATCACGTTTGGCTAATTCAAAATATGCATCAAATTCAGGAGCATCCGAAGATGTCTTGGCATTTGAGATTTTAATTCTTTCTTCTAAATGTTGACACTTTAATTGCAAATTAAGATTATCAACCTCTAGTTTTGACAAATGCCTGACCATGTTATCATGGTCATCGTTTTGAATTTTCTCACGCAATTTTAAATTCTCCCCCTCAAGCTCAACAACACGATTCTGGAAAGCATTCAATGCAATAGACATCTCATGAAATTGGCAGGCAGATAATGTAGAATCAGTAGCAGTATAAAATACATCCTGTGCAATACATTTAGCAATCAAATTCTCATTCACGATAAGAGCATTTTTCCTCGCAATATCACTATATTAAAGATCTATTGCAGTTTGTTTTCCCTCGTTTTCCACTTATTTAAACACCTTTTTCATATCATGAACATCTTTATTTAAGGTTTTTTGAAGACCCTCAAAATGTTCCTTGAGAAGTTTAAAGAATGGCATAACCTCAGTTAAATAACAACTTTTTGTTTGTTCAAAAACCCCTTTCCCCTTCAGTAATACCCGTTGGCGTAATTCTCTTTTTACATGTTTTATCAAAATCAATGAATAATAGACCAAGAACATATAGAGCAATTAGAGTATTATTTTGCGTGGGGAGAGTTAAAGGGACAAGATGCCTGGGTGTATTCAGTGGGTATAACGTTGGATTAGCTATCTTAAACATGGTACGAGTTTCACCCACAATTTTTTCTGCTTTCATTTTTTCTAAGTCTATACTCTAAGATATTTGCTCTGGAGTAAACTTTTTTTGAGGGGCAAAAATAGCTAATCGGTTATCTTCAGAGTAAGCATATTTGTACAAAATTTTGTTTGCAATGCCCCAGGGATCCTTTAATTTTTCAGCCATTATTTCTCTGCTTCTATCTTCTATCTCATTGGTCTCATCATCGGATCACACATCAGGAGGGGCATGACCAGGCTTAAGCATAACATTTGCATCATATAATGCAGGTTGGGCATCTCTAACGCTCCTAAGGCAATTAGATTTGGGTTCACCTACATCCTTTTCACTGTTTTCATCACACAATTTTCTATGCTTTTGTATCATTTGAGCAGTTTGAATGGTTTAGCCTTGTGTGTACAACTTGTTTTCAAGCTTGTTCTTTAACGTCTTAAGTCTGTAAAAATCATTCAAGAGTTTGTTTCCTTATCCTGAAAATCAAGTTTTTGTGTAATCATACTCTTTTGTATCTCCTATTCACGTTTGACAGTTTGATCAAGTTGATTTTGTAAAGATTTTAACTCTTGTTTCAATGTTTCTTCCTTTAAGTTACGTTCAATTATATATGCATGCATTTGCCAATCCATTTTCTGTTAACGTTCGGTTAGCTCAAATTTTGCATGTTGTTCATAACAAGTCACCTGATCTTTAAGGATGTTAAGTCTAGTGGTCAGGGTGTCATCAGGGATATAAACAGTGTGCTCATGCAAATCACAATCATTATCGACAACAGAAGATGCACTACTTGGTACAACTGACTCTTCGTTGTGTTTCACATATTGTTCACATGTGAAAACATCGCTATTTTCCATATTAGCAGTATTTGAACCAACAACGTTTGTCAGTTGTACTTTGTTGGGAATCTCATGTTTATCGACCATGTCATTCAGTTTGAGTACCTTAGCACATGTAACATGTTCTTTCATCGGTCTGATATATGCATCCACATTCTGTGTAGCAAGAGTCATTGTACTATTGGTAGAGTCAAGCTTATCAGTCTCTGATCCTCTGTCATCGGTGAAAACTGTCCCAACATCCGATGCTTTACCCGAATCCCCAATATCATCACTTGATTGCACCCAACATGCCTTCACCTTGCCTTTACATTTGAGTTTGTGTTGTGCTCTTTCCATAATGCACTCCTTCACATTACCCATGAGTTGGAGTAGTGTGACTCTGAACACGTCAACTTCGATCCCCGTGTAAGTAGCAAAGCTCTTTTTCATCATTTGACTCTCATGATCATACTCCTCAGTGAATCTCGAACCAATTAACGCTTGGAGTTGGTTGTCGATCACATAGAATGCTGCCATACATCTGTCTTCAGAAAATTCACCTTTTTCAAGTTGTTGTTGAAGTTGATCTAAGTATAGAGTCATTTTGATTGTGAAGGTCTCAACATTTTGACCAAAGAGTGTTGCGAATGCACGATTGTAACCTACCAAGTATGCAGGTTGTGCAAAGAGAACCTTGAGATGTGAATGAAGTAATCAAAAACATTCAATGCAACTTTCCTTTGCATTATCGGGCAATTTAATTGGCTGATGAAGTTCAATCTCTTGAGACTTAGAGCACGAAGATTGCATTGCAGCATTATCAGACTCAAACATGTTAATTTGTTGTGAAGGGTTAGAAGTCTTATGTTAATCGATCATGTCGTACAATTTGAGTATATCAGGTATGACTGAATCTGAAGAGTTTGACATGATGTGGACGTGCACGGGATTTTACACTTCTATGACTTAAGCTGAGAAATAGATTCTTTCGCGGGATTTTACAAAATCAAGAAGAAACCGTGAAACACCGAAGACTGGAGTTGAACTCGATGATCAGTTGATGGACTAGGTTATATGTTGTTTAGTTGTGATCTTGGTTCGGTTTATACAAGTTGGGCCTCAAAAATTTAATCTAAAATTTTAAAACATCAATAACTTCACTCCGGAGGTGATTTGGGCCTTGAAAAATTCGTTTCACGACTTCGTTTTGACAGGTGTTTCGCTGAAAACGGAGTTACGGTTCAAAAGTTATGGCTGTTTGAAGTTTTGACGTAAAAAGTAAACTTTGGTCAAACTACAACTTTAGCAAAACGCTAAATACCACCAAATTGAGGGAGCTAATTGCTGAAAATAGCTAATCGCTAGTTTAAGCTAATCGCTGAAATAAGCTAAATGCTGGACTGAGCTAACCGCTAACTTTTGATCTAACCGCTAACTTTGAGCTAACCGCTAACTTTTGAGAGTTAATCGCTACTTTTCAGAGCAAACCTCTAGAGCTAATCGCTACTCACAAACTTCCAAAGCTGTCACTATCTAGCGTTTTTGTCCTTATCTCCCAAGAAGGTAAACGATAACCAGAACCAGACTTAAACGCTAGAATTAGGAAGTAATCGCTACCAAGAAATCCACAACAGAATAGGTAACCGCTACCAAGAAAACGGTAAAATCAATCAGAACTTCAAACCAACGAATGATATAGCTTATCCAACTGAAAAACTAAGTAGTTCTAACACCACTAATCACAAAAGTACACCCATAACACTTCATATAACATCAATAAGATCAAACCAAGATGTTTTCCAAGAAAACTTTTCTAACTAACAAAAACCACAAAAAGCACACCAAATCCGAATTTCCAAGGCCCTAAGATGAAACCATGGCTCTGATACCAATTGTAGGATATTTATCATCATAAACATGTATGGTTTGGTGTTAGATTCGATTAGAAGAAGAGTTTTAGAAAGAGAAAGTGGGAGCCTTTTCTAGTGAGAGAAACAAGAGAAATGTATTAGCTTGAATGAAAGGTCCAACCCTCTCCCTTGGTGGGAGAGGGGTATTTATACTTACAAATAAAACGCCCTCTACCGGGCAGTGGATCAGGCATACAGTGGGTAAAGACCCATCCTTCTTCCAGGGTGTTACTTAAACTAATACTAACTAATAAATAAACTAACTACGAGCTAACTTAATGTTATTACATCATTTAGGTGATCGAGTCTTTTATAGGAATAATTGTATTCCTAACAAATAGCAAGCGATGCATTCTTCTTTGATGCATCCACCTGAGAAATAACTGTCGTAATTGACTTTGGTGACATATCATCAACATCCAAAATTGTCTTACGGTTTTCAACATAAACTTCTATCATCTTATGTTCTTCAACAACATCTTTCAATATTTTTAAATTCGCAGCCTCACTTAAGCTATACAAACCATCGTCTAAATTACTACCAGGCTTAATAAAGTAATAGTAATTTTTTTGACCTAGGTTGTAACCCAATTCATATACGAGAACATCCAACTCTTCAACAAACATACTATCAACGTCAACCAAATCAACTAAACTTTCCATACCTCCATCGTATATTCTACCAGGCCAGTACTTAAAAACACCATTGTGATGAACCCTCATGCTAAACATATTAGATCTACCACCTGAAACATATCAACAGACCAAAGGACATCATCAACCTTAATAACAAACTGAAATATACCCCAATTAGAAATTCCAACGATTATAGCAACAAAACGTACCGTATTTTTTCTTAGCTGAGTTGCACAAAACTGTATCAGCAACTCGATAACCTGGATCTCTTCTTACTGTCCATAGAATAAAATCCATGTTTTGAAATTACCAAAAATTTCACAATAACATGCAATGAGGGTTTGTGAATTGTGATAATTATTGTAACGAAAGTTTTGGGACGAATAAAAGAGGCCGTCTATGTGTATATGGGGCGGGAAGAGGGATATGAAATGTGGAAGTAATACGGAGTCGCTATACCGTAATTACATAATGACGATATTACCCTTGTGCTAAAAACAAAATGTAACGGCAGAAAACGGCGTTGACCGACTGAAAAAGGGTCAAATGACGCAATCGGCCTCAAAAAACTTGAGGAGAGACGCACGGAGACGTTTTTCAAAAGTTAAAGTGCATGGCGATTTTTCGTGAAAAGTTTAGGGACCAACGGTGTATTTTTGTCTTGATATAATCATACATGTAATTTAGTCAATCATAACTATTACTGTAACTAAGTTATCTCGAAAAACGTTTGAATTTAAGCACATAGAGCTAACTATTTGAGGCAGGGTTCCTATTCATCGTCTTTTTTTTTTTTTTTTTTTTTTTTTGAACGGAAACTTTTATTAAAAAAACAAAAAAAAACCCCCCAAAAAAAAACAAAAACAAAAAAAAACTAGCAAGGAGCTAGAAAAAACCAATTACACAATAATTAGCGTAGGATTTTGTAACAATCCTACCCAACTCATATTTGCCTTACATCTAGCATTACACCATTGAAAAGTTAAATAACAAAGTCGTCAAACAAATTCGCCTTCTTGGGAATATTCCTCCCGAAAAGAGACTTGTTTTCGAAACTCCAAATTTGCCATCACATAACATAAAATATACATTCCAAAATTTTCTTGGCTTTGGAATGAATACGAAGCTTTTAAAACCAAGATAACCAATCATCATAGGAAGCTAACTCCGGATATCCAAGACCCCACCAATTCATCACCTTTCGAACCAAATCAGACTCCATAGAACAAGAAAACATGAGATGATCTGTTGATTCGACTTGCACACCGCATATCGGACATAGAATGGAATTAATTTCCTTTTCTCTAATAGAAAAATTCAATCTTGTAGGTAAATTATCCAAGCTACAACGTTCACTTTAATCGGCATTGCATTTACCCATCTAGTTGGATTATGAAGATCATGTAATCTTCGGTCGTCAATGTATTTGCAAACCGAAGCAACTGAGAAGTCCCCACTACCTATTAACGACCATGACCACCTATCTTGCATTTGAGACAAACAACATCCGCTATTCTAGAAGATAACTCGATTTCTTGATCGTGCTCAACTCCTCCCTTCGACTCACATCTCAATGAAAAGGTAACAGATTGACACTCCAGTTTTTCTGCTACGGATATCAACTTATTGTTTCCAAAGCATAAACTCTAGGATATATATGTTTCAACGCCACATCTCCCAACCAAACTTCATCCCAGAATAAAGTGTCAACCCCATTCCCCACCTTTTTTGTACAATAAGATAACAAATCAATCCCTTTCTGCTTTAGATGATACATTTCATGAACAATGTCTATCCATATTGAAGATCGAGAAGATTTAGGAATTACGTCAATGTGCCCATTATCACCATGAACCGCTTTGATGAACCGAGCCCACATAGATGAGTTTTGAGATTTAAAACGCCAAACCCATTTAAACATGAGTGACCGGTTCAAAGCATAAAAACTAGACACACCTAACCCACCTTTCTGTTTTGAAGCCAAAACATTGTCCCATCTCGTCCACGTTGTCTTCTTTTGTTTATAAGCCACTCCATTAAAAAAATGACTCCGAATGGACTCCATTCTTTTCAACACCTCCACTGGAACTTTGAAGATCGACATGTGATAAATTGGGATCGAGCCAAGAACCGATTTTAAGAGTGTTAATCTTCCTCCTATAGAAAGTGTTTTCAATTTCCACTTCGAAAGATGTTTCACAAGCTGCTGAATTATAGCCTCCCATGTAGATATATCACGCCACCCACCATGACTCCTAGATATGTAAAAGGAGATTTTAATGTGGAATATCCTACCTCATTGGCAACACCTTCTACCAACTCCAAATGCACACAAACTCCCATCAACTTACTCTTATGCATGTTAATGCGGTGACCATAAGCTAAATTAAAACACTTCAAAACTTGGATTATAGTAGCCAGATTGTGATTACTCCGTTCGCCTAAAAAACTGCATCATCGACGTAAAATAAGTGAGATATATTCATCGAAGATCCAATGGAGATCCCGTGAAAGAGGCCTGCATCCACCACTCGATTAAAAGACACATGAAGGCTTTCCATGATCAAAATAAATAAAAAAGGAGAAAGTAGATCTCCCTGCTTTAAACCTTTGTGAAATTGAAATTCTTCGCTAGGGCTACCATTAACTAGAATCGAGCCCCTCGACGATTTTAGAAAACTTTGAACCCACCGACACCATCTATCACCAAAACCAAATCTTCGCAAGACATCATCCAAATAATCCCAACATACTAAATCATAAGCTTTTTCGAAATCTACTTTAAACATCATAGTTCGTTTCTTCTTTCTTTTACACCAAGCTAGTAATTCATTTAAAATGAATGGACCATCCAAAATCTGTCTATAATCTCCAAAAGTTTCTGAAGCGTTAAGTGTAAATTATTCTAGCTTCAAGATTTAAAGGCCGACGGTGTCACAAGGCATAACGTGACGCCATCAGGTATTCTTTCCTAACAGGTTTTTCACTACTTTGTTGTTTTCTTCACTTTTTCGCCCAAAAATGTCCAAAAAGCTCTAAATTCCAGAATTCTCATCCCAAGTACCTAATATATGCTTTTCTCATTGTATTTAATGCATGAGTTGATATTGATGATCCTATGATAGATTAATTGACTTAAAGTTGTAGGAGAAATTGATATTTATAGATTTGGGAAATTTGGCACTGCCCCACGACTCGTATTAAAGAATACAACACTTCAACTAAAAAACTGCAGTGTGACATCCAACAATTCAATAAAAAAATAACTAGGGAGTAGTTAAATTTAAGTAAACACGTTTGTCTCTTCCTAAGTAGTTCACCATTTACTTTTCTTGTTATCTTAATTTTTGTTTTATAAAAAATAGTTTTTGGGTTAGTTGACTAGCAACTAATTTCGCCTACTCTTCTAAAACCGAGATTTTAATTTGCTTTCATAAAATATAAAAATACAAAAAGAATCATCATTCAACTTTAGGTTTAAATCGTCATACACTTCAACCTAATGACACTATTCTCCTAGAGAACGATCAATCCCCCAGACATACCTATACTACACTACAACGATTAGGTACACTGCCTGGAGGATTGCAAGCTTCTAAAGATCCCTTGAGAAGTAAAACCATTTGCTAGGTCGCAACCCTCGCATTATTGACATTTGTTTTCTTAGAGGTAGATTTAACCATGTTTTCACATCGTCCATGCCGAGCAAATTAGGGGAATACTAGTTTCTTTATTTCTCTTTTATCGTTACTTTTATACTTTTTAGAAACATTGGGGACAATGTTTGATTTAAGTGTAGGGAGGGTAAAATGGAATACCTTAGAAATTGTAACTCTACTTGATTTTTGCTTCGTTTTAGAGTAAATGTGTAATAAAACTAAGAGAAATACTTGTTAGGGTAATTTTGGCATCAAATTTAAATTTTTTTGCAACATATAGGAGTGAAACTTTAGTCTTAATAAGCGTCTCATGGATAGGAATTCTATAGCTAGCACAAAAACTGTACCACTCAAAAACTTCCACCCCAAAAATGTGAGGTTTGCCTTTAGATTATTAGGAAAAAGCATTTATCTTTGATGCTTATGAGTGTACCGGTAGTATATAGATTCTAGAACTCGCGTTTGTGATACATCCCGAGGCCACTAGTGAGACTACATTCGTGTAGTTAGAATTTACTATATGATAAGAGGCATTAAGATAACCCATGGTTTAAACCTGTTTTGCAATTACATTGGCTACGTTGGTCAAGTAATTTTCTCACACTTTTGCGATTTACTCATCTAGTACACCCCTCAGAGCCTATCTTTTTTGCGGTTCTCATAATATTTTGGTGGATTCCGGATTATTAATGAAAAATATTGTTTACAATCCACCCCCAAATGTACACCCAAATCGCCTTAGCCTACCTTGTATGCACTCATTTATAGTGCATTATTGTTATTTGTTTAAATCCTTTGTTAATTGTCTAATTGATTACATAGTTACTAAGTCGAGTCATATCTTGTACATATAGTTTTGGGACGATTGGGACTCATGGATAAAAGTACTAGTCATTATAAAGTGAAAGGGGAATTCATCACCCCTTATATACATTAACGTTTAAGTACTCCAAGTGTGTCGCTAATTAGTTATGCAAAAGTTCAAGTGTAGGGAGGAAGCGAGCTCCCTTTGGATGTATTATTTTTTATGGTAGAGTAAGAATGTATATAAAAAAATCAAAAAAAAAATAGAAAAAGAAAATGTGAAAAAAAAAAAAACATACGGGCTACCATCCGCGTCTTTCAATTATGTTTAAGTCAAAATAGTGTCTTGAAAAATACAAAAAGAGTTATAGTTAGCGTAGTTGAGTCGAGTCTTGGCTTAGCAACGCCTCATTGTACATGTAATTGACCAAGATAATTTACTTGCCACTAGTAAACTTCCCTTTATCTAACAAACCAGGTTTTCCTTACCCTTACACCTAATGTTACAACCCTTTAAAAGACCTCTTTGATAGTTTATCCTAGGTGCTTAAACCAAAGTGGTGGAGGTCTGATCTTTTCCCAAGCCTATGCTAATCTATGTGCTATGACAGGTAGAGAGTGTTATTTTTTCCCATTTCCATATGTGATATATAACTTTATAACACCCGAGAGATGTGAGAATCTAAACATTTATTGTGAGGTGCTAGTATATAATTTCCGTGCTTGTTTTGACTAACGTGGAACAATTGTATGTTGTAATTACTTTTATATTAATGTTGAATGATCCCTAACATGCATATTGATTAGAATAAAAGCTCATCTGCTTGAGGACAAGCAAATCCCAAGTGTAGGGATATTTTATAAGGATTTATTTGATACCTTTTAAGGGGTCATTTAAGCCTAAAATCGTGTTCATATGATCAAATATTGCCTCAAATCGTTCTTCTTACATTTTAGCTACTTGGGACGAGAATTCTGCAAATTGGCGCTTTTTGAACGTTTTTAGGCGAAAAAGAGAAGAAAACAGCAAAGCCGCGAAAAAACTGTCAGAAAAGATACGTGACGGCATCACGCCTTGACTTGTGAAGCCGTCACTTGTGATTATTGAGCTAGAAAAATTGACACACGTCGCTTCAGACATAAATTTGGTATTTGCACCTGACGGCATCAGGAGTACTTTGAAGTTAGGTGTCACGCTTTAAGATTACAAGAGACGGCTCAGAGTGATTTAAAGAGTGAAGGCGTCAGCCTTGATCTGACGGCGTCAAAGACTATAAAGTAACAGCGTCAGAGTGGTGACTTGCACAAGACGAAACCCTAATCACGACGGTCTGACGGCGTTAGGATCCATAACCTGACTCCGTCGGCTTTGTAATTCTATATATAGTTTTCGATTTTTTATTCATTAGTGTGACACTTTGGAGACCTAAACCCTAGACGAATTTTACAGCATCATCCATGTTTAATTGAAGTTAAGTATTCCTTTAATCATTCAATATGTCTAAGTGTTGTTTAATTACATGTCTATCTTCTCTTCTCTTTAACATGCTAGCTTAATTTACTTAGTGTTTGCTTAGATCTAATGAAACCTATTTATTGATTCTTGATGCGTTGTCTATTGTTTAGTTGATTGATTCACATTAGGCTAAGAAAACTGACTGACTTCCTTTGTGTAACTAGTTTGAACGCCTTAGAAAACGTAACCATATGTGCAATACAGGTTTTTCTCATTGTATTTAATGCATGAGTTGATATTGATGATCCTATGATAGCTTAATTGACTAAAGTTGTAGAAGAAATTTATATTTATAGAGTTGGGGAATTTAGCACAGGCCCACGACTGATATTAAGGAATACAACGCTTCAACTAAAACAACTGCACTGTGACATTCAACAATTTAATAAAAGATGACTATGGAGTAGTTAAATCTAAGTAAACACGTTTTTCTCTTCATAAGTAGTTCATCATTTACTTTTCTTGTTATCTTAATATTTGTTTTATAAAAAATAGTTTTTGGGTTAGTTGACTAGAAACTAATTCCGTCCACTTTTATAAAACCCGAGATTTTAATTTGCTTTCATAAAATATAAAAATACAAAAAGAATCATCCCTCACCTTTAGGCTTAAATCGTCATACACTTCAACCTAACGACACTATTCTCCTAAAGAACGATTAATCCCCCGAACATACCTTTACTACACCACAACGAGCCTGGAGGATTGCAAGCTTCTCAAGATCCTTTGAGAAGAAAAACCTTTTGCTAGGTCGCAACCCTCGCATCATGTACTTTCTCTGGATACTAATCGGGAGATATCGCCAACCCTTGCTCTTTTATAATCATATTATGTAATATGAATATATGATGCATGTATACACATATTACTTATTTTTTCTACATGAAATGGTCATGCGGGATTGGTTAATACAACCCATTTTCGCTTTAGAACACCAAATGCCCATTCCACATCTTTCATTGCCGATTCTTGCATTTGCTTATACCGCATTCGTTTGAGTTCATCGATGCCTGATTCTCCTGTCGTCTTTGTAACAATTCGCATTTTCAGGTTAACTTCTATTCCCGAAAATTTCACTATTCATTTTTACTAATCACTTTCACTATTCATTTTCTGAAATTTAATTTTTATTTCATATTCTCGTGTGATAAATCATTTCCATGGCAAAATAAAAGTTTGACACTCATCAGATCATTTTCGCGAAAGTTATTAAGGAACTACACGTTTTAGGATAAAACGTCATTCAAAAATTCTACGCACAACGAAACTCAACCGCGTCAATTTTCTCCGCATCAGATAAATGTTTGATACACTCATGATTAATTTGAGAATTAATCATGACTAAGAAAAATGTTACCAAATAGACAAAAAAATTACATTTTAAGCACTTTTGCTTAGCCGTAACCTTAGCCTATACCTGCACCACATTTCTAAGGCGATTTGAGTTTTCACATTTTTGGAAAAGTCGACATATTTTTCCCTCCTCCTTTGACCAAAAATCATTCTTTGATTTTGTAAATCATTCTTTGATTTTTAGGCTTACGGTTTTATGTCTAAAAGACATTAAATACCAACCGACACTAGACTGAGTCCAGTCTAGACATTATAAGTCATTTTAATTCATTATAATCATATTAGAATAATTACATTTTTCTATTCTCAATTTTACGCAACTGTCGTACGTTTTACGTTTTACGCGTTTTAAACCTACGTTTCCAGCGTTATCAGCGTTTTCACGATCCATTAAACTTATCACTCATTTTTATAAGATAATAATGAGTATATTGATGAGTTTAATCATTCCTGTAAGTTTCATATTTTTATGATACCCGGTTTTACATTTCATGATTTAAATACTTACGGTTAGCATTTTACGGAGTCAAAACTAGCTACATAACTAAGATAATACCATCACAAACCAACTCATCCCCCCTTATCCATATGAAACCACCATAGGGGGGGGAGTCACCACACATGTGGCTTAATCTCATGCTAGGAGCCCTAAGATGTTAACATGTGTTCAACTTGCTCTCCAAGCTTTGACTAGTCATGCATGTAACCTCCTCAACTCACTATAAAAGCCCTCTCCTCTCCTCCTATGCCGTCCCACATAACACACACAAACACCCTTTCATTAGCTAGTTTACTTCAAGTTTTATGCAAGAGATCAAGTGCAATATCAACACATAAACCCTAGTTTGGTTTTGATTCATCAAACTACTTCAAATCCTTTGAAACTCTTGGTAATTCTCTTGAGTTTAGATCCACTCAAGTCACCTCAATCTTCATCACAAATCCTTCAAGAATACAAGAGTAGAAGGGTTGCTAAAGAGGAGAAAAGCTTATTCTATCAAAGTCCTTTCCTTGCTAGTTACTTACCTTTCTTTTAGAAAGCCCAAAGTTGTAAGCAAACCCTAATATACTTTCTTGGTAAATATCATTTTCATGCTATTTATATGTCATTCATACTACATATTGTCTTGTTATTATGTTCATGATGTATAAAAATTGGTAAAACAAGTTATGGTATATATATGGTAACTTATATTAAGTAAACAAGTAAATTAGTGACTTATATTGAGAACCACGACCAAAATAGTATAACTATGATATTGGACACTTACCTACTGTTAAAGAGGACTTAATAAGGAAAACATAGCAATTTGAATCACCTAAAACGAGTATACGAGTCAAAAGTTATGGCCATAAGAAGTTGGCGAAACCAAAACGCCGAAACTGCCAAACACAACCTGTTAACATTCTGACCTTTTTGAAAGTGGCACTTCTGGTCCGATTCATCAAAAAGTTAAAACACGAAAGTTGTCCGGAACGACGTTTTCGTTCGGCATCAAAGAAGCTCGAGCCCTGAAAATGCTTTCCGAGTGATATTTTTTTTCAAATTCTTAACAGCCATTTTTAGACCAAATGACCATGTAATAGTTATGATTAAATGAGACTAAGAGATCTAATGACCTAAAGCCAAGACCACAACCATGGCTAAGGCCAAGGATGAGTCTCAAGACAATGGTAACAA
Source organism: Artemisia argyi (assembly GCA_030686995.1). Taxonomy (NCBI): domain Eukaryota; kingdom Viridiplantae; phylum Streptophyta; class Magnoliopsida; order Asterales; family Asteraceae; genus Artemisia; species Artemisia argyi. The sequence goes on from CM060691.1 coordinate 55,190,310, forward strand.
TGACCAAAGTCACGAAAAACCCATGACTAAAGACCATATAAACTTATCTAGGCGAAAACATGAACTAAAGAGTTAATGGCAATATAAACATCCAATTTGGATCTACTCCATCAAAATAACCATGAGACCCATTGTAATAACAGTCTTCATCCAAAAGTAAACTTTCCTAAGTTTATTCAAATATTGGAACATGTAACTTTTTCGGATCAAAAACTTATATATATTTTATCAAATACTACAATAGTAGGGAGCCTCATGTGAGGGGTTCATTAAAGTAAGCCGTCGAGATGAGTTGTGGATTTATGAATTAAAGTGTCCTGGCTCCTCGAACGTTTACTACATGACTTCTGAATTATGTCGGCCCGAACGGTAGTAAGCGATATACAAACTATACATGTTTCATAAACCATTTTTATTCAAAGACTTACACTATACTAAGTACTACATCATGGACTAGATGCAAGACATATATAGGCAATTCTTCATATTCTTTACTCTAATCCTAAGTCGACCATCATTTTCACTACTTACTACATAACTTAAGGTGAGTTCATAGCCCCACTTTCCATTACTTAATTGTTTTACAAACCCTTGGGGGAATACATGCTATTATTTTTCAACCGAACACAATGCTTTTCAATTGTATGCTTGCCTGATTGTTTTATTATCACTAAGTAACATCCTTGCCAATCCAAGATCCCTTATTATGAACCATTTAATCACTAGTAATAATGAGCGCGAATATTGTGAATAGGCCTATTGGGATTGACGAATCCCATTTGTGTTGACTAAGTTCAAACAAATGCATTAATATTTGAAACATAGGTATGACGGCAAAGTACCTATCGGGATAACTCCGCCAATTGATATTGGTACACGTTAACGTTTTGGTGTCATAAGCTTAGTGTAATAATAATAACTGTTTTGTTTTCCAACCATTGGTGTGAGTCTATAGCTCACACTACCAACATATTGTGTTCAACCATTAAACAAACTCTATGAATATCACTCGACCTTTGTGTTGACCTCTTAAGCATGTATTTCAGGTCCATGATGATCAAGGATGGCACGGAAGGGCACATATATTCAAGATGGCTATAAATGTTATTATCATTCGAAAACTCATCTAACGTAATTTGTAAACATGGAACCATCTGGGACCTCATTTGTAATCTCTGATATTTATATAATTTGAAAGATAAATCTTTTAAAACGACTCTATTAGAGATCGTTTTCTATTATTATGACTGTTGTGCAATCGAGTAACACCCAGTCTGAATTCCGCTGCATCCATGAATTGGGGGTGTTACAGTCTTAACCAAAGTTGCCCATTATGGATATGTCCCATTAGCAAGATAGTATCTGAATGGGTAAGTTATGCTGTTAGCCACGGACGGAATCTCCAGTGCTTTTCCTTTTTGAGATCGTTAAAATTAGGGATTGATGTATAATGTTGATGTCGTTGTTCGCCCCCCAAAAATACCAAATAAAGTGTGCCATGTGCATAAGTCTTGTGACACAACAAATTCCAGCAAAATGAATGGAGTCGAACCTTGATCATGTCTACATTATTGCCTTTTAAGTGTGTTCAGACAACTATGCCATGACCAATGTGTACAATTAAGGCTTCCTAATATTCTTGGAAACATGTGCTTTTGTTCGTGAAAAGCTGTAGCTTTTAAACATCGGTGGTAGCAGGTTTTCGCAAATACTGTGGTCCAAAAATTTCGATAACACATCTACAAAAATTTGCAAGACATATACGATAAGTTCTTGGCCCATTTGCAAATATTCATCAAGGGCTTCAAGAACGATGCCATATGCCTATTGATGAAGTTCAGAGGTGCACTTCATTAATAGTGTAACACCCCAACCCGACAAGGGTAAAGATGTCACAATAATATGGTTTCACATCAGAACATACATAATTTAACAAAAGCGGAAGCCTTACATAAATAACTTCAACCTAAATGACTATGGTCAAATCTTCACTCAGCTCTACTCTCAATCCCAAAAAGCTATCCCAAGAGCTATCTTGAATACCTGCCGCGGAGAAAAGAAATGCGGCTGAGCTTAAAAAGCCCAGTGAATAGATATAACAATAATGAAATGAAAATATAAATACTGAAGTACAAGTGTTATATTTTGGAAAACATAATTTAGGCATAATGGATAGTATGGAAATGTAACGTTTAGTTTAGTTAAGGAATTTATACAATCACTTGTATAAACAGAGTCAGAATATACCAAGAGCTCAGAAACAGACAATATATCATAATCACATATAAGGCAACATAAATGGAGTAGCTAGCTCCCAAAATTGTGAAGGACGCGTATTGCACACACAACCACATTCACCAGACAAATATCATATCATAACTTTACAGAAACAGATCTAGGATGCATCCATACGCCCCTACAAAAATCAGATTGGCCATAATAAATCATATCATAAAGTGTGCACATAATATAACAGAAAGGGGACGTGGAAGAACATCACTCTACTGCCCTAGAGTCATGTCAGAGGTGCATCCCTGACACGGACATGGAACCCCCATGCCTAGTGAAGCTTAGGTAATTTAAGGTTCATAATCAAAGGTTCAAAACATAATTGTTATATCAGAAGGTTCAAATAGCAAGGTTTATCATAACAGAGGTTCAAAACAGAAGGTTCATAGTGAAGGTTCATATCAAAGGCTCATATCACAAAGGAAACCTTAAAAGTAAGGTCAGAATATCCGTACCTTAGCAAAGCAATGAGATCAAAGGAAAGATTCACAGAAAGAGAATAGTTCACTTCTTCAATATATATTTACCTGAATTAGGATCATCTTATTATTAATAACTTTATCTTCAATCAAATTCCTCCTTCTAGTCAACTTTCCATTTTTAGTAACCTTCCATATTTTAGTAGGTTTTCCAAATTAGTAAGTTTCCATAATTAGAAAGATTGCACATTAAAATTAGGTTAAGTCTTTAAATAAATCATTATTATGGAATTAGGGTTTATTTAGACAATTATAATAGTTTAGGGTAAAACATGTTAACTTTTAAAAGTTTAAGGTTTAATATATAATTATTCCAAAGTTTAGGGTCTAAAGTATAAATATTACATTTTTCATATTTTATACAAATAATCGATAAGTTAACAATATTTACTATTCAATCCTTCAAGTTTACAAATGTTACAAGTTACACCCTTAATTTACACTAATTACAAATAGGTCCTTATTAATAATTAAATTACAAATATATCCATATTAAAATCATATTAGCACCTTTAACCCTTAATTATCAAAAATTACACATTTTCCTCTCAAATTAATATATATACAAAGCACCCTCATCTTTCATAATTACAAAACAAACCCTAACTTTTAAATAAATATTATTTGTACCCTTTTATTATATAACTTACAAATTAATCCTTTTAAATTACAAATTTTATACTTTCTACCATTGAACTAATTTTATACAATTACCCCTGGTCTTACACATTCTACATAAATAACCCTCAAGTTTACTTAATTATAAATCATACCCTCGTACTTTAAAATTCAATTCGATTCTAACAAGTTCCATAAAACCCTAACCCTAGTTTTCTCAAATCATTAAATAATCCTTAAACAACATTAATTACACCTAATCAAACACTAAAACCCTAACCCTAATTTATACGCCCCCTTTTTCTTTTTATATTCTTTTTCCGTAATTCATGCAATTACAAATTAAATCCAAAACAAGTTTCTAGGCTTTGATCATTATGAAACCGATTTTATTAAAGTATAATAGCATGTTTAGGACCTGAATAAAATAAGTTCGAAGCTCACAAAAATCCTTCCAGTCGATTAGGGTTTAAAGTCGATCTAGGGTTTTATAGTTTCCTTTTAATTCATTATGTGGAAAACTAGAAGGCGGGGGGGGGGGGGGGGGGGGGGGGGGGTTTGAATAGTCTTACGTCTTTTTAATTTTATTATGAAAAATTAGTTTAGTTTTAAAGCCTTGTTTACTTTTAAAACTTTGATTCGATCTTACGTGAACTCAAATCTTGAACAATATGAACAACTATATCTAAGTATGAACAATAATGATAATGTAAGCTAAGTATGTAAAATCAACACATGTATAATATAAACAATTATAGCTATATACGAGAGATAAGTAAGTAAATGTTTATTATGTACTCCTTAATTATATGTTGTATGAAAACTATACTTGATCGAAATGATCAATTATATGTATGTTATCTTTTTATTTTTATTGTAAAGACTTTGTTTTGAGAATGAAAATTTTGTTTGATCTTTAAGTGAAATCAACTATAGCACTATATGAGCAACTATATATATATATATATATATATATATATATATATATATATATATATATATATATATATATATATATATATATATATATATACATACATACTTCTACGTCTACGAAAGTAATAACGATATAAGCAAGATAATAAGTAAGAGATGGAAAGATCAAACCGCGAGACAAAGCATTTATAGTGGTTCGGCTACAAGAACACCTTCCTTGCCCTACTCCACTCCCCGAGTCACCTACTCGAGAGTTTTCTTCACTATGTCAACAAGCTCCCTTATGGCGGAGAAAACCTTACACACCAATATACACACTACAACTTTGTCACAACTTATTCACACCTTCTACACAACTTCTTCACACCTAGTAACTACTTAATTACAACACTACTTCTTCACACCTATCTATCTTCACAACTATATACTTCACAACAATCTTCTTCGCAACTATCTACTTCCCAACTTTTCTACTTCACAACTATCTACTACACAATCTCTCTATCTACACACCTTGCAAATCTATCTTCTATCAAGTATTCACAACTAGTTACACAAAGAAATAGATATAATGGATGATGCACTAACAACTTGGATGTGGAGGTCACAACAAGTTGTAATACTTCTTCTCTTGGTAGATTGAAGTATTCTTCTCTTGCACTTGAAAAGTTGAGGTTTGGATCACTTTGAAACAAAGATTAATGTATATATGATCAAAGGATTTTAGAGAATAGAAATGAGATCTAGAACAGAAAGTTTTGGGGTGCAAAAGGTGAGGAAAAAGTCCATGAAGTCCAGTATTTATACGCAAAGCTGGGGAGCTGAGGAGCGTGGCCGGTCCCCTTAATTATTAAGGGGGCCGCCTAGTATAATTAAGGGGGCCGCCCAGCTGAACGTTGCCCAGCTTTGTCTTTTTGTGGGGAAGGTTTTTCTGGACCATATTCGCCATTTTTGGTTGAAAATTTGAATTCATGTATTTATAATGAATTAAACATATTCTTTTATTTCCAAAAATGATTTTGTAAAAGATATAAAATGTTTTGTGACATTTTATAAAAAGTTTAGTGTTTAAGAAAAATGTTCCTTTGATCATATAATGCAATAAACACTTTGTTTATTCATACCTTAAGTGATTTTGATATAAAGAGAATATTTATCACTAAATACTTGTTTACGTCATAATTTTTAGCTCAATGGGTTTACGTTTTGTGATTATCAAAACATAGAGATATTGATAAATGTTAATAATGTTTTTAGGCATTATTTATATCAACAATCTCCCCCTTTTTTATGATTACAAAATCTAAACTCGTCAAGTCTAAAAATTAATTTTTAGACATGTATTTAGTGAGTTTATATTCACTTCTCCCCCTTTTTGTAGAATCAAAAAGGTTATGCCGACTAGCTTCATAAATGAAGTTAGACGGAATGAAAGCTCCCCCTTGATGTGTACTCCCCCTCGTTCGAGGGCACCAAGGAATCGAGAAATGGAATGCTCGCAAGAAAAATATTAGAAGCACAAGCATATATAGAAGAATATGCAATATACCAATAACAAGCATAGCAAACAAATATTAAGGATACATAACAATTAATTCAAAGTGATTAAAGATCCTAATTTGCCAAAGAGAGCCATCGGACTTGCTTGTAACAAAAGGATGGTTGATTTGTATTTGAAAGTGAAAATCATAAGCATATAGTATGCTTAGATAGTTGATGATGGAGTGTTTGGAATAAAGATGGTTGAGTTAGGGTAAGGTTGCTAGATTAATGGAGGTATATGTTTGGGTCATGAATGTTGGAGATATTGGTGGCGGAGAGTCTGTAGCGGAAGAGGTTGATTAAGGTTTTGGATGTTATTCAAGTGAGGGTATTGGATGTGATCTAGTGAGAAGACATTCAATCCAAGTAAAGTGTTCATTGAATGCAATGGTTTATTGTTGATATGTTTTTCAACTTGATTCAAGTTGTGGGGTGATGAAGGAGAGCTAGAGGAAAGTTGTTCCAAGTTGCATTGAGTAAGGTGTAAGGCAAGAAGAGCACAAAGCTCATGGGCTTCCTTGAGTTCTTCAATGAACTTCAAGTGTTCGGAGGAAGGTGATGATGGTGGCGTGTGGTTGTTATTAGGGATGGATGATTGGACATCCAACATGGGGATAACATGTGTGTTGGTAGGAGGTGGTGGTAATACTCTTGGTAGTGGAGATAATTGTGAGTTTGGGTAATCATGAATGGATGAAGTTGTGGAAGAATAAGATGTTTCATGAGGTGGATTGGTAGGTTGAACAAAATGTGAGGTGTTAGGAATGAGATTGGGATTGTTGTTTTGAGATTGAACATGCTCTTCATATGGCTTATGTGGGTTAGATGAAGATGTATTTTTGGGAACAAGGATGGATGTTTGGTTATTATGATGAGGTTTGTGAACGGGTTCATTTGAGTGAACATGAGGTTTGTGTATCATGAAATATGGTTTGACCTTCATGAGTTAAGTTGTAGTGGTGATGACACACTTTGTAGAGTGTAGGGAATGGCTATATGGTTGAATCTTTTTGTGAGAATGACTAGGTGGAGTTATTGGTGAAGATGGGAAATGAGTATCAAGTGATGTGATTGGTGAGAGTAAAAGAGCGATGTTCATGGAAGGGATCTCTTGGTAGGAGGGTGTTATAGATGATGCATTAGGTGGATTAGGAGATGAAATTTGAGGTTGAGGTGAGTAAAGGTTATGAGGTTTAAGTGTGTAAAGGTTTTGATGTTTGAGTGTAATGTAGAAGGATATAAGTGAGTAAAGGTTGTTGATATGTAATGTTGGTGGGAAGGAGAGTGAGGTGTTAGGTATGTAATGTTGAAGACATAGGAGGAATTTGGTGTTGGATGTTTGACAACATCATTTGGTTTGCGGGATTTTAGTGAAAGTTAGGTTTCATCTCCAAATGGGTTTCTTGATGGTTTTGGTTTAATGGGAGAGGAAATAATGAGATGAGTGGAGATTGAGAGGAATGAGAGTATTTATAATGTAGGATCAAGGATGGATAAACTTTGATGGGGGTTTAGGATAGAATAGGTTTGTGAATTTTGGGAAGTGTATGATGAAATGGGCTAAAAAGTAGAAAAAGGAAACAACACCTTCGACCATCAGATGGTCGGTCCCCTTAATTAGAGGCTGGTCCCCTTAATAATTAAGGGGGCCGCCTTATGATTTAAGGGGGCCGCCCATCTGGTGATTCCCAGATTGCCAGAAAAGGGTTTTTGGTAGTAAATTGCAGAATGGTTGTGTTTTTGGTTTCAAACAAGTCCAACTCTTTGAGGCAATTAAGCATATACTAATTATGTAGGCAATTATGTAGCTAAAGCATGTTAACCAAATAGATTAAGTAAACAAGCAATATCATCTAGCATGTAAACATACTCATCAAGCAAGTTAAATATAAGTGCTAGAAAACAATAAGCAACATCAAGTATTTCATAACTACATAACTAGGAGGATTGATCCTAATGTGTACCGATGTGCAATAAGTGGGTAGTTATGATTGCATTGATTTATAGACTTGTTACAAACAAAGTCTTAATAGACACACCATGGTCTTCTTGATTTGATTTAGTTCACTTATAAGTGTCATTTATATAAATATAGATGACAAGTATGAGATCACCATGCATGATTTAAAGAGACGTTTTTAGCATTATTCAACAATGTTTGAAAGTAGGTTTTCACGTGGATGTGAGAGTTGTTTGAATAAAATAGATTGGGTTTTACTTCAAAATGTGTTAATGAAAGGTAAAGAAAATTTTCCCAGTCTTTTGTTTTGATCAAAACAAAATTGTGGATATTGATAGAGAAAACATGTTATTTAAAAGTGGAATAGTTATTTGAAAAACTATTTTCCAAAATGTGAGGTTTTTGCATATTTTTAGAGATATTAGATTTTTGACAACAAATATCATTAATCATATATTTTAAAAGATATTTATTAAAGATCTCATGCTCAAGAGGATTGGTTAAGCCTATTATTATCTTATGCTATCGTTTCTACATATCCTATGATCCTAAAGGAAGTGATGATGATAATTTATATGTTAGATGCGAGAGTGTTGAATGCGGTATAACCTAACATCTATAGTTCATTTGTTTTCGCACGCTTATCTAACTTAATGCCATAGTCTACGAGGGCTTGTTTCATCCATAGTTTTCTTATGCGAGGGATCTAATCCTACTTCTATATTAACGATTGATCCACTTAACTCATTTCACTTCATCACCATGAGTTTGTAAATAGTGGACATAGAAGATTTCCGTTTTCTATTTTGTTCGGCAATGAACAATTTTATCATATTCCTAGTAAAGTCAACCAATGATGTTTCTAGGTTATAAGAATATAAGCTATTATGTACATATATATGTATAGCTAAGCATTAATCTAACTAATCATTTATCTATGCATGCAAATTATACCGATGAACTTAAAAGAAACGCGTACCTTTTAGTCTTCAATGGAATATCTTCAAGCACTTCAAGTGGCCATGTTGACTTATATAAGTCATTTGTAGATGATATTCCAACTTCTTCCAAGATTGACAATTTAGCCACTTGGTCCCCATTGTATCATTGGTCCAAACTTGTTTGGTCCAAACATATTTAACATTTGGCTAGGATGCATGTATGGTGGTAATATTTCCCAAGGATTGTAACTTGGTTAATAATTCCACATTTGATTTCTAGTGTTATTGTAATTTTGTCTATTTTTGTTTCTTCTAGGTTGAGGTGTTTTAGATCGAGTATGAGGATTATTTGGTTTTCTTGGTGGTGGAGTTTTAGATCTTAATTTAGGTTTAGAGGATCCTACTTCGGTCTTTAAGGATGGTTTATAAAAAGTTTTTACTTTACATCATTCGCAATGGGTATTTTTCTATCTTTTGTAAGTATATACTTAGGATTTGATTCTAATGATTTTTGTTTACTAGATTCACATTCAAACTTTATACTTTTATTTTCACTAGTTGAAACATTAGTTGAAGTTAATCCTAGACCGGTTTTATCTCCCGAAGTTTCTTGAACACTTATTATTTTCTTAAGTGGGTTACTACTATTTTTAAACTTGTCAAGTTTGAAAATTTCATCTTTAAGTTTTTCGTTTTCATTTTTAACCTCTAAGCATGTTTTACATTTTATAAAAACATATTTTCCTTTTTCCAAATGTTATAGTTTAATTTTTAATTCGAGTACTTCATTTTCTAATAGATTATTAACATGTTTTAGTGACTTATTTTTAGCTATAACCTTCTGACCTAATTTGCATAACCTATTATATTCACTATATAGGTCTTTTTCGTCTAATGATAAATTTTCGTCACTAAAGTATTCGGTTTCGGAACGTACCTCGCTTGATGTCTTAGCCATAAGACACTTTTCTTCATTTGTGGTTTCTTTCTTGTCCTCATCGCTATCACTTCAAGCACCTCCAATAAACGCCTTTTGATTTTGATCTCTTGACATCATTGGACACTTTCTGATGAGATGATTTGGATTGCCACATTTAAAATACTTCCTTTCATTATATGGTTGCCTAACTGATTGGTGTAAAACAGTCAGAAAATATCAACCAAGTAATGGTCAACAAGTCAAACAGTCTAAACCAATACTCCGTGGAGTGTAGTGTTTCCCCGGATCGTTAAATCCCAACGAGGCGTGAAATCTGAAATAAAATGACTTCGAGATCAGGTGAATTGAATAGGAAAAGGGTTCAAGTGACTGTACTACTGAAATATAAGTTAGAATAGCTTTGATAAGCTATATCAACTAATACGTGAAATCAGATAAGTACAAATGAAAAGGAACTGGAAAACGCGTACGTTTAATATTTTAAACGTAAACAAAAACGATTTTTAACTATAGCAGGAGTTTGCATGCCTTAGGAGCTTAAATGCAAATTAAATAAACTTAAAATATTTATTTTATAATTACTAATTTATTTAAAAGTTAATAAAACCTAAAAATGTAAAAAGATATAAAATGTACGTTTAAATTTGAATAAACGTAAACGTACGAAATTAAACGTGAATTCTGTCAAATATAATTCCCACAAATATGAAAATTTTATATTTTTATTTCTAAAAGTATAAGAAAATTATTAGAAATTTAAAATTATTTCTATAACTATTTAATTAATTATTATTATTTAATAACTATTTTTAATTTTTTAATAATTCACTAATAAATAAGAAAATGTAAAATAAGTCTTAAAAAATAAAATTAAAATTTATAAAAGTCTAAAATATTATAAAACTTATTTTAAAACTAAAATTATATTTTTCACAATATTCATCTAATTATTATTAATTAATTATTATTTAACTAATTATATTGATTTAAATTATTAAAAATACTAAAAAGACTTAGATAATTAAGAACATTTTTATAAATCTAATTAACCATCACAGGAATCCTAAAAAATTATAAAAAGTTTGTTTTATGTATTTTTAAACTAATTTACTAATTATTATTCTATTTATTAATTAATTACCAATTAAACTAATTATATTGTAAAAAATAGAAAATAAACAGTAGAAATTCTAGAAGAATTCCTAAAAATGTTATTACTTATATAAAAGCTAGAAAAATTATAAAAATTACGTATTACTTAATAAAATCTAATTATGCTAATTAATTCTTAATTATTATCTAATAACTAATTAAACTAAAATTATTTCTAAAAACCACTAAAAACAAAATAAAAATCTGTAAAAATTTATAAAATTACTTTAATATAAAAGAGATTTAATAAAAATATAAAAATGCTAAAGTGCTTATAAATAAGCTAAAAAGAAAATTAAAATGATAATTTCTATTAAATAGAAGCTATCACTAAAATTAAAATTGGTTTTTTTTTTGAGTTTTTTCTTTTTCCAAACTTATTTAACACTAAAAACTAACAAATTTTACAAAAGAACTTTTTATGGAACTCAGAAATAAGCACTTTGAGTGCTTATTTGATCAAACAGTTGACTTTCTTTGACCAAGAAGGGAAATAAGCACAAATGGGATTGTGTGGGGTCCACAGTGGTGGAAACTGATTCAATTAAGTTACTTGGACAAAGTTAAGCAGGATTCAATCAAAGAAGCTGCTTGAATAAGCCAAAAATCCACAATAAGCACTTGCTTATTTTGATTCTGAGACAGAAAATGGGACAACCTTTTGAGGCAATTCCAAGTGGGGTCCACTGAGTCCAAGGTCAAACCAATGGTCAAAACATGAAGCCTACTAGGAGGGGGGTTGAATGAACCCAAAATGGGTCAGTGGGACCCACTAGAGTGGCCACAATGAGCCACCAAAGTGGTGGTGGTGACTGGGTCTGCTGATGCACAGGGCAAGGGCTTGCCCTGCAGCCTACTTTGAGGGGTAGTTTAGTCCTTAAGAAAAATTCACAAAAATCAAACAATGGTGGAAATCAATAGTTCAGCTGGTAGACAATTCCCACAACGAATTTCAAAGCCTAAAACAACACACAAAAATCACAATAATTCATGCCATTTTAGGACTTTCTGCAAAAGGCCACTTTTGACTTTTATGATTATGCCCCTAGTTTGACTTATATGAACTTTACTTGATCCTAGCTGATTATATATGATATGATAAGCTTAAATAAAGCTAACTTAGGCTTAAGCTACAACTAATAAGCTTATGTGAGGGTTTATGGTACTCAAAACCCCACACAGTTAACTGTGAGGGGGAGATTCTTGTGATTTTGACTTTTAGCACTTGAGACTTGTGTTCTATGGTTGTATTACACTACTATAACCTAAAGCAATCTAAAAATACTAAAACAACAAATAATAACAACACAGAACCTAGGTGAACAGCTTAACCCAAACACCCCTATATTGCACTGGTTTGAAGATTTTCAAAGAGAAATCAATATATAAGCTAAACTAGTGATGCAGTATAGTTTAATAAGCTAAATTAGATATATTAAAAGTAAACTTATGTGGTTATTATGACTTATGACTGCTTATGACCACAACTGCGATAGGTGACAGTTAAGATGCCAAGCTGTGAGATTATGAGGTTCAAATGAACAATAGGCACACATAAGCAACAAGTCTATTCTACTAGTATAAACAAGCCTAGAAAACACTGATAAGCATCAATATAAGTATACATAAGATATGCTACAGTGATAATTTGAAAAATGATGAAAGATTGCTTACAAAAGCTTTCCAGACTTAGAACTGAGAACCATGACCAAGAATCACAATCCTATTATTCCCCATGGAATCCTAAACCATTGTCATCCAAATTCCACCAAGCTTCTTGCCTCATTCTTCTTTTCTCCTGATTTTTTATTTTATAGCTATTTATTTATATTTTTGATCCTTTGTAAATAACTGAGTTTTAGTGGTTTCAACTAGCTTATATAGTTATAATGGAATCTATATGAGCTTAATCAATCCATAATAACAACTAAAAACACTTTTAAGCTAAATGGAGATTTTGAGTGAAATTTATCATAAACTGAATTTATATTAAAAACTGGAAATTGATTATTGAAACAAGGTTAAAATACACTGGAAAGGTTAAGATTACAAGTTGAAAGCTTAAGTTACACTGGAAATTGAAAAATAAGCTAAGTCGACATTACATAAACTGAATTATACTAGATATTTCTTCCACTCTTCTCTCTTGATCTTTATAGATGAAAATGAGCTTCCAGGTGGCCTCAGAGACTTTTCCCACCACTTTTGACCCTTGGATCTCTGTAATTCATCTCAGTCGTTCAAAAGCACTTTTGGCGCCAAAAGTGAAATTGGTAACGTGGGTTGGTTTCGAAGCAATTAATGAACCTTGGTTGTATGTGGAGGTGTAAGGGGGACAATTGAGATAGATTTTAGCTAAGTTGGGGTGATATGGAAGAAAAACCAGAAGTTTGAGTGCTACAGTGAAGGATTTGGTGGAAAATGATGGGAAAGGCATTAATTGTGGAGTGGTATAGGGTTGTGAGGTGGAGGGGAGTGGGTAGACAGCTAGGGGTGTGAGGTGGAGGCAAAACCAGGGAGGTGGAAGGGTTGTTTTGGTTCAGTGAGTGAGGGAGAGGGAGAGTGAATAGTGATGGTGGTTTTGGGAGGTCAAACGGGGTCAAACCCCCGTTTTTATTATTAAAGGGATTGGGCCGGTTGTGTTTTGGGCCTAGGAAAAAGGTAAGGGTGGGCTTGGTGTTTTGATTTGGATTAGATTTGGTTCTAATAATAATAAGGGTCCGTTGGTTTAGAAAGTTACACAAGGACCAAATTTGTAATTTGTTCAAAGTTGGGGGCTAAAAATGTAAATATCCCAAAGTTATCAAAATGGTGTAAATTGCCAAACTTGAATAGTACAAGGTCCTATTTTTATATTAATTTCATTTTTGAAATTCCAGGGACCAAAACTGCCAACTTGTGAAACTTCAGGGACCAATTATGTAATTTCTCCAAACTTTTCACCCAAGGACCATTCCTGCCATAAAAGATTAGTATAAGGACCAAAATTGATTTTCTCAAAGTTTTTACATCCCAGGGACCATTTATGTCAATTTTGCAAAGTACAGGGACTAAACTTGTAATTTTGTGAAACTTTGCGCCAAATGACTAAATATGTAATTTGTGATTCAAAAAGGACCTTTGGTGACTTTTTCATGGTTTTAGAATAACCAGGGACTAGTTTTGACAGGTTTTGAAAGTTGAGGGACTGAAACTGCCAATTATGCAAACTTTGTTCGTTTTTTATCTGTTTTTTATTATTTTGCATCTGAAACATATAAAACACACTTCTAAGATATTTTAAATATTTTGATGCATATTTGAGTGTTTTTGGATGTTTTGGCAGTTCAGATTGGTATAAAATGATGAGTATTTAGATACTCATCACTAACATATCTTCGTCGTCTTTTGAAGAAATTCTTGAAATCTCGTACGGCCATAGCATACTCTTCATCGTCACTTTTGGAGGTTGATGTAACACCCCCAATTCAGTGATGCAGCGGAATTCAAACTGGGTGTTACTCGACGGCACAATAGTCACAATAATAGAAAACGAACTCTAATTGAGTCGTTTTAAAAAATTTATCATTCAAATTATATAAATATTAGATATTACAAAATGAGGTCCCAGATGGTTCCATGTTTACAATTTACATTAAATGAGTTTTTGAATGATAATAAAATTTATAGCCCTCTTGAATATCCGTGCCATCCTTGATCATCATTGACCTGAAATACATGCTTAAAAGGTCAACACAAAGGTTGAGTGATATTCATAGAGTTTGTTTAATAGTTGAACACAATATGTTCGTAGTGTGAGTTAATTAGACTCAAAAATGATGGGCTATGTTGTTATACGCCCATAAAACGTATTATTACACTAAGCTCATGACACCAAAACTTTAACGGGTATCAATATCAATCGGCGGAGTTATCCCGGTAGGTACTTTGCCGTCATACCTATGTCTCAAATATTAATGCATTTGTTTGAACTTAGTCAAAACAAATGGGATTTGTCAATCCCAATAGGCCTATTCACAATATTCGCGCTCACTCTAACTAGTGATTAAGTGGTTCATGATAAGGGATATTAGATTTGGCAAGGATGGTACTTAGTGATAATAAAATAATCGGATTGCATATAATTTCAAAGCATTGTGTTCGGTTTAAAATAGCATGTATTCCCCCTAAGGGTTTGTAAAACAATTAAGTAATGGAAAGTGAGGCTATGAACTCACCTTAAGTAATATAGCAAGTAGTGAATGTAATGGTTGAATCGCGAAGATTTCTACAAGCAACCTATAATAGAATGTTGCGACTTAGGATCGGAGTAAAGAATATGAAGAATTGCCTATATATATGTCTTGCATTTAATCCATGATGTAGTACTTAGTATAGTGTAAGTCTTTGAAAAGAAATGGTTTATGAAACATGTATAGTTTATATATCGCTTACTACCGTTCGGGCCGACATAATTCAGAAGGCATGTAGTAAATGTTTGAGGAGCCAAGACACTTTAATTCGTATATCCACAACTCATCTCGACGGCTTACTTAATGAACTCCTCACATGAGGCTCCCTACTATTGTAGTATTTGATAAAATATATATATATATATATATATATATATATATATATATATATATATATATATATATATATATATATATATATATATATATATATATATATATATATATATATATATATATATATATATATATATATATATATATATATAAGTTTTGATCCGAAAAGTTACATGTCCAATATTTGAATAAACTTATGAAAGTTTACTTTTGGATGAAGATTGTTATTAGAATGAGTTTCTTAAATCTTGTATGACAATTACTTGTAAGATCTCATGGTTCTTTAGATGGAGTAGATCCAAATTGTATGTTTAAGTTATCGCTAACTCTTTAGCTCATGTTTTCGCCTAGGTAAGTTTATATGGTCTTTAGTCATGGCTTTACCGTCACCTTGGTCGTTGTTCCATGGTCTTGAGACTCAACCTTGGCCTTAGCCATGGTTGTGGTCTTGGCTTTAGGTCATTAGACCTCTTGGTTTCAATTAACCATAACTATTACATGGTCATTTGGTCTTAAAATGGGCTGTTAAGAATTTAAAGAAAAATATCACTCGTAAAGCGTTTTCAGGGCTCGAGCTTCTTTAGGCCTAAACGAAAACGTCGTTCCGGACAACTTTCGTGTTTTAACTTTTTGATGAATCGGACCAGAAGGGCCTCGAAAAGATACGGATTTTGATCAGAATGCTATTTTGGCAGATTCGGTGTTTTGGTTTCGCTAACTTCTTATGGCCATAACTTTTGACTCGTGTACTCGTTTTAGGTGGTTCAAATTGCTATATTTTCCTTGTTAAGTCCTCTTTAACAGTAGGTAAGTTTCCAATATCATAGTTATACTATTTTGGTCGTGGTTCTCCATAAAAGTCACTAGTTTTCTTGTTATCTTAACATAAGTTAACATATATATACCAATACTTGTTTTACCCATTTTTATACATCATGGACATAATCACAAGAAAAAATATAGCATGAATGATATGTAAATAGCATGAATATGATATTTAACAAGAAGTATGTTAGGGTTTGCTTACAATTTAGGCTTTCTAAAAGAAAGAAAGTAACTAGTAAGGATAGGACTTTGATTGATTATGCTTCACTTCACTTCACTTCAAGCAATCTTTCTACACTTGTATTCTTGAAAGAGAGATGATGATGGTTGAGGTGACTTGAGTGTATTCCAACTCAAGAGAAATCACCAAAGTTTCAAAAGATTGGAAGTAGTTTGATTACTTAAAATCAAACTAGGGTTTATATGTTGTTGTAGCACTTGATTCTTGTATAAAATTGGAAGTAAACTAGCTAAAGCAAGGGTGTTTGTGTGTGTTATGTGTGGCGTACAAAGAAGAGGAGAGGAGAGGGTATTTTATAGTGAATTGAGGAGGTTACATGCATGACTAGTCAAACCTTGGAGAGCAAGTTCAACACATGTAAACATCCTAGAGTTCTTTGCATGAGATCAATCCATGTGTGAGGTGAATCCCCCCCCCCCATGGCGGTTCATAAGGATAAGGGATGATGAGTTGGTTTGTGATGATATTATCCTACTTATGTGACTAGTTTTGACTCCGTAAAATGCTAACCGTAAATGATTAAACCTCAAAATGTAAAACCGGGTATCGTAAAAAAGTGGAACTTGAAAGAATGGTTAAACATATCAATATACTCTATAATAAAATATAAAATGAGTGGTAGGTTCCATTGGGGTGCTAAAAGCCTGCTAAAACTGGAAATACGGGTCCAAAACGCGTAATACGTAAAACGTACGAATATTGTGTAAAATTGAGAAAAGTAAAATGTTACTTTTCTAATATGATAATAATGATTTAAAATGACTTATAATGTCTAGACTGGGCTCAGCCTAGTGTCGGTTGGTATTTAATGTCTTTAAGACATGAAACCGTAAGCCTAAAAATCAAAGAATGATTTATAAAATCAATGAATGATTTTTGGTCAAAGGAGGAGGGAAACATATGTTGACTTTATCCAAAAATGTGAAAACTCAAATCGTCTTAGAAACGCGGTGCAGGTATAGGCTAAGGTTACGGCTAAGTAAAAGTGCTTAAAAACGAAAATTCCTGTTTCTCACGGCCGAGGTTTATTTGGTCACATTTTTCTCAGTCATGATTAATTCTCAAATAAATCATGAGTGTATCAAACATTTTTCTGATGCGGGGAAAATTAACGCGGTCGAGTTTCGTTGTGCGTAGGATTTTTGAATGACGTTTTACCCTAAAACGTGTAGTTCCTTAATAACTTTCGCGAAAATGATCTGATGAGTGTCAAACTTTTATTTTACCATGGGAATGATTTATCATACGAGAATATGAAATAAAAATTAAAATTTGGAAAATGAATAGTAAAAGTGAATAGTAAAAATGAATAGTGAAATTTTCGAGAATAGAAGTTAACCTGAAAATGCGAATTGTTACAGTCTCTACCCCTTACGGGAACTTCGTCCCGAAGTTCTATGTGTGTTATATATTGGAGTGGTGTCGATGAAGAGGTGTGGTTACTTATGAGGACTAGAGTCTGTGATTACCAGTGATGTAGTTTGATTTGTCTCAGAATATGGTGTGTCAATAGAGATTGATAACATAGTTGAATATTACTAGAGATTCGAATAATAGTCGAATATCAAAGGAAATTGATATAGCAGTCGAATATTAATAAAAATTGATATAGTAGTTGTACAGAAATTGATATAGTTGAATATCAAATAGAAATTGATATAGCTGTCAAGTATCAATAGCAATTGATATAGTAGTTTAACAACAATAGCAATTGACATAGGAATCGAATAAATGGAAATTGATATAGTAGTCGAATATTATTAGTAATCGATATAGTAGTTGAATATCAATGGAAATTGAGATAGTAGTTGCAATCATAGTCTAGTAGGTAATATGTTGTTGTACCTAGTGTTTATTGACTTTATAATTATGTTATTTCGGATACTAATAAGCCCAGTTGTTTATAATTCTTTATTTACATAGAGAGGCATCCCAAACAATGTAAATAGGGGAATATAAACTAATGGTTCGGTGATTTACAATTTCTTTATTTAAATGAAAAGGCATCCCAATCCATTCAAATAATTATAAATCATCCTACTTAAGAATTCCCAACACAACATTCATAATTAGCCGGTGAGTTACAAGGTAGTGTATTACGAGATGATACTGGTGTTCCAAAAGTACAAGATGAATATTCAATCTTGTAAAGCTGATGAGGGTGCTTGTAGTGTAACTAAGGATGATTTGAGCTTTAAAAGTGCATCAAGATCTGTTAATGAACTTGTGGTTGCAACGGTTGTGAAGATAATGATGTGATATGTTGATGAACAAAAGTGTGTAGTGTATGTTTAACATTAATATTCTTAGGTATAGATATTGAGTTTGCTTTGAAAATCGTAAGAGATTTTAAAGGTTTATGACGGAATGGTATCCTTAGGAACTAAACAGGCTAGTACTTCTACGAGATAAAGAGAAGAATTGATAACTATCCCAAGATAGTAGTTCGGATTATCTTATAAATGAAAACTTTCAAGAATGAAATTAGATAATACAAATAAGGTATTAAGATCTTGCTGAGTGGTAAGACACTATCGTGTCTCTAGATCGTTTTAAAGTATTCTGGTGGTTTATTGAGTTCAAGTAGGAAATTAATCTGAACATAACCCTAATACCACTATTCTCGGTATTTGAAAATTTTAAGTCGAACATAGTTAGTCAGACTATGTTTCACTGTCCCTAGGTTAAATATAGGTGACTAGTCTATATTTAGCCGAGGTTCGATAAAATTTTCAAATACCTAAATTAGGCATACTTGTGATGTGTCCATTGCTTTTGGGAAACTATCCACTGAACAAAGGCGATGTCAAACAATTCAGTTGCAAGTCCCGCCTATACAAGACTTGTAACCTATGTTTTTACATTTCATTGCACAGAAGATAGTACGGTTAGATATGTGTGGAAAGGAAGTTTTAAGTAGTTCTAAAACAGTCCATACTTGGCCAGGATCACAAACTTTTAACAATGAAGGTTTCAGAAGAAAACTTTGATGTAGAGAAACTTCAGCTTTTGTAGATGATGGATTAGTTTGTCCTTTAGAAATCTCATATTTCTATTTGGAAATCGATAGATTGTGATGGGTTTTTGATATCATATGAATTAATATTGATGAGGTGGTGGAATAATTCCAGAGACCATTGCACAAATCACAATGTCTCGGAAGTAGATTAGACCATTGTGTGGCTCAAAACATTTGAGAAATGATTAAGACCATTGTATCATACAATGTCTGGGAAATAGGGAAAACCATTGTAATTCGTTACAATATCTTGGACACAAAATGTTGGAGTAGGAACATGATTGGGAGAATGTGGTTATGTCGAAATGCCCTAGAATAGGCATGTGCAGATATGTTTAGATAAAATGATTGAAAATAACTCGAATGTATATATCAATATACTTATATGTTCATGTAGTATAAAATGCTTACGGGGAAATGCTCAATTATGCTAAGGGTACATATATCCATATGCAATTATGTTTGTGTAGTATAAACTGCTTAATAAGTCCATAATCGTCCGAAGGATGGAAGACACAGAGAGAGGAAGGCTATAAAATGTTTTTGCTTGTAAGTGTGGTTATAGTTTAGGTCTCAATTAGACCTGTTTCTCTACAACCATGGCTCTGATACCAATTTGTAACACCCCCAATTCAGTGATGCAGCGGAATTCAAACTGGGTGTTACTCGACGGCACAATAGTCACAATAATAGAAAACGAACTCTAATTGAGTCGTTTTAAAAGATTTATCATTCAAATTATATAAATATCAGAGATTACAAAATGAGGTCCCAGATGGTTCCTTGTTTACAATTTACATTAAATGAGTTTTTGAATGATAATAAAATTTATAGCCCTCTTGAATATCCGTGCCATCCTTGATCATCATGGACCTGAAATACATGCTTAAAAGGTCAACATAAAGGTTGAGTGATATTCATAGAGTTTGTTTAATGGTTGAACACAATATGTTGGTAGTGTGAGTTAATTAGACTCGAAAATGATGGGCTACGTTGTTATACGCCCATAAAACGTATTATTACACTAAGCTCATGACACTAAAACGTTAACGGGTACCAATATCAATCGGCGGAGTTATCCCGGTAGGTACTTTGCCGTCATACCTATGTCTCAAATATTAATGCATTTGTTTGAACTTAGTCAAAATAAATGAGATTCGTCAATCCCAATAGGCCTATTCACAATATTCGCGCTCACTCTAACTAGTGATTAAGTGGTTCATGATAAGGGATATTGGATTTGGCAAGGATGGTACTTAGTGATAATAAAATAATCGGATTGCATATAATTTCAAAGCATTGTGTTCGGTTTAAAATAGCATGTATTCCCGCCAAGGGTTTGTAAAACAATTAAGTAATGGAAAGTTGGGCTATGAACTCATTTTAAGTAATATAGCAAGTAGTGAATGTGATGGTTGAATCGTGAAGGTTTCTACATGCAACCTATAATAGAATGTTGCGACTTAGGATCGGAGTAAAGAATATGAAGAATTGCCTATATATATGTCTTGCATTTAGTCCATGATGTAGTACTTAGTATAGTGTAAGTCTTTGAAAAGAAATGGTTTATGAAACATGTATAGTTTATATATCGCTTACTACCGTTCGGGCCGACATAATTCAGAAGTCATGTAGTAAACGTTCGAGGAGCCAGGACACTTTAATTCGTACATCCACAACTCATCTCGACGGCTTACTTGATGAACTCCTCACATGAGGCACCCTACTATTGTAGTATTTGATAATATATATATATATATATATATATATATATATATATATATATATATATATATATATATATATATATATATATATATATATATATATATATATATATATATATATCAGTTTTGATCCGAAAAGTTACATGTCCAATATTTGAATAAACTTAGGAAAGTTTACTTTTGGATGAAGATTGTTATTAGAATGAGTTTCTTAAATCTTGTATGACAATTACTTATAAGATCTCATGGTTCTTTAGATGGAGTAGATCCAAATTGTATGTTTAAGTTATCGCTAACTCTTTAGCTCATGTTTTCGCCTAGGTAAGTTTATATGGTCTTTAGTCATGGCTTTACCGTGACCTTGGTCATTGTTCCATGGTCTTGAGACTCAACCTTGGCCTTAGCCATGGTTGTGGTCTTGGCTTTAGGTCATTAGACCTCTTGGTTTCAATTAACCATAACTATTACATGGTCATTTGGTCTTAAAATGGGCTGTTAATAATTTAAAGAAAAATATCACTCGTAAAGCGTTTTCAGGGCTCGAGCTTCTTTTAGCCTGAACAAAAACGTCGTTCCGGACAACTTTCGTGTTTTAACTTTTTGATGAATCGGACCAGAAGGGCCTCGAAAAAATACGGATTTTGATCAGAATGCTATTTTGGCAGATTCGGTGTTTTGGTTTCGCTAACTTCTTATGGCCATAACTTTTGACTCGTGTACTCGTTTTAGGTGGTTCAAATTGCTATGTTTTCCTTCTTAAGTCCTCTTTAACAGTAGGTAAGTATCCAATATCATAGTTATACTATTTTGGTCGTGGTTCTCCATAAAAGTCACTAGTTTTCTTGTTATCTTAACATAAGTTAACATATATATATACCAATACATGTTTTACCCATTTGTATACATCATGACATAATCACAAGAAAAAATATAGCATGAATGATATGTAAATAGCATGAATATGATATTTAGCAAGAAGTATGTTAGGGTTTGCTTACAACTTTAGGTTTCTAAAAGAAAGAAAGTAACTAGTAAGGATAGGACTTTGATTGATTATGCTTCACTTCACTTCACTTCAAGCAATCTTTCTACACTTGTATTCTTGAAAGAGAGATGATGAAGGTTGAGGTGACTTGAGTGTATTCCAACTCAAGTGAAACCACCAAAGTTTCAAAAGATTGGAAGTAGTTTGATTACTTAAAATCAAACTAGGGTTTATATGTTGTTGTAGCACTTGATTCTTGTATAAAATTGGAAGTAAACTAGCTAAAGCAAGGGTGTTTGTGTGTGTTATGTGTGGCGTACAAAGAAGAGGAGAGGAGAGGGTATTTTATAGTGAATTGAGGAGGTTACATGCATGACTAGTCAAACCTTGGAGAGCAAGTTCAACACATGTAAACATCCTAGAGTTCTTTGCATGAGATCAAGCCATGTGTGAGATGAATCCCCCCCCCTATGGCGGTTCATAAGGATAAGGGGGGATGAGTTGGTTTGTGATGATATTATCCTACTTATGTGACTAGTTTTGACTCCGTAAAATGCTAACCGTAAATGATTAAGCCTCAAAATGTAAAATCGGGTATCGCAAAAAAGTGGAACTTGAAAGAATGGTTAAACATGTCAATATACTCCATAATAAAATATAAAATGAGTGGTAGGTTCCATTGGGGTGCTAAAAGCATGCTAAAATTGGAAATACGGGTCTAAAACGCGTAATACGTAAAACGTACGAATATTGTGTAAAATTGTGAAAAGTAAAATGTTACTTTTCTAATATGATAATAATGATTTAAAATGACTTATAATGTCTAGACTAGGCGCAGCCTAGTGTCGGTTGGTATTTAATGTCTTTAAGACATGAAACTGTAAGCCTAAAAATCAATGAATGATTTATAAAATCAAGGAATGATTTTTGGTCAAAGGAGGAGGGAAACATATGTTGACTTTTCCCAAAAATGTGAAAACTCAAATCGTCTTAGAAACGCGGTGCAGGTATAGGCTAAGGTTACGGCTAAGTAAAAGTGCTTAAAAATGAAAATTCCTGTTTCTCACGACCGAGGTTTATTTGGTCACATTTTTCTCAGTCATGATTAATTCTCAAATAAATCATGAGTGTATCAAACATTTTTCTGAATTGTGGAAAATTAACGCGGTCGAGTTTCGTTGTGCATAGGATTTTTGAATGACATTTTACCCTAAAACGTGTAGTTCCTTAATAACTTTCGCGAAAATGATCTGATGGATGTCAAACTTTTATTTTACCATGGGAATGATTTATAATATGAGAATATGAAATAAAAATCAAATTTCGGAAAAATGAATAGTAAAAGTCAATAGTAAAAATGAATAGTGAAATTTTCGGGAATAGAAGTTAACCTGAAAATACGAATTGTTACAGTTGAGCATTCTTCGTCACTAGAGTCCTTTTTAGCTTTCAACGCAATTGATTTGCTTTGTTCCCTTTTTCCTTTGACCATCTCGGAGTCTTTCTTTATTATTATTTCTTCGTAGACCTCTAAGTTGCCGATCAATTCGTCAAGTTGTAGAGTTGACAAATTCTTTGATTCCTCAATAGTCGTGACTTTAGCTCGCCATTTTGGATGAAGAGCCCTAAAAATTTCCTAACAAAATTCTTACTAAAAAAATTCTCATCAAGTGCTTTTAAACTTGTGATAATAGTGTTAAATCTAGCAAAAGCATTATCTATTGATTCCTCCTCCGGAATCGTAAATTGTTCATATTGTTGAACAAGAAGATCTATTTTGTTATCTAACTTGACTATTACCTTGGTGAGTGATTAGTAAAGAATCCCAAATTTCTTTTGCGGTTTTACACATAAAAATTCTTTCATATTCTTTGCGTGGTAACGCATTATAAATAACCATTTTAGCCTCATTATTTTTTGCTAGTTTCTTTTTCAAATCATCATTTTGTTTTTCAAAAGATAAAATTTCATCCTTTTTAGTTTCAAAATTATATTGAATAGGGGGAAAATCACCAAAGGTAATAACATGCCAAAGATCAAGATCTTTTGATTTCACATAAGATTCGAATCTATTTTTCCAATAAAGAAAACCATCACTTTCAAATAATGGTGGTCTTCGCATAGATTGCCATTCTAAATATTTTTCAGATTCTATAGATCGATTCAAGTTTTAAAATACAATATATTTTAAAAATCTTGTTTGACGTGGCTCTGGTACCAATTGTGGAAAACTAGAAGGGGGGGGGGGTTGAATAGTCTTACGTCTTTTTAATTTTATTATGAAAACTTAGTTTAGTTTTAAAGCCTTGTTTACTTTTAAAACTTTGATTCGATCTTATGTGAACTCAAATCTTAAACAATATGAACAACTATATCTAAGTATGAACAATAATAATAATGTAAGCTAAGTATGTAAAATCAACACATGCATAATATAAACAATTATAGCTATATACGAGAGATAAGCAAGTAAACGTTTATTATGTACTCATTAATTATATGTTGTATGAAAACTATACTTGATCAAAATGATCAATTATATGTATGTTATCTTTTTAGTTTGATTGTAAAGACTTTGTTTTGAGAATGAAACATTTGTTTGATCTTTAAGTGAAATCAACACTAGCACTATATGAGCAACTATATATATATATATATATATATATATATATATATATATATATATATATATATATATATATATATATATATATATATATATATATATATATATATACTTCTACGTCTACGAAAGTAATAACGATATAAGCAAGATAATAAGTAAGAGATGGAAAGATCAAACCGCGAGACAAAGCATTTATAGTGGTTCGGCTACAAGGACACCTTCCTTGCCCTACTCCACTCCCCGAGTCACCTACTCGAGAGTTTTCTTCACTATGTCAACAAGCTCCCTTATGGTGGAGAAAACCTTACACACCAATATACACACCACAACTTCGTCACAACTTATTCACACCTAGTCACTACTTAATCACAACACTACTTCTTCACACCTATCTATCTTCACAACTATCTACTTCACAACAATCTTCTTCACAACTATCTACTTCCCAACTTCTCTACTTCACAACTATCTACTACACAATCTCTCTATCTACACACTTTGCTAATCTATCTTCTATCAAGTATTCACAACTAGTTACACAAAGAAATAGATATAATGGATGATGCTCTAACAACTTGGATGTGGAGGTCACAACAAGTTGTAATACTTCTTCTCTTGGTAGATTGAAGTATTCTTCTCTTGCACTAAAAAAGTTGAGGTTTGGATCACTTTGAAACAAAGATTAATGTATATATGATCAAAGGATTTTAGAGAATGGAAATGAGATCTGTAACAGAAAGTTTTGGGGTGCAAAAGGTGAGGAAAAAGTCCAGGAATAGTCCAATATTTATAGGCAGAGCTGGGGAGCTGAGGAGCGTGGCCGGTCCCCTTAATTATTAAGGGGGCCGCCTAGTATAATTAAGGGGGCCGCCCAGCTGAACGTTGCCCAGCTTTGTCTTTTTGTGAGGAAGGTTTTTCTGGACCATTTTTGCCATTTTTGGTTGAAAATTTGAATTCATGTATTTATAATGAATTAAACATGTTCTTTTATTTCCAAAAATGATTTTGTAAAAGATATAAAATGTTTTGTGACATTTTATAAAAAGTCTAGTGTTTAAGAAAAATGTTCCTTTGATCATAGAATGCAATAAACACTTTGCTTATTCATACCTTAAGTGATTTTGATATAAAGAGAATATTTATCACTAAATACTTGTTTACGTCATAATTTTTAGCTCAATGGGTTTACGTTTTGTGATTATCAAAACATAGAGATATTGATAAATGTTAATAATGTTTTTAGGCATTATTTATATCAACACATTCGACTTATATAACATGCATGGCTAATTTTTATACTTATATTAATATATTATTTATCAAATAAGTGACAAGAGTGTTTGGAAATTACCCTTAAAGAGCAAACAGCACCGAATGATTTTTGTAATAAAACCTCACGATTTGAACAAAACAAATCCAAACGATCAAACCAAGCTACCAGAGCTTCAACCACGAATTTTCTCACCTTCTTATACTTGAAACACTTCCAAGAAAAATACGTAGAAACCTCATAAATCTTTGTGTCGATTGTAAGGGTTTTAAGGGTTTCAATTTTATTTTAAAAGTCGGTTTAGATTTCTAAATAAAATAAAACGTGTGACATTATATTTATAAGAGTAGAATACTTATCTTGAGCTGCAATCTAATGTAATAATATCAAATTAAAATATTATACAAGTTTCCTATTAAATTTATGATTTATTTCTTTAACATAAATATATATATAAATGTTATAAATTGACTTAAATAAATTTTTTACAATAATCAATCTTTCAATTTTACAAAAGTGACAAATTTTATTCATACTTCAATTTGACAAATTTTAGAATTTGAGGTATTAAAAATAGGGAAATGTCTTTTCTTCCGGTGCAGTAGGTAGTATCACCAGAGTATGTAGAATGAAGACGTATTTCTTCAACTGTCCATGTGAATAGCCTTCGACTCATTCAGAACCTGTCCTTGCAATTGCTTTCGAAAACATCGAATTCATACTAAAATAAGCTTCACCTAAACGATCATGAGCTCCATAATGATATCGGCTTATGATGTTTTTCTCGGTCGATTTCGTTGTCGTCTATTCATAATAAATGACACCACTTTTGTTAAGAAACCTCATGCCCCGACTAATAACTTCTTCTTCTGATGAGTCTCTGAACATTATTGTTCTGAAATTTATATCCTTCATAAGTTTTGTTTGAGTAGAGAGGTATTAATAAGAGAATAGAGATTATAATTTGAAGTTGTGTTTAAAAACGGTAAAGTTTATGGGAGTATTTATAGGTAAAAAATATGGTAGTTGATTATTATTATTATTATTATTATTATTATTATTATTATTATTATTATTATTATTATTATTATTATTATTATTATTATTATAAACATAACTTTTAATAAAAACTTATAGGATTTACAAAAAATTAGTGGGGAGCCGGGATACTAACTGGGCCCCCACACCTCTACCAATAGCGAAACCAACCCTACTAAAAATATGAGCAGCAACACGTGCTCCAATGTCTTGAGTCACTGAGAATCTACGAATACGCTTTAGTAAGCACTGCATCTTTCTCAAGTTCTCCAAAGGAAGAGAATGAAAAAGGGAGAAAACCATATCCAATATCCTAACCAACTGACTTCACAAAATCGATCTTGTAGGACAAATTCTTAAGAGGAGGATTTGAAGAAAAGTTATTATTCAAATGACATATCAAAACAAACATAAAAGATAGAGGCTGATCAAACAATTTATCTTAGCTTCTTCTCCATTTGTGGATCGTCAATTAATAAATAGAGGAAGAAAGGGAAATGGTGGAATTGCGATTGTTGAAGAAAAGGATGGTAAAATAGTCATTACACGCGACACTTAACGGGATTTCCCAACTAGCGTTAGGAAAAAAAACCATTTTTGCATGAACAGTAACTCGAAAAGGGCATAATTTGCAAATTGAAACTTGCTGACGTACACTTTTTGCAAAAATTCTCGGATGAGTACACTTTTTGTAGTTTTGGAAAATCACAGGGACATTTTTTGCAGTTTACTCTAATTTTTTATAAGTATCATATTTTATATAATAAAAGAATTACATCATTTCGGAGTGTTTTTGCAAATCCCTTCTCATTGAAAAAAAAAAATAGTTCAATAGGAGAGCTTGATTTTGCCACGTAGGTGAAATCGAACAATATGATTGGTCAATAGAAAGTCAAAATTAAATTGATTTTGGTCAAACTTAATAAATTTGGTGGAGAAATTTGGTTAAGAAAAAAATACATAAAAATATAGGTGTCAAATTTATAAAAACAAAAACTTAAAAAAAAGAGGAAGTAATTTATAAAACTTTAGTGGTTGAATTTTAACTAAATTATATAAAGATAAGTGTTAAATTAAGTTTCCATGTTTTTTAATAACTTTAGAAAAAACACAAATAACCCCTTACATTTTATACCCCTTATACTTTATAATATTAAGTTTGTTTAAAATTACATGAGTATTAGTCTTAATTTTTAGACTTTTATCCATTAAAATTACAAAATTTGGTAAATATGCGAATTAGTTTTAATATCGTTAGTTTTAGACTTTCATCCATTAGAATATTTTTTTTAAATAAGGACTCGTGTTATTCTATTTACCAGTTTAATTTATGCGTACACGGGTTTGAATATTAAATACGGCTAAATTATTAGTAACGGGAATATAAATATCAAATGGTAAGTATGAGTTACTTTGATATGAAAATAAATATATGTGATTTTACTTATAACAACGATTCATGAAATTGTTATTTAAAATTTATATATGAATATCTATAAAAATATTTTAAAAACTTTACGGAGCATATTTTAACTTCATTAACACTCATTATGTGCTACTAAATTCGCACATTTTGTACAACATGATATCAATAGTTAAAGTTAAACAATAACATCAACATCAATCTCAGCATGTCTGTCAGTTAAAAACGTTATACTGAGCTAATTTACTCATTTTGACAAGTGATATGCTCTATTAGGTTGCACCTTCTATTTTTTATTACTTTAGCAAAAAGTGTATTGTGCGCGTTGTTAAGTCCGAAAGAAATGAAGAAAAAAAGTATACGTTTTGTGTCAATAGTTTGAGTATTAGTTGATTGACGTTTCTTTCAGGATGTTTTATATATCAGTTGGTTCTTATTCGTTGTTTATTCAAACTTGAAACATTAAGAGACTGGAAATACAAGTTCATCACCAAGTATGCTAAAGTAGGAACCATAAAACCCCCCTAAACTACACTTGATGCATCAACTATGGATTTACTATGAAGGTTACTTAGAACATATATTTGATATAATAATTTGCTTATATGGTACACGTGTTTATTGAATTTTAAAATCAAATTGGCTCTTGAATTTTTATATACTTAAACGGCTAACTCACATAATCCCAAGTTAATGTTATATAAATGCCGTTGTCATATGTTTTGCATTAACCTTATTTCAAAGTTGCAACAAAATAATAATAATAATAATAATAATAATAATAATAATAATAATAATAATAATAATAATAATAAAATCTCACAAGTATTTGATGAGTTAATTGCTTTTGAATTTGTTGTAATATAGAATAATGATGAACTAACAAGAGATGTAACTAATGTGTTTCATTCAATTGAAAATCTGCTGCGAAAAGAATGAGCCGGTTTATTAAAGTAGGACTTGCTTAAATTATTGGAGTTTGGGATTGTTATTTTCTACTAATTATAGTAAGTTTTTAAAGGGTTTTGGGACCGTCTTAATAGTTAGATTCAGTAGTGATTAGGATTGTTTTAACTTTTAATGGCTCTCTGAATAGTTATTAAAGGGTTTTTATGACATTTTTAATTGTAGAATTCAAGGTATTTGAAACTGTTTTTAATAGCTGAATTGATGGGTGCTGGAAACTGCCTTGATAGCTGAATTCAAAGGTGTTTGAGACTATTTCAATTGCTAATTTTAGGGGTGTTTGGAATTGTAAAAATAGCCGAATACTGTTTTTAATAAGCATTGTTATTGCAAAATAAATTTGACTTATACTAAATTAATAGATGTAAAGTTCAAAACATTTTAAGATAATATATTCAATATTAAATACATGATAAAAATTTTATGCCAAAACTCTGTGCGTACACAGGTATTATAACTAGTATAATACAAACAAAACTATATACAAACAAAACTATTTAAGGCTAAAGTTAAAAAAGTAAGATTGGAAAAATAAAAAGTAAATATTCAATAGTATGAGATAGAGGGAGAGAGTACAAGCGAAGTTCTGTATCAATTATTATTTCGAATCAAATCATTAAAAAAGAAACGCATTAAATATTCTTAAAATCCCAGCAATTTAATGTTACTGAGATCAAACTCCTCGATTTCAAAGTTATCATTGCCTGTTCGCCTCAAAAAACAGTTCACAGTAAAAATAACAAATGAATGACAGGACAACAAAAAGGGTAACCAAAAGATTACCGAATACGTCCATAAATAGTCAAAAGACATTTTTGTCCTCCATCTTTTACATCTTTTTCCAAAAGTGCCCACCCTTTCTTTCACAAATTTAGGGGGTGCTTGCTGAGGGGGTTAAGGGGGTGGGGAATGGGTAAGGAATTCAAAAGGGCCCACCTCAGTCAAATAATGGTGCTTGTTAGGGGAGTGCAAAGGTATTGATTACCCCGTAATGGGTAATCAACCATTATAGAGTAAATTGAGGGGTAAGGTATTGATTACCCACCTCATTATTACTTTGCATTCCCTTTTCCTTTCCCTTTACCTTTCCTTTTCCCCACTTTGAACCAAGCGGACCCTTAGTTTCAACTTTCAACTCTTTTTATTTTCTTCGTAATCGAGGTTTTGACATAGAGACACACTAACCGAGGTATTTTCTTTTTCTTCCAGTTAATTGATGTGAGACGTATACACTTAGAGGAAAGGGTGTCGTAATGAGGTATTTCTCCTCATTTGAGCCTTACGGGTGACACATCACTCTAATACATCTTCACAACTGACCCACTCTTCACTTATAACTAACTTCAACTTACTCGTTCGTTCGGAGCCCACCACTTACAACTTTATTTTTTTATTTATTTCACTACATAAATTAAATTCATTTCACACAAATTAAAAATAACACACCAAACTAAATTTATTTCATCAAATTAAAAAAGTTACAATACAATACAATAAAAAAAAAAAAAAAAAAAAAAAAAAAAAAAAAAAAAACCCGATGCGCAATGAAAAAAATTATACGAAATTAATTATTCCTATTTTGTTGAAATTGTTCCCATTGTTGTTGTTGTCAAACATGCTCGATAAGACATCGTTGAAGTCTTCTGTGTATGTTTTTATCACGTAGTTCTTTGTTTTGTCTCCTATGCATTGCGCAACGTTCAACCCGTGACTTTTGCATATGTGGGTGCGGAGGAATATACATTTCTGCAGCTTCGGATATCGCATATTCTTGATCTTTCAAGATCATGTTATGCATTATGATGCACGAGTACATGATTCTTCGTAATTTGCCCACAGTAAATGCACGCTCCGGTTGTGCAATAACACGCCAACGCCCTTGTAGAACACCAAAAACTCTCTCGATATCTTTTCGAGCACTCTTTTGTTTAACTTTTCATGCAGCATTTTTTGGGTTACTTGCAACCGTGAATGATTTGATGAACGATGCCCATTCTGGATAAATTCCATCAGCTAGATAATACCCATGCTTAAATTTTCTTCCGTATACTTCAAACTGAACCACGTCGGCGACGTCGTCAATCAGGTCATCGAATAACGGCGAATTATACAAAACGGTTAGATCGTTATTCGCACTTGCAACACCAAAAAATGCATGTCAAATCCACAAATCATATGACGCGACAGCTTCAAGCATTATGTTGGGACTTTTTATCACCTCTGTGAAATTGCCCTTGCCATTCTTTCGGACAATTCTTCCAGTCCCAATGCATACAATCGATGCTTCCGAACATTCCCGGTATCTTATGGACCATGCTATGTGCGTCGTATAACTTGTGAATGTCAGTCTCGGATGGTTTTCTTAAAAACTCCTTTCCATACAACTGGATTATGCACACAGTAAAAAAATCTAGACAATCACGTGCACAGTGTTCACCTATTTGTAAATACTCATCAAACGCATCAGCATGAATCCCGAAAGCCAATTGGCGTAATGCACATGCGCATTTCATAATCACACTAAAACTCATTACACCCATAGCATCAGGTCGTTGTCTAAAGAAGTCAAAATGCGCGGGAAGAGGATGATGAGTTTCAATAAACAATTTAATATACCTTGGACTATTTCTAAGAATAGTTTACTGCTCATACGATAACGACGTCTAAAATGTTATTCAGTATATTTTGGTTGATTACCAAAATAATCGGCCAATAAACGTGCTTCAGCAACTTGACGTTCACGTGGAATGTATCGACGGTGTTTTGAAGGTCCGGCTTCTTGGTTTTGCAACGACTGCTCGCGCTCAAATTCTGCCAGCATCTGCTCTAGCTCTGTTATCTCTCTCCAAAATCACTAACACTTGAGTATGATGATTCACTCATGTTTCTTGTTTTTAATATGTGTAAGTGTTTATATTGTTGTGTAAAATTGTAGTATAATTATAAGTGTGTACATGTTCTATTTATAAGGGCTGTAGCAAAGGGGGGGGGGGGGGGGGGGGGAAGGAAGAAAACCAACGGTAATATTACCGTTCAAAAAAAAAGAGAAAAGCATGTTCTGTGTCAGGCTTCATTACTCGTCGTCTGCGTGAGGAGCAAACCAACGACGAGCCTCAACGAGGCCCTCCCGGTGTCGTAGCGAGGCACAACGAGTTCAACGAGTCTCCACGTAGGAATAACGAGCTCGTTCAACGAGCGACACCCTTTCCTCTTAACAAATCGTAAAATAGCTCCGTCTCTAAATTATTGTATTGATAAAATGCAAACAGTTAAAAAAAAAATTACGTAGTGCTACATTTTTTAACTAATCAAATATTATGTCTACTAATCATTTTTTTAATTGTTTGATATAAGAACAAAACTATTATTTTGATATATATCAAAATAAAAATAAAAATTACTGTATAATTTTAAACGAAACAATAAAGTTTTTCATTTTCGTAGATGATGATCATATTTTAAAATATGTAAAATGAGCTCAAGGTGTTATCACTATCATCGTCAAACTTTACTAAAACTTTATTTATTTGTTGTCACACTAAAAACTTTACTAAAACTTTATTTATTTGTTGTCAATATATATCAAAATTGGATCCCTCAAGCAGTAAAACAAGCACATACGCATACATAAAGTACAGAAAGCCTCAAATTTATAAAAAATTTATTTATTTTAGAAACTCATTGTCTGTTGACAAACAAAGATGGAGTAATTTACCTGATTTATTTAAGGTTACTGATTGAAATAACTAATTTCATATATAACAAATACTAGATTGATAACTGGTCAGCTCAAGAATAATTGTGAGAAAAAGAATAGTGCAAATTATAAATTAATTAGTCATACGTTTTTTTGACATATTAGTTAAACATAAAAATCTTTTTCCTTCATGTAAAATTGAAATTCAACATTTTCAATTCTACACTACACGTGTATGCTTAGGGGTGAGCATCGGGCCGGTCTCGTCCTGTCCTGACCCGAATACAGTTGGTTCGATGTCGGGACAGTCTCGACAGGTCGGGATCGGTCGGATTTCTTGATTTTATCTGTTGTTTTTTTGGTTTCCATCCCGAATCGGCCCAAAACCGACCTATCCCGAAATTGATTCGCTAGAAAACGCAAATCGAGTCCCGAACCGAGTGTGCTCCATTCAGTTTCAGGACGGCCAGGACTGGTCAAGATCAGGACGGTTGTCGGGTATCGGTCATAATTGCTATTTCAGGAATCGGTGATATGATAATCAAATGAGCTACTAATTCACGTAATATATGTAAACCTTTATTTATTTTATTTACGTCTTGCTATTTCTAGACGCACGCTCGTGTCACTAATCCTATTGTCATTTAGATATTTACTGATTAACGTAACTTTTATGCTATACTTTTGTTAAAAGACGAACATAAGAAGCTAACTTGCTAAAATTATGTTTGGTGCAAAGCTTTTTAAAATTTTTTGAGGCAATAAATGGTGAGTAATGAGCTTTTTGATTTTTATTATTCGTTTGACAAAATAACGATGAGCTTTGCTATTTTTTAGCGAAGCTATTTTTTTCAATACTTCTTTAATATGTGAGCAGCCACTGCTACTGCTTATAGCTAGGGGTGTCAAAAATCCCGACCCGACCCAAACCCGAATAAAGATAATCGGGTCGGGTTACTCGGGTTCAAAATCTTGTTCGGGTCAATCGGGTCAACCCGAATAGGAATTAGGGTCGGGTTCGGGTTCAAAATACTTTACCTATTCGGGTTCGGGTCAACCCGACTAACCTGAGTTTTTTTTTTTTTTTTTTTTTTTTTTTTTTCACTGAAAGGCCTAAGTTAAAGTGATCCATTTAGTAAACTTGACCCATGTCTATCTAATTTTTTGTTTGTTTTTTTCCTTGAAAACTTTGCATAGAGTCAACTATATTATCATCAACTGAGTCATCATTTCATATGAATTGTATACTTTAATAATAAGAATGTGTATGAAAATGCATATTACAAACAATATTTTTCTGATTTGTTTTTCCAAGACGAAAAAAAGTTATAATTGACTGGCACAAGTTGAATATAATGGTCTGGACATCAATGTTGGCTTGAGTCTAACAAAAATATCAATGTGCAATTACTTACATATGCTCATTTGTTTATATAATATGTTTTTGGGGCTTTTACATATATATCCTTGCAAATTTAAAAAATTACATATATATCCTTTTGATGCATTAAAAGCATTGTACTTTATGCATCAAAAACTTGTAAAAAAGATATATATGTAATTATTCATCTAGTGAAGGATATACATGTAATTATTCCTATGTTTTAAAATCAAATGCTCTATTCTTTAAATCAAATATTCATTTACCAATTGCGAATTTTTCTTATTTTAAAGGCTAGTTTTGATAGAGTGTATGAGAAGAACAATATAAAAAGTAAATGGATTTATGGTTCATATACAATTTATGCAACAAATTATTTGATTTTAACTACTAAATTTAAAAAATAAAATTATGTGATTTTTTAAATTGGAAAGTCCCGAACCCGGCTTGACCCGACCCGATTTGACACCAACCCGACTAACCCGAGTTCAAATAGGGTCGGGTTCGGGTATATTATTTTCATCTCGACCCGACTTGGACCCGACCCTTTTAACCCGAACCCGACCAACCCGACCAGACTAACACCCCTACTTATAGCTACTTTTGACAAACTAACCCTGAATAAATGGTTAAACCTAGGTATCATGTAAGACCTTTAAAAGTTATTATCCCTCCCGTTTAAAAGTTATTTATTTGTTTATTTTTGTCACTAAATAGTTTTTTTTCTCGATCAATCAAAATTCGTATTTTTTTTACTTTCAAGACACTAATTTAAAAAAAAAAAATGTTACTAAATAAGAATATAAACTTAGACAATTCCCGAAAGTTTTGCAATATTTACTAGAAAAAGAAGACATGAACCTCTTTACTCAACCCCCAAAAATAAATACTCCCTCCGTCTCAAATCTATTGTCCACATTTCCTTTTTGGGATGTCTCAAAAAAATTGTCCACTTTCCTTTTTAAGTAAAAACTAGAGAATATTTTAAAGGTATATTCTCATTTAGTGGTTGAGATTTATAAGGGGCCCATTTTTATTAAACTTTGTAATTTCTCTCTCATGACAATTAATTTGAGACAGAGGGAGTATCAAACACAACCAAGTAAAAAACAAAACACAATTTGATTTGAAACCCACATGATTCACTCCCAAATTTAAACCCAAAATAGCTACCCCTACCCCTACCCCCTACCCCACACCCCCTTCACACTATTCTCACTCCCCCTACTTCACCCACTACCCCCTTCATCCAATTTTCACATACTCCCAAAAAATGAGACTTCTCTTCCTCTTCTTCCTTCTCTTCCTCCTCCACCTAACCACCGCAAAACCCTTACCAGAATACCAAGCCTTACTCTCCTTAAAATCCTCAATAACCCTCGACCCACAATCCTCCTTAACCTCATGGACCAACTCCACCCACCACTGCACATGGCAACACCTCACGTGCGACCACACGCGTCACGTGACTTCCCTCGACTTATCAAGTCTCAACTTAACTGGAACCCTAAACGCAGACATCCATCACTTGACTCGTTTGGTAAACTTATCCGTCGCTAATAATAATTTCGTCGGTAATATCCCGTCGCAAATATCAAACTTGGCGAATCTGAAGTACCTGAACTTGTCAAATAACGTCTTTAACGAGGCTTTCCCGCCAAGTTTATGTAGATTGAGTCTGTTGGAGGTGATGGATTTGTATAATAATAACTTGACCGGAGAGCTGCCGGTGAATGTGACGGAGATGGTGAATCTCCGGCATCTTCATTTAGGCGGAAATTATTTTTCCGGCGAGATTCCGGCGAGTTACGGTAACTTTGTGAACCTCGAGTATCTGGCGGTTTCCGGTAACGAGCTGACCGGATTTATTCCGCCGGAGATCGGAAATGTGACGACGTTGAAGGAGCTTTATTTAGGCTACTACAACGAATATTCCGGCGGAATACCGCCGGAGTTCGGAAAGTTAAAGAATTTGGTCCGGTTTGACGCCGCGAACTGCGGTATCTCCGGCGAAGTACCGCCGGAGATCGGAGAGTTAAAGAATTTGGACACGTTGTTTTTACAGGTTAACGGACTTAAC
The DNA here is from genome assembly GCA_030686995.1 of Artemisia argyi. Lineage (NCBI taxonomy): Eukaryota > Viridiplantae > Streptophyta > Magnoliopsida > Asterales > Asteraceae > Artemisia > Artemisia argyi. The sequence goes on from CM060691.1 coordinate 55,227,013, forward strand.
GGAACGTTAACGGAGTCGTTAGGGTCGTTAAGTAGTTTAAAATCGTTAGATTTATCGAATAATATGTTTACAGGACTGATACCAGAGTCTTTCGAAAAGTTAAATAATTTAACTTTGCTTAATTTATTTCGTAATAAGCTGAATGGTGAGATACCTGATTTTATAGGAAAGTTACCGCAGTTAGAAGTGTTACAGTTATGGGAAAATAATTTTACTGGTGAGATTCCTGTAATGCTTGGGGTTAATGGGAGGTTAAGGATAGTTGATTTATCGTCGAATAAGTTAACGGGGTCTTTGCCTGGTAATTTATGTGATGGTAATAAGCTAGAGACTTTGATAATATTGGGGAACTTTTTGCTTGGGAAGATTCCGGATTCGTTAGGTGAGTGTAAGTCGTTGAGTAGGATACGTATGGGTGAGAATTATTTAAATGGTTCGATTCCCTTAGGGTTGTTTAGTTTGCCTAATTTGTCGCAAGTTGAGTTGCAGGATAATTTGTTGTCTGGTGAATTTCCTGTTACTGATTCTGTTTCGCAGAATCTAGGGCAGGTTAGTTTGAGTAATAATCGTTTGACCGGGGAGTTGCCGGTTAGTATTAGGAAGTTGACTGGTGTGCAGAAGTTGTTGCTTGATGGGAATAGGTTTAGTGGAAGTATTCCTAAGGAAATTGGGGAAATGCAGGAGCTGTCTAAGGTTGATTTTAGTGGGAATAAGTTTTCGGGTGAGATTGCGCCTGAGATTAGTAAATGTCGGTTGTTGACGTATGTTGATCTTAGTAGGAATGAGTTTTCGGGTGAGATTCCTAGTGAGATTACTGGTATGCATATTTTGAATTACTTGAATTTGTCGAGGAATCATTTGGTGGGAAGTATACCGACGTCTGTTGCGTCTATGCAGAGTTTGACGTCGGTTGATTTTTCGTATAATAATCTTTCGGGTTTGGTTCCTGGTACTGGTCAGTTTAGTTACTTCAATTATACCTCGTTTTTGGGGAACGCTGGTCTTTGTGGACCGTATTTGGGACCTTGTAAAGATGGTGCTATGAATAGTACTCGCCAAGAGCATTCTAAAGGGCTATCTGCTTCTGTGAAGCTTTTACTTGTCATCGGTTTGCTTGTTTGTTCTATAGCATTTGCTGTTGCAGCTATCTTTAAGGCGAGGTCGATTAAGAAAGGAAGTGAAGCTCGAGCATGGAAGCTCACCACTTTCCAACGGTTAGATTTCACGTGTGATGATGTTCTCAACAGCTTGAAGGAAGATAACATTATAGGAAAGGGAGGAGCTGGGATCGTTTACAAAGGGGTTATGCCAAACAACGAGCAGGTTGCAGTCAAACGGTTAGCTGTCATGAGCCGTGGTTCGGCTCATGACCATGGGTTTAATGCTGAGATTCAGACTCTAGGTAGAATCCGACATAGGCATATTGTGAGGTTATTGGGTTTTTGCTCAAACCATGAAACAAACCTTTTGGTTTACGAGTATATGCCTAACGGCAGTTTAGGAGAGATGCTTCATGGCAAGAAAGGTGGCCATTTGCATTGGGACACAAGGTATAAGATTGCGTTGGAAGCTGCAAAAGGTCTATGTTATCTCCATCATGATTGCTCCCCATTGATTCTCCATCGTGACGTTAAATCCAACAACATCCTTTTGGATTCTAATTTTGAAGCTCATGTTGCCGATTTTGGGCTTGCAAAGTTTATGCAGGATTCAGGGACTTCAGAATGCATGTCTGCCATTGCTGGTTCTTACGGCTATATTGCACCAGGTCTTACGAAGTTAAAACTTATAATCATATCTTAAATAAATGTTACTTTATACTAGTAATTGATTAGTTATTAATACTTTGTATGTTGTTCATGTAGAATATGCGTACACACTAAAGGTTGACGAAAAGAGTGACGTGTACAGCTTTGGTGTGGTCCTTTTAGAACTAGTAACGGGTAAGAAACCAGTTGGCGAATTTGGGGATGGTGTTGATATTGTCCAGTGGGTAAGGAAGATGACAGACGGTAACAAAGAAGGTGTTTTGAAAATCATGGATACGAGACTCTCAACTGTTCCAATCCATGAGGTGATGCACGTGTTTTATGCAGCAATGTTGTGTGTTGAAGAACAGGCGGTGGAACGGCCAACTATGAGAGAAGTTGTTCAAATTTTAACCGAGCTTCCAAAGCCACCCGCATCCTCCACAGATTCCACACCACCAGCAACCGACATGGAATCTCCAGAAGATAAGAAAGGACAAAACGAGCCAGCAGATCTTCTAAGCTTGTAAAAGTAGAAGTATGGTGCTATCAGACTGATTGTTGTTTTTAAGTTTTATGGATTTGGGTGGGTTAGGTTTGTTTTATATTTATTTTTATTTAATCTTTGTTTTAGCTGTTTATGGGGAGGTCTAGTGATGTGTTAAGGATGTTTTGGAAGTGATTTATGTATAGCAGTATTGGTTCAGGTTTTGGTTAGTATTGGTTCTTAATCGGTATTTGGTTATCATCAAGGTTTCATATATGTTCTTACACAAGTGAAGATGGCGTTTGGTTTGCGATAAAGAATCATTATGAATAATTGAGTAATATTATCGTTAAACCAAACAGCATCCATCATTTTTATTCTGAACTCATCTTTACCAAAAGCTTGGTGATCACTGATCTCCAGCAAAATGTGAGTATTTTGTTAGGGAGGTGATTTGCACACTCTCAAAAATGATTGGCACACTCAAAATGTGAGTGTGTTGACATTTATACCCATACAGGATAAGAATAAGAATAAGTCCAAACAATGTGAGGGTATAAATGTCAACACACTCAAAATTTGAGTGTGTCAATCATTTTTGTGAGTGTGCAAATCACTTCCCATTTTGTTAAGAGAAATGAAAGATACTGTTTAAATTATGATGTCGACACCAAACATAGCACACTTAGACCATGCGGTAAGGTAACTTTCAAGGGTGAGTTAAGTGTTAACTTTCAACCTTAACGTGGTTAGTTACCTTACCGCTATAGAAAGTCAAGTGGTGCGTTAAGGAGCATGGGCAAGAGCTTAACGTGCGTTAAGGTGGAAGTTGGCTAAAAAAAAAAATCATCCCACCCCCTCTAACGGGTTGAAATTGAAAATACTAATTGAGGTGGAGGTAAGTTAAGGTGAGTTATGCTACCGGGGTGAAAAGTCAAGAGTTAAAGTTAAAATGTAAAAGCTGATGTGACGCTGACGTGACGGTGCGTTAAGTTTTAACGTGTGGTCACGTTACCGCATGCTCTAATAAAAAAGATATATCAATGTAATTTGCTACAATGTAATGCATGTGTTTCATGGTCAAATGAACCGCTTTTTTATAACGCTTGGCGACTGAAATGTAATGCATGTGCACTGTCTAGCCATAGCAACCGAATATGTACGTCGTATACATGTTCTAGACTTGAGTAATGAAGCCCCAGCTTTCTGATGAGGATGGGCAATGGGGTACCATGACAATAACTAAAGCTATGCTTGTTATTTTCATCAGGGACACAAAGGTACTTTAATATTATAAAACACTCGATCCACCCATGAGTTATTATTCATACCTAAGTACCATGTACTATATAGTGTATATCGAATGAAATAGTTATAAAAAAAACAAATAAGTTGCTCTGCATATAATACCAAAAGTCCAAAAGTTCAATAAGAACGACAAAAGTACTCTGTCAAAAGCATTACTAGTATAATTCAAATTTAAAGTCTAAAGTGTGTTACTAAACAATCAAAATATGCAAAATGTGAGATATTAAATAATGGGGTTGGGTTGGAGGGTATTAAATATCAAATGCAAGTGAGACTGTGAAGTCAATGAGTAGTGTCAGTTGCCTTTATACTAAGCTAACGTATCTCTCATCATTTATATACATCTTGGGTTTATTAATGCACCCAAAGTACAACTATTTTTGCATTGTTTACGTCTTTCTAGCATGCCATGTTCTAATTTGGTCCCATGACAATCACAACCCACTTTCGATAATAAATAAGACAAGTCTGTGAATGCAAGTTTGACTGTCATAGCTTTATAAATTCGTACATTTTTACAACATTTAATTCATTGGACCTCCGTATGAGTCTGTCAAAAATGTTTGGTATTTAAAATGATATGGTTGTAAATGTTGAGACAGTATATGCATCCCAGGTGATTAAAATGATATGGTTGTAACTTGTACATGAAGAGGTAAAAGAACAGGAACTTGTTTAACGAACAAATTTAATATAAATGTAACTAATGAATAATAAATAAGGATGGTTTTAAAAAGTATTCTTTATTAAGCTCGATGTCGGAATTCAGGTAGGATGTCTCTGTCGGCAAATACATTATTCTACGTGAAAGAAAAAAAATTAAATAGTGTTAATCCATCTCATCAAGTCTTATTTCCTTTATTATTCTGAAAATAAAGTTTTGTTCATATTATGTTTGACAGCATATAATGCAAACAGTTTCATGGATGTTGCAGTTGCACATACTGTATTAGTTTTCTCGAATAATCATGTCAATCATATATTCATTTAAAAGGCCATCCTCGTAGTTAATAGCCGATCTATCAACTACCATGCGGTCTAGTGGTGAGTGCTTAACTTGTTAAGTGAGCCACAGAGAGAGTAGTACCGGATGGGTGACCATCCGGGAAGTCCTTTTTGACCACAGGGTTTGTTGATACCAGGCTTTCAAAGTCCTTCAATGAAGGTTTCAACCCACTAGGGTTCGAATCTGGAGAAGGCAGGGTTTACTTCAAATTAAGTGTCGTGCCTTCGGGCGGCTTAAGTTGAAGGTTTTCCCCCCATCGGGTTTCATTGGTCAAGGATTTCTCCGAAAGAACCGTTTCAAAAAAAATAGCCGATCTGAATGTATGAAAGTAACTGTCGTGAAAAATACTGAATTCTGCAAAATGCATCTAGTTCTAATGGTTTGTGTTTCTAGCTATTGCTTAGTTAGCCTCACTTAGTCCATCAATAAGTGAATAGTGAACGCAATTTACTAAACTCGATGGTTTTTATGGAAAATTCCATCTTTTTTTGTTACATTTTCTTTTTATGCTGCAGTTACAAAAAAATTATGAATCTGATCACTTTTAAGCCTTGATTTCGTCACTGATCAAATATGTATCAATGTTTTATAGTAGTACTTTATGTTAAAAGTTACGTATAAACATTAATAAGTAAATGTCTAGTATCGAACCCGAGACCTCGGGATTGCACACTTTACAAACAAGAATAATGTAAAATAAATATATATATATTAAATGTATTGAATATATATATTTATAAACACTTAAAGGACTAAATGGTCGTTAGTTGTTAACCGTATGGACTAACTATCATTAGTAACGAAAGATATGGACTAGAGTGTAACTTAGGAGTCAAGAAGGATCTAGAACCCCTTAGGGGTGTGCTAGGCCGGTCGAACCCAACCCAAAGGGTCGATCCACCCTTGCTTGTGCTCCAAGATATCACCTAGTATATATACAAGGCCAAGGATTAGGGTTTCACATCTTTTGTGCACACACACTAACCCTAAAATCCTTGTTTCTTTCTTTCTTCTTGTGGCCGATCGGTTCTCCCCTCCCCTAGGGTTCTTGGATCGATTTTCCATAAGCAAAATATTAAGTGTTTTGTTTACTTGCATCAAACCTTTATTCGTTGGTAGTTTGTGTGTACAAGAACGAGGTAATTACTTACTTTAGTAATTATCAAGAGATCGATAAACAAAACGGTAAGGGGTTTATCATTGATCTATTTGTCCAAGAATCAAGGTTAATTTGAAGTGCATCGGGTACGTTTACTATTTATGTTTTAGTTAATATTTATGTGTTATACTTGATCCTACGCTTCCGCAATATGTGTTATTTGATTGTCAAACTCTAACAGTGGCATCACGAGCCATGTATAACATGTAATTGATTACTAAAACGTAATAAAAACCGGATCTTTAATTGTTTTAGATACATGTTTTTTTTTATCTAGGGTTTTAACTATTTTTCTAAAAATTTTGAAACCCTAACCCTAATTTTTTTTTGGGAGGGGGGGGGGGGGTCGATTTTCCCATGAAACCCTAATTAGGGTTTTGTGGTTTTCTTGGATTATGTGTAATCACTAGAAACCCTAGGTCATTAACCGGTTAATTGAACGTATCTTGTGACCTATGTGCTAATTGTTAGGTTTTAATCCGTGACTTACATGCATGTTCGTCATGGATCTTGTTTATTTTTCACATGTTTAATATAGATCTTAAATTGGGGAAGACTCCAATATATATTAAAATCAATTTTATATGCTATGTGGTGTGTTAATTAACTTTGGCCTACGCAATTGATTCGTCAATGTATGTGGCTCTCTTCCATTAAGAGGAGAAGGCCTTAGTTGATTGCATGCATAATTATACCTAGAATTGATTTTATTAGGATCTTTTCTAATACGGATTGCATGTGGCTAATTGTTTCACTTATTTAATTATTGGTTGTTCTTATTTTCTTTGATACTTGTTTTATTGTTATTAGTTGGACTTGTTGTAAGCAATAAAAGGGTTGTTTTTATAAAAGAAAATAATACGGACTAATAATGGTGAAACCCTAATGTGATAAAGTAAGAATCTTGCAAGGTCTTAAGAGCCGCTAGTGGTCCGATTCGCACGGTAATCAGCTCCCAGGCGAGACTAGCAAAATTCACACTTTATTACATAATTTTGAGATTGAATCCATAAACTTTTACTTGATTGATGTTTTATACAAGTATGCTTTTAAAATTAAGTCTTTTAAGATGATATTCATAACCGTGATTTGAAGGCTTAGAAAAGAGCCTTAGAGTCTGCCTTGGTTATCACAATCTTGAATATGTCTTAAACGAATTATTTTTAAAATCATGATTGTAGAAAGTCATCTTAGGGTTTTGGCATAAACCTCAAGTAAAACTTTGTGTATTAATTTCACGAATTGGATATAAAAAGTTTTATGAAAACTTATGTTATAAAGATGAGTGCATGCATCTTTGTACATATTTTGATTGAAATATCAAAATTAATACCCTTAATAATTTAAGTTACATGCCATCTATCTATAAGGAACACTTGGAATTTTAATTTAGTAAACGTGAGACCTAGGCTAAATTACTATAACAAGGTAAAATTCTTTTAACGCGTGAGACCATAATTGTAATTTTACAGTTTCTAAGGTAGACGACTTAATTAAGTTGTGCGTGAGACCTAGAACTTAAGGCATGAGATGGGATGAAACATGCTTACAAGGCAAATTGATGAATCAATTTGATGTAAATCCCATAATGATCTAGGAATTGGAAATCTTGTTTGCCAATTATTGTTCGACAGATTACCAACTTTTATACTTTCACCACTAGCAGATCAACTGGTGTGGTGGAATCTATGTTAAGTTGGATCCTAGATTTTCAAGAAAATTAGTTGGTTATATGAATATAGCCTTGGGTATTTTATTTTTCTTGAAGATATTGATTATCGAAAATACTAATATTTGAACTTTATCTGTAGATATGGCTCAACCCAATAACCAAACTGTGATTTCTGCTTTCAAGAGTCATCTTGAGAGAGAAAAACTGACTGGAAAGAATTTCAATGACTGGCACCGTTCGCTCAGAATTGTCTTGAGGGCATCTGGTAAGCTAGGTTATGTGACCGAGGAATGCCCTGCTGAACCTGCTGCTACTGCAACAGATGAAGCAAAGGCAGCATGGAAGGTGACTAATTCTAGATACAATGAGGTTGCTTGTTTAATGCTCACTAGCATGAGTGCTCAATTGCAAAAGAAGTATGAGTACTCCTCTCCTAAGAATATGCTTGATAACCTCAGGCAGTCTTATGAGAAGCCACCTGCAGTTGAATTGTATGATGAACTTGACAAGCTACACAACTGCAAGCATGGTGATGGTAAACCAGTAGCTGATTATGTGGATGAGATGAAAGATTCGTTTGATCAACTTCACAGAATTGGTTTTGGTTACCCCGACAATGTGCAAGTGCACTTGATCAACAGGTCCCTCAACAGGGATTTTGCTGGTTTTGTGCAGAATTACAACATGCATTGCTCGGGGAAGTCAGTCTCAGAATTACTCGCATTGCTTGTTGATTATGAGAAAAGTCTACCAGCCAAGGTCAAGGCTCCTACCCCACAAGTGTTGGCAATTCATGGGGGGAGAATCCAGAAGAAATCGCATGTGAACAAAGGCAAAGGTAAAGGTGATAAAGGCAAGCAGGTCATGGCCTATCAACCTCAACCCAAGATGAAGCAACATCAGCCTAAGCAGAACAAGGTGAATCCGCCAAAAAAGAAGGATCAGGCTTGTCACCACTGTCATGAAAAGGGCCATTGGAAGCGCAATTGCCCACTCTATATTCATGACTTGCGACTCAAGAAGCAAGGGAATGATGCTGGTAAAGCCAGCACATCAGGTGCGTTCTTTATGATTGAATTATTCACTCTTACTCCTAAATTGAATTCATGGGTATATGATACGGGATGTGGCATTCATATTTGCAATACCTTGCAGGGGTTTAGAGTTGAAAGAAAGCTGGCCTATGGACAACAATTCTTGCACGTTGGTAACGGAGCGCATGCAGGAGTTGAAGCTATAGGAGTATTTAATTTAGTGTTGCCTTCGGGCCTAGTACTATCTTTAAATAATTGTCATTATGCACCGTCAATTGTTAGAGGTGTAATTTCATTTTCATGTTTGTTAAACCTTGGTTTTCATCATACTATTTCGAGCAATGGAATTTCAGTTTCTTTAAATGATGTTTTTTTTATTTTAATGCTATTGCTGTGAATGGTGTATTTGAAATTGATATGAATGATAATGATAATGCTTTTGTTACAAATAATTCAATGTATAGCATCAACAATAAGAGAATCAAGAAAGGTCTGGATTCATCTTATCTTTGGCATTGTCGGCTTGCTCCACATTGGCAAAGATCGCATGAAAAAGCTGCAACATGATGGGCTTTTAAATAAGATCAGTGATGAATCATTTGATAAATGCGAATCTTGCATTGCTGGGAAGATGACTAAGAAACCCTTTAAAAATAGGATTGAAAGGGCTAATGATCTACTTGGTCTTATTCACACAGATGTGTGTGGACCACTTAGACATGTGTCAAGGAGAGGTGCTAGCTACTTCTTAACATTTACGGATGATTACAGCCGTTATGGTTATGTTTATTTACTTAAACATAAACATGAGGTATTTGAAACATTCAAAGTGTTTAAAGCAGAAGTAGAGTTGCAACTTGGAAAGAAGATTAAAGCTCTTCGATCCGATAGAGGTGGTGAATACCTGAGTCAGGAGTTCATAGATTATCTAGCTAAGGAGGGAATTGTCCAGCACCTTACTTCTCCATATACTCCACAACAAAATGGTGTATCTGAGAGAAGGAATCGTACATTGCAAGACATGATACGATCTATGTATAATCTAACAACTCTTCCTTTCTCGTTTTGGGATTATGCCTTATAATCTGCGGTTCGCATTCTAAATATGGTTCCAACAAAGAAGGTTGATAAGACACCATATGAGGTATGGACTGGAAAAGCTCCAAACCTGTCTTATCTTAAGGTCTGGGGTTGTGAGGCGTATGTTAAACGTGACTCAGCAGACAAACTCCAACAAAGATCTGTAAAGTGCATCTTCGTAGGATACCCTAAGGAAACTATGGGATACTACTTTTATTACCCACCTGAAAACAAAGTATTTGTTGCAAGGTATGGAGACTTCCTTGAAAGGGAGCTCATATCTCAAGAATTCAGTGGGAGAGTATATGATCTGGAAGACGGTCAAGAAGATGTAGAACCTTCTGAAAACACTAACCAACTTCCGGTAGAACCTGAAAGCTTGGGTCCTCCACCTGAAGTTGAAGTGATTCCCATTCGTAGGTCAACAAGACCAGTAAAAGCTCCTACTCGTCTATGTCTTAATGTAGAGAGTGATGAGAATATACTGGGTGATCTTGATGAGCCTACAAGTTATAAAGCTGCCATGAATGGTCCTGAAAAGGCCAAATGGAAAGAAGCTATGGATGGGGAAATGCAATCCATGGAAGACAATGATGTCTGGGAAGAAGTAGACCTACCTCCGGGTGCCAAACTAGTTGGGAGTAAATGGCTCTACAAGAAAAAGACTGACATGGATGGCGTTGTACACACCTATAAGGCCCGTTGTGTAGCTAAAGGCTATACTCAAACTTTTGGTGTTGACTATGAGGAGACCTTTTCTCCTGTAGCTGACATAAGGGCAATTAGGATTCTTATAGCCATAGCCGCTTACTATGACTATGAGATTTGGCAAATGGATGTAAAAACCGCCTTCTTAAATGGTCGCCTAGATGAAGACATCTATATGGCGCAGCCTGAGGGGTATGTAAATCCAGAATTCCCAAATCGTGTATGCAAGCTTAAAAGATCCATTTATGGATTAAAGCAAGCATCACGACAATGGAATAAGAGATTTGATGGTGAAATTAAAAAGTATGGATTCACTCAAAATCTTGATGAGCCATGTGTATATCACAAAGTTAGTGGGAGTAATGTAATTTTCCTTATATTATATGTTGATGACATATTGATCATGGGAAACGACATTCCAAGTTTGCAAAAGGTTAAGGCATATCTTGGAAAATGTTTTTCTATGAAAGATTTAGGGGAAGCTGCATTTATTCTGGGAATCAAGATATATAGAGATAGATCTCAGCGATTAATTGGATTAAGCCAAAGTGCTTACATTGATAAAATACTGAAGAGATTCAGTATGCAAAATTCCAAGAAAGGATATTTGCCGATGCAAGAACAACATGGCTTGAGCAACAAGGTTTGTGCTTCAACACCTGCAGAGGTGCAACGCATGAAGAGAGTCCCTTATGCTTCGGCTGTGGGATCTATAATGTATGCGGTGAAAAGCACAAGACCTGATGTGGCTTTTGCACAAAATTTAACCAGTCGATATCAACAGAATCCAGGTGAAGCTCACTGGACAGCTGTTAAGAATATTCTTAAGTACCTTAGGGCTACTAAGGATATGTTCTTGGTTTATGGGGGAAATCCATCGGCAGAACTTGATGTTACAGGTTACTGCGATGCTTCTTGGAAAGGTGATAAGGATGATACGAAGTCTCAGACGGGTTATGTCTTTGTCATTAATGGAGGAGCTGTGGATTGGAGGAGCAGAAAGCAGAGTGTACTAGCGATGTCTGCTACAGAAAGTGAGTATATAGCTGCTTCAGAAGCTGCAATGGAAGCTGTTTGGATTAGGAAGTTTGTTTCAGGGCTTGGAGTTATGCCTTTGATTCAAAGACCTATTAAAATGTATTGTGACAATTCAGCTGCAATTACATTTGCCAATGAGCCTGGAATCATGAAAGGCACCAGACATTTCCCGATTAAGCATCACTATGTTCGAGAACAAGTCGAAATAGGCGAAATCGAAATGCTCAAAGTTCACACAGATGATAACTTGGCAGATCAATTAACAAAGCCTCTACCTGGCACCAAGCTTTACAAGCATGCTGAAGGTGTAGGACTTAGATTAGCTGAAAGTTTCATGCCCATTTGTGATTAGTGTTTGGATAAAGGATGTAATGTATAATTATTATTTTAATGAAATAAAATATGTTTTATGGTTATTTATTCATTGTCTTAATAATATATCCTATATTTGCATGTTTAAGATCCATGAATAATTTATTATTCTAAATTGTCCATTGTCGATTAATGATATGGGAATATCATTAAATTAAGACAAATTTGAGTATTGGTTTAGGATATACTTGAAAGTATATTGATGCGTAGTCATACCAATTTCACATGATATTCGATGAATTGAATATTGGACTTATCCCAATAATATGATTTAATATTTAATGTGAGAATCATATTTAAAGCTATCCTCAGACTTGAGATACCAGATAAGTGTCATGGATGTAGTGCATTTTTGTGAATCAATCTACCGCTCACCGTAACAGGGAGTCATAAGGGTTGTTTTCAGAAGTGTTGCAAAGTTCATGGGTTATTCTTGTAGTCAAGAAAGAATTTATTCCTTCTGATTTGTTCAGAAGTTTAATACTGCTGGGCCCCTCGTAGGGTTGACAAAATGTTTGCATGGCCATGCCCAAAGTCTATCTGGAATACGTTCAGATGTTTTGGTAATTTTGTTCAATCATAAAGAAACGAGAAACAGAAAATTAATAAAGGAACTCACATCTTTATTAATGTGGTATTAGTAATGAAAGGATAATTATAATGATGAATCATTAAAGGTTTTTCCAGGAAACCTAGCTCGGATTGAACTAGGGGCATTGGAGTGTTGCAAGACGCTAACCAATGTCATTTTACTATTAATGAATATACGAGTGGGAGCTGTTAAAAGTTACGTATAAACATTAATAAGTAAATGTCTAGTATCGAACCCGAGACCTCGGGATTGCACACTTTACAAACAAGAATAATGTAAAATAAATATATATATATTAAATGTATTGAATATATATATTTATAAACACTTAAAGGACTAAATGGTCGTTAGTTGTTAACCGTATGGACTAACTATCATTAGTAACGAAAGATATGGACTAGAGTGTAACTTAGGAGTCAAGAAGGATCTAGAACCCCTTAGGGGTGTGCTAGGCCGGTCGAACCCAACCCAAAGGGTCGATCCACCCTTGCTTGTGCTCCAAGATATCACCTAGTATATATACAAGGCCAAGGATTAGGGTTTCACATCTTTTGTGCACACACACTAACCCTAAAATCCTTGTTTCTTTCTTTCTTCTTGTGGCCGATCGGTTCTCCCCTCCCCTAGGGTTCTTGGATCGATTTTCCATAAGCAAAATATTAAGTGTTTTGTTTACTTGCATCAAACCTTTATTCGTTGGTAGTTTGTGTGTACAAGAACGAGATAATTACTTACTTTAGTAATTATCAAGAGATCGATAAACAAAACGGTAAGAGGTTTATCATTGATCTATTTGTCCAAGAATCAAGGTTAATTTGAAGTGCATCGGGTACGTTTACTATTTATGTTTTAGTTAATATTTATGTGTTATACTTGATCCTACGCTTCCGCAATATGTGTTATTTGATTGTCAAACTCTAACACTTTATACTGTCGGCACATCAATTTACTTTATCAATTAATGTCGGAACACTAATTATTTCATATGGTTTGTTACTAACCTTATCTTCACTAAAATATATTTAGAAAAGAAAAACAAGAAAAAAGAAAAAGAAAAGAAAAAGAAAAAACTTAAAAGAAAAGAAGGAAAAGAGATCGGCTTGCACTTGTCTGCACTTGTCGACCCACCTACTCTATAGAATTTACACAAAAATCGCATTACAATCGAACTATTCATGCATTATAAATGTTTAAGTCCGTTATCGTGGGACTGGTTTTTAACTTTTTAGTTGACCTATTAGCTAAAAACACATTAAAGATTGGTAAATTAGTGGAAAGCAAATAAACCATCATTATCAACTATTTGTTAAAAACAAGCTCACTTTAATCACTTGTTGATAGGTAACTTTGCCTTTTATATTGGTTTAATAAGATAACTTCATCAATCATTATCTTTTTTTAACCTGAATGATTGCCATCAGCATCTAACCATATCTACATTCTTTATTTTTCATTTCTATGACAGTATGACTATGGTTCATCTAGAAATGTCCTCTTTATATGAAATCAACAAAATTTTATCTTGCAAACCAATGACATGGCACAAACTACAAAGCCACAAACAAAAGAATTACTAGTAGCTTTCTTATACTAACCGGGTCATTGTAACATTAAATGTTGGACATCTTATAGGAATTTTAAGTTGCTCAAAAAGTTATTATTTCACCTTTTATAACAATTGAAGAACAGTATAAATCTAACAAAGTTGATAGGGAACACATGTGACATGTCTTGTAAATCATTTCCCATATAAGAAAGAGACCTTTTATGCTTTTCATTTTCAAACTTTTGAATATTCAATCTGTAAAAGGAAAAAAAGAAAAAATATCCTTTTCCACTATCTTTTGATTTTTAATAATGATTTTAGAAAATAAAGTACGTGGGGCAAAGTACAAGAGGAACAAAACGGGAGACTAAAAGTAAACATGGGATCCATGTCTCGGTTACTCGATAATGTGGGGTTTGGGTAAATTAGTAATTAAGGTCCGTTTGGTTTATAAGTGGGTTTGTAATATGATTTGAATTTTGTTTAAGATTTAAATTTGATTTAGGATTTGGAGAGAGAAAATATATTTATTAAATATATTTAATAATAAAATTATAGTAAAAAAATACCATTTAAACATTTATAGAAAAATGTTATATGAGAGTAGAAAGTGATTGGTCTCACAGATTTTGCCAAAACTCTTCAAATTGATGTGGAATGAAATTTCATTCCTTCTATCATTCCTTTTGTTAAAAGCATGAACCAAACAACACATTCTTGTCACATCAATCTTAAAACCCATTCCAAAGTATCAAACAAAATGCACTCTTAGAGTAAATTACACGGGTTGTACTTGTAGCGTGCGTTAACTTGCATATATATTCTTTTGACTTTTTTGTGTAGTCCCAAACCCATGTACAATTAATATTTACGGTCTTTTAACTAAACTTACGTTAAATTTAATTGTCAAATTCATCATGTGACTTGTACGGAGGATAAAGTGGTCATTTATCATCATCTTTATTATGTATTCCTGCTTAACAAATACCTAATAGTTTTTTTTTTTTTTTTTTTTTTTTTTTTTTTTTTTTTTTTTTTTTTTTTAATTATATATGGTTATCATATTCATTTAATATGCAGTATTTATTGGGGGAATTTTATTTTTTCCCCCTTATCAATTTATGGCTTTTTAGAGCTTGAGGTATGATGACAAGGCTAAACATGTTATTTGGACCTCACAAGTATCACTTCTGTTAGAATTATATAATATGACATATCATAAATATAAACAATAATATCAAGTAAACACATGCGGAAGCTTTATAATAAGATCACATAATGCGTAATTAATTAATCAATAATAAATAGTAAACGTACCGTTGTGATTCTAGCCCGAACAAGATTCAAGTTAAAGCAATTCTTAAATTCAAGAACCCTAATTAGGGTTTATGTGGATTACAAGAATAACCCCTTACTATTTTGTTATTCAATCTAAGAATCAAACAATAGTGTGTTTGATTCACGTTCTTGTACACACGTATTAATTCAAGTAAAAGATTATGCAAGTAATATAATCAAAAACACTTTGATTATGAAAATCGAATCCCTAGGGTGTAGGGATTGTTTGATTGGTTTTTAGAGAAGAAAAGAAGAGAGAAAACTCAAGTTAATGTGTGTACAAAAGTATGGAACAATGAACCTTGAGTTTTGCTTATATACTTGAGTTTACTTGGTGATCAAGCAACAAAGAAGGTGCGCTCCTTGTGGCCGATCGATATTAGAAGCAAAAAGAGGTTTCCAGAACCTTCTTGACTTACCAAAAACTCATACATATCACTTTTCTTTTCTTCGTCTAACAGTCGTAGTCACTTTCCGTTAAATACTAACGGTCGTTAGTCGTTTTGTTTATTAACAATTATTATTATTAACATTTATGAATAATTATTATACATTTACTCTTCATATGTAAAGTGTGCAATCCCGTGATCTCGAGTTCGATCCTAACACACAACTATTAATTTATGTTCATAAAACTAACAGCTCCCACTTGAACATATCTTAATAGTGTGATCACATCGGTTAGCGTCTTGCAACACGCTGATGCCTCTAGTACGATCTCGAGTAAGGCTCCTGAAAAAACCTTTTAATGATTTCTCATTATTATTAACCTTTTGTTTCTAATACCACGTTAATAAGGATATGGATCAAGGTCATTCTTTGATGAAAAAATTACACGGATGGTCCTTGTGGTTTACACAGATTTCATGTTTAGTCCCTATTTCATTTTAATTACACCAGAGATCCCTATTTTGGGAAACGTTGCACGCGTTTGGTCCCTAAGTTGGATGGACGTTATCTTTGACCGTTAAGTGTATAATTATTATTTGCCCGTTAGTCCCTCCGTTAGTATTTTTTGCACCGTTAGTCCCTCGTTAGTATTTTTTACAAAAAGTACTTTTTTTTTGAAAAATTAATTTTTTTACAAAAATTAATTTTTTTTTTCGAATTTAATTTTTTTACAAAAATTAATTTTTTTTTTCGAAATTAATTTTTCGAAATTATTCCTCCACCAAGAGCTTATGACGGATTTGAATTTTCAAAACCAATACGAGTACGATAAACAATAGAAACCGCAACCGCAACACGCTGCGACACCATTCAAGAACTACGGATCGGAAAGATCACCAGGCCAAGAAAACAAGAACTAAACTTCCATTTTTGAGCCATTCGACTAACACAGATTTTGCCACACAAAAATAGCAACAACAAGTATGTATTTCATTCACAGAAACATGAATAACCGATTGATATAAAGAGAAAATAAAAATAAAATATATAATCAATCTCATCATAACTTATAATCAGAATACAACCTTAAATAACAATAACAAAATAAGATTTATAGATTGAAAAGAGACCAGAGTTCTTACAATATTACGGGTCGATTAACACGAGATGAACCCAAAGAAAATCAAAAATCCGAATCCGATTCCAAGCAAGCAAATCACCACAGATACGCTTTGATTTTTGAGCGAGATTTTTGAGTGAACTTTTTGGAAAGTGATTTGCTTGTGGACCGGTGGTGAGATAAAAGAAATAAAACGAGTAAGGTTGATTCCACTCCTCTTGTTACCAGTGGACTTGAAGCCGAATAGGGAAGTCGTACTCTTGTTGCTTCGTCACTTCCTTGGTGGTTTGTGTTGACCGTGAGACACGCAACAAAGGGATAACATCATCTTATGAGGGAGAGGACAATGGTCCCGTTCTTCATTTGTAACCATCGTCACAGTCGAATCAGATCTGGTTTTTGTTGCAGTGGTGGGGATAGAACGAAGCAGAAGGAGAGATGTGCGTCTGTTTTGTGGGGATAAGGGGTGGGGGTAATACGTTTTTAACGTTTTTTTTTTTTAAGTGAGTGGGTGTGTAAGTAGAAAAAGAAGTAAATGTTGATTTGATAAAAGGTAAGTATTAGATTAATAGCTTTTAGTGTATCTCGTGTTTTGTTGAGCTCTAGTTTAATTTGGGCTTTCAAGGTTAGTGCGAGCGCGGAAAATATGCTTTATGGAGATGTTTTTATAATAGCACTATAAAAATACAGTTTTGGATTCCAGATAATAAAGAGCACGAAAAAACGAGTCCAACGGTATTTCGTGCTCTTTCCAATGGTGTGCTCGGGGAATTTTTCCGAGTTCGTCTGAACCTCGTTAAACGTGAAACGTCATCGAAACTCTTCCGAAAATTATCGAAACTCATCCGAAACTCATCTAAAAAACAAAATAATTTTTCCAAAAAAATTAATATCGGAAAAAAACAATTTCGAAAAAAAAATTAATTTCGAAAAAAAATTTATTTTGAAAAAAAAGTAATTTTTGTAAAAAAATTAATTTCGAAAAAAAAATTATTTTGAAAAAAAAAAGTAATTTTTGTAAAAAAATTAATTTCAAAAAAAAAAATTTCTAAAAAAATTAATTTCGAAAAAAAATTAATTTTTCAATAAAAAATTAATTTCGAAAAAAAATTAATTTTTGTAAAAAAATAATTTCGAAAAATAAATTTCGAAAAAAAAATTAATTTTTGTAAAAAAATTAAATTCGAAAAAAAAATTAATTTTTGTAAAAAAATTAATTTTTCAAAAAAAAAGTACTTTTTGTAAAAAATACTAACGAGGGACTAACGGTGCAAAAAATACTAACGGAGGGACTAACGGGCAAATAATAATTATACACTTAACGGTCAAAGATAACGTCCATCCAACTTAGGGACCAAACGCGTGCAACGTTTCCCAAAATAGGGATCTCTGGTGTAATTAAAATGAAATAGGGACTAAACATGAAATCTGTGTAAACCACAAGGACCATCCGTATAATTTTTTCTTCTTTGATTAACCATTCTGTTTCTCGTTGTTTGTGATTGACAAGGTTACCAAATCGTCTAAACATTTCAGGGAAGATCTTGGGCATGGCCACGCAAACACCTTGACAACCATACGAGGGGCCCAACAGTATTAAACTCCAAAACTTAATTTGAAGGAATAAATTATGTATTGACTGCAAGCAAAACACACGAACTTTGCAACACTTTCGAATACAACCCTTATGACTACCAGTTACGTATAGCGTTAAGTTGTTCCATAAAAATGCACTACATTCATGACAATTACCTTGTATCTCAAGTCTGAGGATAACTTTTTATGATTTACTTAATGACAAGATCCATAAGGTAACATCATGTAGTTGGGATAAGTCCTATATTCGGTATCATTGAATATCATCTGAAATGGCATGACTATGCATCAATATACTTTAAGTATATTATATCAACCTTCAGATTTGTCTTGATTTAATAATATTCTCATATTATTAACTGACAACGGACAATTTAGAATAACATTTATTCATGGATTAAATATACAAATATAGGATACAATATAATATAAATTAAACATATTATATATTTAAATTTATTATAATAATTGTTAAACATCCTTTATCCAAATACTAAATAGATCAATGCATGATAACTCTTGTTGATGAATTATGTCTCAAGTAATGACATTCATATTTGTTGACAAGACATAAATCATCCAACTTTGATCTTTTGGAATTTTAAGAATACTTATTTCAAGTATTCAATTAGTGAAGTTCTTGTATGTGCATACTCAACTATTTTGATAATGCCATATAATATTTCATAAAATGTGTAACATCATTAACCACCAATTTATGATAATCAAACTTCCAAACATTTTAAAGTTTAAACTATTTGTATTCTCTTAATTTATAATGCAACTATGCTCTTAGTAAGCAGAACTAGTACACATGACTAAGGTTGAAGTCCTTACCATGACTAGTATTGAGTGTTATCTCAATTTCATTAGCATCATTGTATGCAAACAACAATATGCTCTTAAAATTTTTTTGTAAACATTAATATCTATTGTGTAATGTTTGATGCATTTCAAACTTTCAAGTTTGTTGGCTATGACAATTTGCACAACAATTGATTAATTGTTCATCTATAGAATCTGGAAGCTGTTCTAGACGTAGGATGTGATTCTATAATCAAACATATTCTTTTAAAATATTACACAAGTTATCTAAAAACTTTTTAATTAGATATTAATATTGCCAAATCATCTTGTAATCAAGCATGATACAACAAAACATGATGTTCATGAAAAATCTCTGAGTCATGCTTAGATTTTATTCATGTTATACATATCCATTTAGACTTTCTAAATGATATATCATGTTATATTAGATTCATTTACCGCACATGTTTCAACAATAAACATTCATTACAAGAACGTGAAGAGATAATTCCCATTCCAAACAAAGAGAGTTCCTATCAGCTAATTAATGAAGAGATTGAGCATATGATTGATTCAGATCCAGTCATCAAGAAGAAAGTTATTGAGCTTGTTGCTGATGAAAGCTTAACAGCAGAACAAAGCTCGAGGGTCATAAGAGTCGGTGTCAAGTTGGGAGGAGACAACTTTTGCCAAATCGACAATGGTATTAGGTTAATGCTAGCACCAAGATCGGCCAAGGTGAAGCATTGAACCATACCCGGAAAATTGCATGGAATAAGAAATTTGCCAGGGTCTTTAAGCTTTTCGGGTAACTTTTTAAGAAGAACCGCTGAGCAATTCTCATTCATATGGGTTTTTGACATTTCAAACAACTTTTCTTTATTATTCAAAAGGCCTTTTAACATCGAAGCAAATTTAGGCATCAAAAGTATAGCATTCGCGAGACTTATATCAAAGTGCAATTCTTGAAAAATCTGATAAAACTTTTCCATCTGGTTTTTATCCTTCTCGCGGTGCTTTTGTTCATTTAAGCGTGACGAATAAGGCAATTTTGTTTTGACGGGAATTTCTTTTTCAGCTTCGTAAACGACTTTTTCTTTCCTTTTGACGTTTAGACCACCAGAGGTTGGATGTCTTCGGAAATTCCTATTATTCCATTATTAATAGGAATTTCCGTATCCGTTGTCACCTCGGTTTTACGGGCGACTACCTTAGGAGGAAGAGAAGAAGAGGCAGTCGTAGCTGTTGGTCCATCATATGAAACACCACTCCTAGTCGTGATTGCTTTTGCGTCACCCCTCGGGTTAGCGATCGTTTTGCTTGGAAGAGTTCTCGAGCCCGAGCGTCGATCATTTAAACGCTTGTTAATATCGTTGATTTGAGTAGCAAATAACCTTGTTGTTTCATCTTGTTTTGCCATTAAAGCTTGTTGGTTTTGAAGCAATTGCTTAATCAACTCATCCGTGGGCGATTGATTTGGAATAACACCTTGATTTTGATTATTGAAATTGATTGATGCTAAACCGTCAACCAAAGTCAACCACGGATGTGGTCAAGATGGTCAAACAACCTAGAGTCAATGCTCCGCGGAATATAGTGTTTCCCCGGGTCGTTATGTCCCGACGAGGTGTGGATTATAATCAAAACGGTTGTGTGATCGGGTGAATTTGGACAGGAAAAGGGTTTGTGTGTGATTAAGCTAGGGAATCTACAATGAAATAGCTTAAACAAGCTATATGAATAAGATGGGAAAGTTGGAAAAACCAGAAACGTATAAAATCTAAAAACGCGTACGTTCACGTTTAAATAAAACGTAAACGTACAAAAGAAAAAGTAAAAACTGAAATCTGAAAACACCCAGGGGGTGAAAATGACTTTTTTACAAACTTAAAGGTAAAAAAAATTTTTAGAAAAAGAAAATACATTTTAACACTAATTAATTATTTAATATTAATTAATTACTAATTATTACTAATTATTATTATTTAAGTAACTTAAATACAATATAATATTAATTAAACACTAGAAAAATGAAAATAAAATTTCTAAAATTATAAAATAACTAAAAATAAGTTTTTAAAAATAAAAATATGTATTTTTGTCATTTTGTGAATTTTATATTAAATAAAAACTAATTATCTTAATTAAACTAATTAAACTATTTTAAATCACAAATAATACTAAATTAACTTAGAAAATTATGAGAAAATTTATAAAACTATTTTATATCATTTAAAAGCTAGGAAAAATATAAAAACTAGGTTTTAATTTATAAAAACTAATTATGCTATTTAATACTTAATATTAATTAATAATTAATTAAACTAAGGTTAATTCTAATAAATACTAAAATATAAAATAAAAATCTGAGAAAATTATTATAAATACTTTAATATAATAGGAATTTAATAAAAATATAAAAAAGCTAAGTTCTTAATAAAAATATAAAAATAAAAATAAAAATTAAATAAAATTAAATAGAAACTATCACTTGAAATTACTTTGACTTTTCTGGATTTTCTTTTTAGAAATTTGTTTTACACCTAAAAATAGAAAATTTTTACAAAGGCAACTTTTTTGTAGCATAAAATTAAGCTATTTGAGGGCTTATGAGCTTGACAGTTGACTTTGGTCAACTGTCAAAGCCATAAGCTTTGAAACAAGCTTCAAGCTGAAACCAAAGATGGATTAGGGTGAAAACAAGCTTATAGGACTTAAATGAAGCTGAAACAACCATTAAAGCTTATTAAATAAGCTGGAAAAGCCAAATAAGCAATTCTAAGAACCTATGAACTACACAGAAAAGGGACAGGTTTGATAGGCTGATTCAATTGGGGTACACAGGTCTTGGGGTCAAACCAGTAGTCAAATCACCAACCCTGGTAGGAGGGGGTGGAAATGAACAAGATTGGTGGCCTGGGGCCCACTAAGGTGGCTGGAAAACCACCACCAAGTGGTGGTGGTGGACTGATGTGCAGCTGCACAGGGTAGAAAGCTTGCCCTGCAGCCTTGTTTGGGGCAAGCTGGGGCTCAAGAGAAAAATCACAAAAATAATAGGACCATGGAATTATGAAATTGAGATGGTAAACAACACATATAAACAAGTTTCAAGTCTTGAAAGTGAACACAAAATTCTAGTAAATTCTTTGAAGTTTTGGTTTTTTCTGCACAACTAACTTTTGACTTTTGTAAAAAAAACTTAAAACTTTGACGTTCTTGAACTTTGGGTGGTTTTAATTAACTGAAAATGAAATGTTATGCTATATAGAAACTAATTAGATCTATTTTAACTAATTATGAATGAAAATGATGGGGTTTGGTGTTCTAAAACTTAACAGATGACAGATGAAAAGCGTCAAGAGGCCATTTTGACTTTTTGTTGATATAAACTGAAATCTAATGACTTAATTGGACTATAATAACTTAGTGTAAGTGATTAAAACAATTAACCATAACCAAAATACTATTAATCCCCCTGAGACAGTTTAAGCCAAACACCCCTTAACTGACTGATTGCAAAGAATAAACAAGCACATCACTAAATGTCACTACAAGATTAATGAATTAACTTAAATTATGCTAAAACAGATTCAAACAAGCATAAATCAACCACTTATAACAACAATTATCAAAGATTTGGAAAGAATGCTCACAAGGGCTTCCAAATGAAGAACAATGAACTGAGCACCAACCCTTAACCTATTACCTCCCCTGAGGTTTCTAAACCAAAAACAACCTTGCTTCTACCTTGTTTTCTTTGCTTCATCCATTCCACAGTGAGTTTTACTTTATGGACCAATTTTGAGCATATATGAGCTTCTTATGCAAACTGAGTAAAGACTGACCCTAGTGATCTAAATACCTAACATAGCTTATAAATAAGCTACAGTAAGCTTAAACAAACAATGAGCACTAGTTTATAATCCTTGAACAATATATTAAATTTTCACTTGAAAAACACAAATTGGAACTAAGAAACTGAATTTTGAATTTAATACTTGAACTTAGTTTAAAATATACTACAGATGATTAAAACAGAGCTTTTGAGCTAAAAATTACAAGGAAACTGAAAATCAAACTATGATAAGACTATTCTACAATTACACTACTACCATCTACTCTAATTTTTTTTTCCTTGCTTCTCACTTGTTTCTTTTATAGCAATTTGAGTTCCTGTGGGTCCCAGGATTGAATCCCACTTCCTTCTCAGCCCTAGGATGGCTCCAATCAATCTCCACCCTCAAATTTATTTTTGGCGGGAAATGGGAATTGGCAGTTGAGTGGGATTGGGTGAAGGTAATTATGAGGAGGGGGTTGGTTTGTTGGGTTGGTGAGTAATAAATGAAGGTTGGTGAGGGATTTGTGGTGAGGTGGGGGGATAGGGAAGACAGATACCTGGTAATTAGGGAAGTGTTAGGGACGATGAACAGTAATTTGTGGGAGGGTGTTGACTGTTGTGTTGACCGGATGTAATATTTAAAATGGAATGGGCTTTGGTTGGGCTTGGTGTGGTTATTGGATCAGTGGGCTTGTTGGTTTAGGTTGTATTAATAAAAAGGGTCCAATTGGTAAATAATAAATCACAAGGACCATTTTTGTAATTTCAGAAAATGCAAGGGGCTGAAATTGTAACTGTTTCAAAGTACAAGTGAGGATGAAACATGCCAAGTTTTCATAGTCCAAAGATATAATTTGCAATTTTCCATTTTTTGGTCCTTTAGGGACTAAAACTGTAAATGTGTGAAACTTTAGGGACTAAATTGCAAATTTATTCAAACTTTCATTTTAAGGACTAAAATTGATACTTGTGATTTCCCAAAGACCCAAAATTGATTTTTCATCCAAAAATTTCCACCAGGGACCAATTCTGCCAAAATCTGAAACTCCAGGGACTGAACTTGTAATTTTCAAAACTTTTCCAATTTTTCACCAAAGGACAAAATATGAAAACTTATGATTGTAAAAGGACCTTTGGTGATAATTTTCCATATTTTGAATTTCCAGGGACTAGTTTTGTAATTTTATAAAAGTTGGGGGACTGAAACTGCCAATTTTGCAAATTTTGTGCGTTTTTCATTTGTTTTTGCTCATTTTGCATCTAAAACATATAAAACACAATTTTGAAATATTTTTAGTATTTTGATGCATTTCTGAGTGTTTTTGTATGTTTTGCAGTTCAGATTAGACAAAAAATGATGAGTGTTTGAGCACTCATCAATCCCCCACACTAAACTATTGCTAGTTCCTAGCAATAAATGTTTTGAAAACTTGATGGATTTTAAACTCTTTACCAAAAGCCATCACTTCTGGAGTAGCCAGGTGTAAGAACTGTGGCACACCTGATAACCGTGTGATTTTGAGCAAACCACCAGCTGTCAACGGATTTGATTAGTCTTTACCAAAAGCCGTTTGCTTCTGGACTAGCCAGCTTTTGATGGAAATGTCAACATCTTGGTGAGTTGATTACCAATTATGAATTTTCCACTGCCTTTACCACAAGCCATAATCTTGCGGGCTAGCCAACTCATTCGCTTAATGGGATATGAGGAATTGATGAACCATACAATTTTGGGCAAATTGCAAGCCGTAAATGGATTTGAGATGTCTTTACCAAGAGCCGTTTGCTCCTGGACTAGCCAATCATTTTTGTCGCTTAGACAAGGCGGACTGATTACCACAAAAATTTTGAAGCACCAGTGAAAATTTTTTAAAATTTTTGAAATTTTGGCTAAAAACGGGGGTATTATATAGTAAAATGTGATAAAATTCGCTAGAATAGCGAATACCCCCCACACTTAGCATGAATATTGTCCTCAATATTCAAAATCCCGGCTATTATGCCGACATTTTGAACGTAAAAGGGCAACATTACAAGCTAAGCGTGGAAAACAGCATTTTGTATTTTCACTTCATAAGTAACCATAGCATGGGGGACTCCCCCACACTTAGGGTGAAAACCCTATAAGCATGCTACTGTTTTTGTTTATCGAGTCGCTAGCTTGACTCGACCCCGAATTCATTTGTCCTTGGGGAAGCATGATGTGGAAGAGACAATCTCAATCGGACTTTCATTCAAGATGTTTGGACAAACATTTGAAGCACGTGAAAGTTCCACACCGATGAGATAAGTATCCGGCTCAAGATAATGATTCATGAAAATGTCGGGATCACTTCATTCCCGAAGGAGTGAAGAACAGGAGAAGTCACCCTGTAGGTGAAGAAAGGAAGAAAGATCTTGATGACAATCAAGATTGATTCATCATCATCAGAAAGAGAATTCATGATTGGTGTATCATGAATCTCATCAGTAAAGCTCATATGATCTAGACAGATTATGGGTGGGAGGGTTGGGATTTTGATATCAATTAAATTCTCAAGGTTGAGAATATTTCCCTCCGGAAAACAAAGGTCAACTTTGTCTAGATCAAAGTGAAAGTTATCATACTCCAGTGGAGATATGATATGAGTGAGTTCACCGGAGAACTCCTCAAAGGTGAATAAATCATATTCGGGGAGAGAAATTTGAGAATGAGAAGTGGTACTGCCACTAATCTTCTCTCCCATATGATCAAAGGTAAAGGCTTCAAACTCCGGAATAGGATCGTCGGAGAAAATGTCACTATCCTTTATGGGGATAGGAGATGAAATAGGTTTCATTTTGAAAGCCTCGATTTTAGAAATGAGGAGATCGACGTTCAATAATGTTGCACGAAGTGCTTCATCCTTGATTTCAGTGTCAATCTCATCATTCTCTTCTTCTAAGCTAACTAGCTTAGAAGGTAATTCTTCCATAAAAACGATGTCCCCACAAGATAACGAATCGTCATCAGTAGAATCAGAGATCATCTCAACATGATCAGTCGGGAAGACAAGAGAAGGAGGGATATCACAAATACGATCAAGAATTCCCTGTGACTCTCTTGGGATTGGAACAAGGTTCTCAACATTAGGCTTTATGAATTCGTCTGATTCCCTTTCAGGAACAGTGTTAAGATGCTCGTCCCCCATGCTCAGAGAGTGAGTGTGAATCTCGGGTGTGATAATAGTGGGTTGAGATGAAATCTCAACTAATGGAATTTCATCTGATGAACCTGATGAATCTTTATAAAATCCAAGGATATCAAGTGTATCCTCATCATCACTGTCATCAGGAATGAAACGAAATCGAGAGCTAGATCTGGCTGCTTTTTCTTTTGCTATTGATTCCCTAATAGATCTTTCATAAGCATCTTGGGAATTTATTTTAGCAGCTTGTTCGTCAGCTAACAATTCTTCCATCGAATTTTGGTTTGGATTATCAGGGGTATGTGTTATTCCTCTCAAGTCTTTCACTAAATCCAAAAGATCTAGGAGAAGACTTTGAGGAATTGGTGGAGATGGAGGTTCGTCATAATACGATGTGTCAAAATTGTCACAAGGATAAGGATTACCCGTTTGACAATCTGAGCTGAAGTGCGGACCTCCACAGTAATCACAACAGTAAAACTGATGTGGCTGTGAGTCGTATGTGCTAAAGTTATAATCGTTATCAGGAAACTACTCATAGACAAGTGTGTTTCCTGATTGACAATCAGAACTGTAGTGTGAACCACCACAGTACTCACAACAGTAAAACTGCTGAGACTGATGGTGTGGTAGCTGGTGAAATGAATCAGTAGTGTCATGATAGGAATAGGGATCTTGGTTATAGACAGACCCGTTTCCTGACTCTACCATGCCACAACTGGGGCAATTGCCACCATTATGAGGATTACCACACCATTGGCAAACCAAAAAGTGTAGATGAGACATAGAAAGAATCAAATGTGTATAGAGGGGTAGGGATGAAGAATTAAAGATGTGAGAGGGTAAAGGTGAATATTTTTGGGTTTTTGGATAAACATTTTGTACAAATAGGAAGAAAAATGTTTTTGTGTTTTTTGTGTTCGTTGAAAACTGAGTTTAAAAAGTTTTCGGGAACGATTTTGTTTTGATAATGAGAAAATATGAACAAAGGATGGAAAAATGTACAATGGAACGAATTCCAAGATCACTAATCAGAAAAACCGTTTAGAAAACGCACACAACCTCCCCGGCAACGGCGCCAAAATTTGATTGATGCTAAACCGTCAACCAAAGTCAACCACGGATGTGGTCAAGATGGTCAAACAGCCTAGAGTCAATGCTCCGCGGAATATAGTGTTTCCCCGGGTCGTTATGTCCCGACGAGGTGTGGATTATAATCAAAACGGTTGTGTGATCGAGTGAATTTGGACAGGAAAAGGGTTTGTGTGTGATTAAGCTAGGGAATCTACAAGGAAATAGCTTAAACAAGCTATATGAATAAGACGGGAAAGTTGGAAAAACCAGAAACGTTTAAAATCTAAAAACGCGTACGTTCACGTTTAAATAAAACGTAAACGTACAAAAGAAAAAGTAAAAACTGAAATCTGAAAACACCCAGGGGGTGAAAATGACTTTTTTACAAACTTAAAGGTAAAAGAAAATTTTTAGAAAAAGAAAATAAATTTTAACACTAATTAATTATTTAATATTAATTAATTACTAATTATTATTATTTAAGTAACTTAAATACAATATAATATTAATTAAACACTAGAAAAATGAAAATAAAATTTCTAAAATTATAAAATAACTAAAAATAAGTTTTTGAAAATAAAAATATGTATTTTTGTCTTTTTGTGAATTTTATATTAAATAAAAACTAATTATCTTAATTAAACTAATTAAACTATTTTAAATCACAAATAATACTAAATTAACTTAGAAAATTATGAGAAAATTTATAAAACTATTTTATAACATTTAAAAGCTAGGAAAAATATAAAAACTAGGTTTTACTTTATAAAAACTAATTATGCTATTTAATACTTAATATTAATTAATAATTAATTAAACTAAGGTTAATTCTAATAAATACTAAAAGATAAAATAAAAATCTGAGAAAATTATTATAAATACTTTAATATAATAGGAATTTAATAAAAATATAAAAAAGCTAAGTTCTTAATAAAAATATAAAAATTAAAATTAAAATCAAATAAAATTAAATAGAAACTATCACTTGAAATTACTTTGACTTTTCTGGATTTTCTTTTTAGAAATTTGTTTTACACCTAAAAATAGAAACTTTTTACAAAGGCAACTTTTTTGTAGCTTATAATTAAGCTATTTGAGGGCTTATGAGCTTGACAGTTGACTTTGGTCAACTGTCAAAGCCAAAAGCTTTGAAACAAGCTTCAAGCTGAAACCAAAGATGGATTAGGGTGAAAACAAGCTTATAGGACTTAAATGAAGCTGAAACAACCATTAAAGCTTATTAAACAAGCTGGAAAAGCCAAATAAGCAACTCCAAGAACCTATGAACTACACAGAAAAGGGACAGGTTTGATAGGCTGATTCAAGTGGGGTCCACAGGTCTTGGGGTCAAACCAGTGGTCAAATCACCAACCCTGGTAGGAGGGGGTGGAAATGAACAAGATTGGTGGCCTGGGGCCCACTGAGGTGGCTGGAAAACCACCACCAAGTGGTGGTGGTGGACTGATGTGCAGCTGCACAGGGCAGAAAGCTTGCCCTGCAGCCTTGTCTGGGGCAAGCTGGGGCTCAAGAGAAAAATCACAAAAATAATGGGACCATGGAATTATGAAATTGAGCTGGTAAACAACACATATAAACAAGTTTCAAGTCTTGAAAGTGAACACAAAATTCTAGTAAATTCTTTGAAGTTTTGGTTTTTTCTGCACAACTAACTTTTGACTTTTGTAAAAAAAAAAACTTAAAACTTTGACTTTCTTGAACTTTGGGTGGTTTTAATTAACTGAAAATGAAATGTTATGCTATATAGAAACTAATTAGATCTATTATAACTAATTATGAATGAAAATGATGGGGTTTGGTGTTCTAAAACTTAACAGATGACAGATGAAAAGCATCAAGAGGTCATTTTGACTTTTTGTTGAAATAAACTGAAATCTAATGACTTAATTGGACTATAATAACTTAGTGTAAGTGATTAAGAAAATTAACCATAATCAAAATACTATTAATCACCCTGAGACAGTTTAAGCCAAACACCCCTTAACTGACTGATTGCAAAGAATAAACAAGCACATCACTAAATTTCACTACAAGATTAATGAATTAACTTAAATTATGCTAAAACAGATTCAAACAAGCATAAATCAACCACTTATAACAACAATTATCAAAGATTTGGAAAGAATGCTCACAAGGGCTTCCAAATGAAGAACAATGAACTGAGCACCAACCCTTAACCTATTACCTCCCCTGAGGTTTCTAAACCAAAAACAACCTTGCTTCTACCTTGTTTTCTTTGCTTCATCCATTCCACAATGAGTTTTACTTTATGGACCACTTTTGAGCATATATGAGCTTCTTATGCAAACTGAGTAAAGACTGACCCTAGTGATCTAAATACCTAACATAGCTTATAAATAAGCTACAGTAAGCTTAAACAAACAATGAGCACTAGTTTATAATCCTTGAACAATATATTAAATTTTCACTTGAAAAACACAAATTGGAACTAAGAAACTGAATTTTGAATTTAATACTTGAACTTAGTTTAAAATATACTACAGATGATTAAAACAGAGCTTTTGAGCTAAAAATTACAAGGAAACTGAAAATCAAACTATGATAAGACTATTCTACAATTACACTACTACCATCTACTCTAATTTTTTTTCCTTGCTTCTCTCTTGTTTCTTTTATAGCAATTTGAGTTCCTATGGGTCCCAGGATTGAATCCCACTTCCTTCTCAGCCCTAGGATGGCTCCAATCAATCTCCACCCTCAAATTTATTTTTGGCGGGAAATGGGAATTGGCAGTTGAGTGGGATTGGGTGAAGGTAATTATGAGGAGGGGGTTGGTTTGTTGGGTTGGTGAGTAATAAATGAAGGTTGGTGAGGGATTTTTGGTGAGGAGGGGGGATAGGGGAGACAGATACCTGGTAATTAGGGAAGTGTTAGGGACGATGAACAGTAATCTGTGGGAGGGTGTTGACTGTTGTGTTGACCGGATGTAATATTTAAAATGGAATGGGCTTTGGTTGGGCTTGGTGTGGTTATTGGATCAGTGGGCTTGTTGGTTTAGGTTGTAGTAATAAAAAGGGTCCAATTGGTAAATAATAAATCACAAGGACCATTTTTGTAATTTCAGAAAATGCAAGGGGCTGAAATTGTAACTGTTCCAAAGTACAAGTGAGGATGAAACATGCCAAGTTTTCGTAGTCCAAAGATATAATTTGCAATTTTCCATTTTTGGTCCTTCAGGGACTAAAACTGTAAATGTGTGAAACTTTAAGGACTAAATTGCAAATTTATTCAAACTTTCATTTTAAGGACTAAAATTGATACTTGTGATTTCCCAAAGACCCAAAATTGATTTTTCATCCAAAAATTTCCACCAGGGACCAATTCTGCCAAAATCTGAAACTCCAGGGACTGAACTTGTAATTTTCAAAACTTTTCCAATTTTTCACCAAAGGACAAAATATGACAACTTATGATAGTAAAAGGACATTTGGTGATAATTTTCCATATTTTGAATTTCCAGGGACTAGTTTTGTAATTTTATAAAAGTTGGGGGACTGAAACTGCCAGTTTTGCAAACTTTGTGCATTTTTCATTTGTTTTTGCTCATTTTGCATCTAAAACATATAAAACACAATTTTGAAATATTTTTAGTGTTTTGATGCATTTCTGAGTATTTTTGTATGTTTTGCAGTTCAGATTAGACTAAAAATGATGAGTGTTTGAGCACCCATCAGAAATTCTGCCCACGGTTTTGAAAATTGCCATGATTATGATTTCCATGATTAAAATTCCCATGATTATTATTTTGAAAATTCCCTTGGATCGGGGCTTTATTTTGATTCCCTTGAAAACTCCGATTGTGGTTAACACCTTGGTTTTGAAAACCTTGATTTGTTCGATTTTGATTTTGATTAACTTGATGAGTACGGTTTTGCACATTTTTATTATGACTCTGATTTTGAAAACCGGGTGGTTCAAGATAATTGCCTGAATGATAGCTGAGAAGATTTCGATCTCCTTGAGGATGTGGGTAACCGTTGCCACCCATGTTTGCAGCATACACGTTCTCATGAGCATAAGCACCAGTTGACAGACACTCGTAATACAGGTGTGGACCACCACAAGTTACACAACTCTGATTTATAACATTCACTTGACGATTAGGTTTTTCAATAGACATAGCATCAACTTCCTTATTAAGGGCTACTAGCATACTCATCATCTCATCATTAGTTTTACTAGCATTAGAAACTTGAGGTTTGTTTCTAGAGATTCTTACACGAGCCTTATTGTTAATTATCATGAAAGCATCATTCGTGTTTCGAGTCAACAAGTTCCCACCCGCAACAGAATTGAGTGAGTCTTGGTCAGCATGACACAACCCATTGTAGAAAGTATCAATCTGCTAAAGGGATGTGAACGCATGATTCGGACATTTTTCCAACAAATCTTTATATCGATCCCAAGCTTAGCTGAACGACTCATCGAAAGCTTGTTGGGATCGAAGATTAGAAGTTTTAGAAGGAGGATAGAAATAATTCACAAACTTGGAAGCTAGATCGTTTCAAGTGTGAATCGAATTCGGTGGTTCCATTTCCAGCCAAGTCCGGGCTGCCCCTTTAAGGGAGAAAGGAAACAACCTCAATTTCACCACATCATAAGGAACTTGATTTATCTTAATGGTCTCAGCGATGTCGGTGAAATTTCTTATGAGAACATAAGGGTCCTCGTGTTTAAACCCGTGAAAGGATATACTCGTGATTAAGTTGAGTAATCCGTGATCAATCTCAAAATTTGCAGTGATATCGGGAATCACGATGACTCTCCTCACACCATTGAATGGTGATTGGAGTTGTTACTCCATCGGACATGGATCGAAAGCCGATTGAGGTC
This sequence comes from Artemisia argyi, assembly GCA_030686995.1. Taxonomy (NCBI): domain Eukaryota; kingdom Viridiplantae; phylum Streptophyta; class Magnoliopsida; order Asterales; family Asteraceae; genus Artemisia; species Artemisia argyi. The sequence goes on from CM060691.1 coordinate 55,258,965, forward strand.
CCATCGGAGGGATCCCATTGTGTTGAGGACCACCCATCGGCGGGGGTCCCATGTTTTGTTCGTTCTGGTTCATTTCCTCGTCGTTGGGGAAATGAACCCGATGATTATGTCGTAAAACCTTCTCGGGGTTCGAGAATGAAGAAGTAAGACTTTCAGAAGTTGAACGGGTGTGCATACACCAAAAACAAAATTAAAAAGAAAAGAAAAAGAAGAGGGGAAATCTTTTTGTATTTTTTATTTAGAATTATTTTTTGCTTTTTAAATTTATTGAAAAACAAATCTCAAAAACTTTTATTTTCTTTTATTTTTCTTTTTTTTTAAAACGTTACGTTAATCGTAATCGTTTCCTTCAAAACTACTCGCGACGGAATGGGAAAGAAGAGTGTTTCTCTCTTCAGCTAGCAATTTAATGTCTTAGCTTCCGTATTTCCCGCTTATTCGGTTGTAGAATTAAAGTAATCCGATTAGCAACTAATTTCACGTTTTTCTTATGTTGTTAGGCTTATTTGGTTTACAACGCCCCCACTTCCACGAGGGAGTCGAGGCTGTAACTTTTTTTTTTTTTTTTTGTATTTTTGAAACCACTTTAGGAAAAGTGTTTTTGATTTTTCAATTTTTATATTTTTATAGAAAATATTCACAATATAGAGAAAGGTTTTTCAAAACACAATTTTTCAAAACGAAATTCAAAACTCATTTCAAACCTTCCCCGGCAGCGGCACCAAAAATTGATAGCAATCAGTTATAGTATATATATTAGTATCAAAGAAATCCGCAAGAAATACGGATTTCCCGAGTTGTATCCTAACGAAGGTGTGAATGGAATCTTAGAAATTCGATTCGTGAAAACCGTGTCGTGAAAAGTGGAAAAGTGAAAATTTGTGAATGAGAAATTCAAGTAATGACAAGTAATCACAAATAATGCAAGATGTACAAGCTATGTATGCACAAATGACTAAAATCTAAAAACGTAACGTACAAATTAAAACGTAACTTTTAATGAAAAATTATCCTACAAATGTGAAACAATTTTCTAAAAATCTTAAACAACTAAATAGAATTTTCAGAAAAAGAAAAATATTTTTTTGACTTTTTATTTATTTTCTATGATTTTATTTCTACTTTTGTATTTTTTAATGAATTAAAAATAAGAGAAAATGTAAAAATAAAAGTGAAAAATGCAAAATTAATTTTGAAATATCTAAAATATCATAAAAGAATTTCCTAAAATATTTTTGGATTTTTTATGGCTTTTTCCAATTTTTATTTATTAAAAAGTATTAAAAAGTGAATTTAAACTAAGAAAAATAGTAAAACAATTCAGAAAAATCTGAAAAAATCACAATTAAATCTAAAATATTAAAAGAAACTTTATAAAAAAATTTGAAAAGAAAACAAGCTGAAAAAGTGCTTATTGAGTACAAAACTGCTTATCACAAGTGCTTATTAATAAGCACTTGTGTCCAAACTTTGTGTAACTAGCAACACAGATGTATTATGCTCAAATAAGTCCTATGTAACTCAAATAAGGCCAAGAGTATCACAGAAATACAAGAGGATAGCAATAAGCAGTATGCATAAGCTCAAGCTTTAAGCAGAATACCACAGAATAAGCCAGAGACTCAGAAACAATGAAACACACTTTCACAAACTTGGAAATGCTCAGATTACTCAACTAAACTCAGATAATGAGCTAATTGGAACAAATGTAGGCCTTGTATTAAATCAGGAATCAAATGTGAAATGCCTAACTAACATAAGTTAACAAGCAGTACTAATAAGCTCAAATGTGACAAGTGATAGGGGTAAAAGCTAGACTACCATACTGAGATTCTAAAATCTCCAAATACTAAATCAGAATTCATCACTCACTTACCTAGATTAAACCTAGAAAATCTCTCAAATCTAATGGAGCAGGACAATCAATTGTCAAACAGGTAACTTTGATCCAGAATTTAAGTGAACAATTGAGTTTCAAATTGCAAGTTTCTTGTTGTTCTTAACTGTAAGGTTCCAAACTTCTCAAATCAGCAAGAAAAATCTATTTCCAATTTATAACTAACACTACAAATGACCTAGATATCTGTCCTATTTCTATGTAACCCAACCTTTTGACTTTTTTTTTTTTTGAACAAATGATGACTAAATCTAAATTCTATCTCACCTATATGCCTAATTATGTTTAATAAGCTAAAATGCAACTGATGTAAGCTGTATTAACTTGATATATGTAACTGTCTAATTGATTACTCTACCTCTAAAAGTAATTATAAAAGCTATTTTGACTATTTAAGTTCTACCTATCTATATTATGCTAAATTTAAGTAATATTAGCCTAAAATGAATTGAATACACAGTTATATCAGTTAATACACAATATCTCAGTACAATTCCAAATAGATCCAAACACCCCATTATTTATATACTCACTCTATGAAATGATGCAACAAGCTATAATCCAATTAAACAATGATCATAACAGCTTATATAACTCTAACAGAAGCTGATCAAACAACCAATTATAACTAAAAACAACAGTCACTCAAAATCACAGATTCTCAATTGGTACTATGCAATCTCAGAAACAAGTAAAACATATTAATGATAGACCAAACAAGCTTAGTACTATAACTACAACTACAATACATTCAAATGGAGATCAATAAAACAGAAACTACATTTGTTACTCTAAATCAAACAGTTGCTATTAATTTGAGTTTGAATCAGAACTTTTTACCAAACAAATCCCCCTTAGCATGAACAGAGGGGGCTCACTAAGCTTGCCTGTCTTTAGACAGGCAAAGAGCTTCCATTTCTCTCTTTGATCTGTCACTAAACCTCCAGGATTCACCACAATGTTGTAAAGCTGACTTTTGTTGCTGAGGAGCTTATTGAATTGAATACTTACTATTTCTACAAATAAGCATTCACAACAGCTACTGAGCTCATATGAGTACTTCTATATTCTAAACAAGCTTGAATGCAAGCTGTAAAAAAAATTTGAAAAATATTTTTTATATTTTTATCTGTTTTTCTTTTTTTTTTTTTTAAGTTTTTATGTAAAGGAATTGTAACTAAAATAAACTTGTATCAATAAAACCTGTAATGGAATTCTAAAATTAACTAAATGAACAATTTGAATGATTAAGTAAGATATTTAGAAGCTAAAACTGATTACAAAACAGTAAAGTGAAACAAATTTAATAGAAAGTGAATTAGAATTTTATTGAATGATTGAAATTACAAAGATGAAATTGAATTACAAATTCTATAACTATTCTAAAGAAATTTAAGCAGCATTTCATTACCTCTAATCCTACACACTAAATGAGTAAAAATGAAGGGTATATATAAGTGAGGGGTGAGGTTAGGGTCTCCAAAACGCCAAGCTGGCAATCCTCATGATCTGTGCTTCTTATCCACTCCTTATAGCCCTTAGATCAATTTGTGTTTCTTCAATCATACCACAGCCCTTGGATGAGAATTAGTGATGTGTTCAGGCCAATGAGGGTGCTCCAAATAGCCATGTTGGCAATCCATATGCTTCACTTTCTGTCCTTGTCAGAGTATTTAGAAGGTGGATGCAAAGCTGAAGGAATGATGTGTTCCAACCAATCATCATCTGCCATGTGTATTTATAGCTCTAATACTCTCTCTGACATGCCCCTGTCACGTGGGGTATGCTTCTAGAAAGACCAATGATTAGCTCATGATGGTTAATTGAAGAGACATGAGTCAATTAAGGCAAGGTGCAATTTAGGGTTCATGTGGTTTGTTATTTTCTGGGTTCAAGGGGATTTGGGGGGCATGTAAAGGTTATATTATATTAGTTTGTTTGACCGTTGTTGACCTTTGACCGAGGGAAAGAGAGTGTTGACCAAGGGAAATGGGCTAGTGGACTTGGGCTTTGGGTAATTGGATTGGATTAAGAGTATTGGACTTGGACCAAGGTTTATGAAATAATAAAATTTCAGCTTTTGTATTAATAAAGAAACAAGGACCAAATGTGAAGTTTTCTGAAAATGTAAGGGCTGAAAATGCCAATTCATCCAAAGTACTTCAAGGGTTAATATTGCCATTCTTTAATAATTGGAGGGCTGGAATTGATTTTTTTCTTCAAATAAATCTCTAAGGGACCAAATGTGTCAAATTTGAAACTTTAGGGAGCATTCTTGCCATTTCTTCAAACTACATTTCATAAGGGTCATTCTTGCAAATCTACAAACTTTGAGGATCCCTTTTGATAATTTGAGCTTAACTTTGACATTTCAGATTCCAGCTTTGACTTTTTTGACGCGTTCCACTCTCGTGCTCGTTTTTGTCGGTTTTCGTTTGTTTTTCGTCATTTTATGAGATATACGTTCCTGCATATTCACAAGCACAAAAACACATATTCTTTGGCATTTTGGGTTAGTTTTTGGATTATTTGGCTTTAATTTGGTAAAGAAAAGGTGAGTGAATTAGCACTCACCATAGACCAAAATCCAAAGTCCCACGAACGTATCACAAGATACGTTTAAGAGCAGCAAAGTGTGGTTCCCGAGGGTCGTGCATATAAAGACATATCTGTTGTACTGCATAAGATAGATCTGGACGTGTAAACGTAAGATACTGAAGTCCACCTGCAAGACTGCGATACAAAGTAGGATCCTGAACAGGAACCCCTTCGGGACCCAGTTTAGACTCTGTATCAACTGGAGTCAGGGAGGGGTTACAGTTAGCCATGTGAGCGCGCTCAAGAAGCTGAGAAGCATACTTCCGTTGAGACAGAAACAACCCTGTAGGATGACGAACAACAGATATACCAAGAAAATAATTAAGTTCCCCGATATCAGTCATATCAAACTCACTGTGTAGGGAAACAATAATCTGCTGCAAGAGAGAAGTAGAAGAAGCCGTAAGGATAATATCATCCACATATATAAGTAAGTAAGCAACCTCAGATCCCTGTTGATTCGTGGAAATCAGGTTATAGTATATTTATATTCCGAGGAAATACTTGTGAAAGTAATTCCCGGGTCGTTCTCCCAACGAAGGCTCGAATGGAAAATTCGAATTATCGGTTTGGGAATCGTGTAGTGTAAGTGATTGGTGAAAGAGTGATAGAGTGAAAATAGCAATCAAGGAATTCAATTATTCACAAACAATGATAAAGCATGCAAAGATTACAAGCTAATTATGTACCGAAATGAAAAACGTGAAAACGGTAACGCAACCATAAAATTTAAAACGTAACGTATAACGAAAAATGACCCTACGAACTTGGAAATATTTTCTAAAAATTTAAAACTAATAAAAAAGAATTTTAAGAAAAAGAAAAATATATTTTTTTTACTTTTTATTTATTTTCTAGAATTAATTTCCTGTTTTTGGAATTAAAAATGAATTAAAAATAAGGAAAAATAGAAAATTAACTTGGAAAAATGAAAATTAAATTCTAAAAATTCTAAAATATTATAAAAGAAATTATAAAAATATTTTTGTAATTTTCTGACCCCTTTTTTAAATTTTTACGAATTATTGGTAATTAAAAACTATTTAAAAATAGAAAAATAATCAAAAGAAAATAGGAAAAATAGTAAAGAGCTTTGGAAAAATCTGGAAAATTTCCAGAAAATCAAAAATAAGAAAAGAAACTCAAAATAAAAATTTGAAGTGAAATACAGCTTATTAAGAGCTTTTTCTGGCTAAAACAGCTTATCACAAGTGCTTATTTATAAGCACTTGTGATCTAGACTATGTGAAACTTTGAACACTAACCACTAATGATGTTTTAAGCTCAGATATGTCAAATGTTGACCAATTACAAACTCAGAAGCAAACAGAAACTCAGAAAGATAGCAATAAGCAATGATATAAGCACTATAAGCTATGCAGTAAAAGCAAAAGCCAACACAGAAGTACTATAACCAATCACAAACCAACTACTGCTCAGAATAAGCACAATTGTTAACTCTACTCACGAGAACAAGCTCAAATACAAGCAATCAGGCTACAAGATTTAAATCAAAACTCAGCTTCAAGTAATTAACTATGAAGATCAAATAAGCTGAAGAAATGAGTAGAAGCTATAGGTACCTACAACTACTCTACTAGTAAGATATCACAAATCAACCAGAATCTTGAAACTCCAACCACTTAAAACTACTGAATCAGTCCTTGAAAAGAGATATACAAAAGTGGTGCAGGGGAATACTGATTCCAGACAGGCTACTTCCAATCAAACTTCTAATAAGCTAATGAGCTTCAAAAGTAAATTTTCTTCCTGATTATTATTCTCCTACTAGCAAGCTATCAAAAACAACTTTTTATATGAATTTCCAATGAACAATCAACCCTACAGATTATCACAAAGTTCAATCAAAATACTCAGCATACAAACTTTTGACTTTATGAAAATGTTAACTACTTTGACTTTTGTGAAATTTAGCTACTCCTAGATGCTTAATTATGTTAAACTAAGCTGTAATTAAACTGAATTAAGCTAACTTTAACTAATTTATACCTATAATGCAAACTAATTTACCTAAAAGCTTATTATTGAAACAGTTAACGAGTTTTAAAGCTAAAGTTGACTGTTAACAAACTAATGACCAATTTTATGCACTACTGAGACTACAACTGATATATTAAAGCTATTAATGCAACAAAACTTGACCTACTATCTCTACTTCTCAACAGACAAACCTAAGCCAAACACTCCTTAATGATTATTATTACTGAGTAGCTACTTATTTTACGCTACAAATCACAATCTCCCTGTCCTAAACAGATTCTAAATGCATTAAAGAGACTATATCAACAACAAGCATTCACTATATCCAATCAAATCTCAGAACCTCAATTCACAAATGATGACAGATGGCTTAGCAAGCATACTCAAATAGTTCAATGATGTACTTAGTACAACACTTACTCAAACATACAACTCAGATCCAAATAAAGCTAGTAACACAGATCAAAGTGCTATCTCTATTACAACTACTAAGCAACAAGCTGATTTAACAGATTATCAACTACCAAATACTACTCAGTTTATCAATTCTATACTACAAGCTGTCAAATATCAAGAGCTAAATCAAATCAGAATTAAACTAGTAATGACTATAACAAATCTAAACTATCAATAATCAATCAACCACAGAATAAGCAGAATAAGCTACTTCTATATAAGAGACAGTTAACTACTACTATTATTATCAAACTAAGCTATTCTACAAATTGAGAAATGAGATCAAACAATTACCACAAGCTTCTCCCTCAGCTAGAACAGAGGGATTTCACTGTTGCCTATCTTTGAGATAGGCTGATATCTTCAAGGTCTGAACCAGCTATCAACTACACCTCTGCATCTAATGGAACACTATTGAACACTTTTTTTGGCTTTGGATGAAACAATACATGATTAGACTTGAGCTAATTGAGCTTGATTAATTGATATGAGTAACTAAACTGAGCTATTTGAAGAATGAAAATAAAGTTTGAAACTATTTTTTTTTTTTTTTTTTTTTTTTTTTTTAAATATTTTTCTGATTTTTTTTATATTTTCTAAATTTGAAGAACTTGTGAATAATATGAAAAGTAAAGTTTGATTAAGCTAATTTTGATGACTAAAGAAAGTTTAGAAGATAAAATAAGCTAAGATTGAATGAAATAAGCTATTATTAAGCTAAGTGAAAGCAGAATTAAGCAATTGAAATAATGGAATAAGCTGAGATTATAAAAAAAAACTTGAATTTTATTAAAAGCTTAACTATTACAAACACTAGTCTAGTTACAATTTAACAGCATAACAGTACCTAAAAACCTACATACAAATGAGCTGAAATTGACACCTATTTATAGCTGAGTGAGGTGCTTGGGTGATCAAATGCCAAGCTGGCAATCCGTGCCTCATTGTGCTACTTTGAATGCTCTCTCAGCCCTTGGATGAACTTTGTGTTTCTTCAATTCAATGTGAGCCAATAGATCAAAATCCGTGAGGTGTTCCATCCACTAATAATGCTCCATCTGTCCAATCAAAGCGTGTACTTTCTCTTTCCGTGTCAGAGTGGTGTCAGCCCCTTCTAGAAACATTCCCAATGATTGGTATGACGTGCCTCATCCAATGGTTGTCTGACACGTGACCTTGATAGATATTCTTACAACCTCTGACATGTGCTAGGTCACGTGGGGTTCTAGAAGGTCTATTATTATGCTTAGTTGATGGTTAGGCTAGGATAGTGTGAGCCAATTAATGCAATTGTGGAGTTAGGGTTCATATTTCTGGGAACGGGGTGTTTGGGGAAGAACTTGGCGCGGGTTGTTTGTTTATTATTGTTTGAGTCTAGGGCCGGGTCTAAATACTTTAGGAGATGGGCCTTGGACTTTATTTGTGGTGTGGGTTTGGTATATAAAAGAGTGGAATTGGATTTGTACATTGGGCTTCATGGACATGGACCAAAGGCTTAAAGTATTTTCAGATTTTTGGTAAAGAAATATTACAAGGACCATTTATGTAACATTCTGAAACTTCAAGGGCTGAGTTAGACTTTCTTCAAAAATATATTCCAGGGACTATTCTTGCCAAGTCTGAGTAGATAGAGGACTGAAACTGATTCTTGGATTCCCGGATTTGACTTTTTGACCATCTTCTACTCTCGTGCCTGTTTTACCGGTATTCGTGTGGTTTTTTTAACTTTTTGCGATTTATCCGTACCTGCATATCACAAACACAAAAACACACGTTTTCTTTGCATTTATTAGCTCAAATAGTCGTTTTGGGTTGTTATTTGGTCAAATAATAGTGAGTGAATAAGCACTCACCAAAATCCCCCCGACTAAGGTATTGCCGTGTCCTCACGCAATGTGATCAATTCACGCTTAAGAGATAAATAATTTCGATACTCTTTCTACTAACTTTGAAAAGTAGCAAGGAAGTTCAAAAGAGATTACAAAATCATTTATTCCCGAAAACGCTCCGTTTTCCAAAATTTTCCTTTATTACACTTTATTCTATTTTTGGACTTTCCATACTTCAAACATGTGACGGTTTGTTGAACTTTCATTATTTTGTAATAATTATTAGGGTCAACGAGTAGAAACACTTCTATTTAAGAAGTGACCATACGGTTAAAAATCGTCATCCTTGATTTTTCACAAGTCCCCAAACTAAGCGTACAAACGAGATCACAGCTTATCTACAAATTAGATGCTAACACTACTCATAATAGTTACTTGTGGAAACTTCTTACTCCCATTTCCTAGGTTTTGTATCTCAATATTTTATTTTGTTGAGAAATGAATTACTTCATATTTTCTCGTTTCAATAATTTTTAATCCGATAGTGACACCTAAGTTTAAACGATAAGTAGTTATTCATTTTCTCTTAAGAACCACTGCAATAGAAATTCGGTCCACATCAAGGAATTTGGGGTACATACAATATCAAGGATATAAGTTGCGGAGTACGATCACGTGCACCTCATGTGACTGATTACTAATCACTTATCACATGCACCTCACGCGCCAACAACTTATTGATACATACATAACTCTTATTCAACAATACTACAACTTTCATTTTTTTCATTTTTCACTTTTTTCATACTTTTGATACTTTTTTTTTTCTTTCTTGATTTTTTTTTTCTCATTACATCAATGGAAGCTTATCGGGTAGCTCCAAAACCACATAGCTAATCAACTTTTGACTTTTGATTTTTTCACTTTTTGCTCTTATTTTTGATGTTCCTTGATATGTACCCAACTTCTAAAGCAAAAATTCTCTTAAGAAAATAAAGAACTAAATATTATTCAAACCGAAATACCACTAATTAACCTAGAACATCTATTATATATGGGTGATGTTTCTGATGGGAGTAAAAAGCCACAAGTACCTCTCATGAGATCTAAAGAGAACCACTACTCCACGTTTAGCATCTAATTTCTAAATAAACTCTATCATTTCTCGCTCTTCGCAATTTAAGATTCCAAATAATGAAACCCGCGAATACTTAGCCGATAATCAGCCACACATATATAAAGTCAATTACGGAAACTTGCAAATTCTAGAAGAAGAATTCGTGTTTTCTAGCTCCTGATGTAAAAGACTAGCGAAAGCTTTTAAGCGGAGCATGTATAAAGTCAAGTACGGGAACTTGCAGATTCTTAAGAAAGAATTCGCATTTTATAGCTCCTAGTGTACAAAACTAGCACAAGCTTATATGATCATCATTGGTTAAGGGAACAAGCTAGGGCTCAACACGCCCGATCAAGTCAAAATATTTATTCCTACTCTCGCCAGCAAGAAAGTCAACAAGGTGTCAAAACACTTATTCAAACTTTATTATATTTTTGTACAACTTTTTCACTTTTTCTCAATTTTTTTGTACCTTTTCATGACATTTTCATCAAAATTTTTGAAATTTTTTCATTTTTTCAATTTTTTTATTTTTGGTGGAAAAACGGAGTTGCAATAGTACACGACTTTTGTGAAAAATGCAAGGTCAAAATCGAATCGAAGATTCACCCTCCCCCCGACTAGAACGAAACATTGTCCTCAATGTTTGATGGGTTAAGGTAATCCTAAAAAAATTCTAGGCCGTTTATTAATTATGCCAAAGAAAACGTTAGTCGATAAGAGTTAACGGATATAGGATTTCCAAATAACACCGATGAATGATACTCCAAGTGAAGAGATAACGAGCACGAGAGTCATCATAAATCATGGACAATCCTTAACAATCATCACAAACAACCACGAAACACAAGAGTAGAAGAGGCACCCCCTCCTCACGTTATTTGTTAGAAAATAGAAATATAAGAAGATGAAATGATAAGCATGGGTTGCCACCCACGAAGCGCTTGTTTTTTATCACCGAGTCACATGAGCTTGACTCGATCCCCGAATTAATTCGTCCTTGGGGAAAAACCGTGGAAAAATAATCTCATTCGGGCTTTCATTCAAAATATTTTGAAAAACTTATGATTTATGTGAAAGTTCCATCCCGAAGAGATAACCGCTGGTACGTTAATTTTGAAAACTTTGAAAAACGATACCAGGATCAAAAACAACATCCTCACTCCCCACGGAGTGAAGGATAAGAGAAATCACACCAAACGTTATAAATGGCAAGAAGGTCATGATAACAATCTTGAAAAACTCATCATCTTCAAAAGAAAGTTTTATAATTGTGGAATTATGAATCTTATCATTTAAGCTCTTTTTAAAATCCTTTCCGGGTGGGAGGGATGGGAAAAACTTTTCATTCAAACTCTCATTTTTAAGCACACCACCCGGATCATGATCAACATCAAGATCAAAAATGAAACTTTCATATTCAGGTTTAGAAAACTCTTCCATTTTACATTCAGATTCATCAAAACGAAATGATTCAAATTTCGGAAGAGAGATAAAAGCATGAGAAGTGGTACTACCATGACTCGTCTCTTCCGAGTAATCGAAATGAAAAACTTCAGACGTCGGATCATAAAAATCATGACGATAAGTGGGATTGCCACTTATCTCCTTAGTCGTATTGAAGGTAAAACTCTCAAAGTCTGGTAAAAATTCCTCGAGCTCGGGCTCAAGAGGATCGTCAATAGTAAGCTCAATCTTCGTCTTAACTTTATCCGGAGGGATTGATGGTTCATCGTTCAACAAATTGTTAAGAAAAATAGTATCTCCCTCCGAATCAAAGTAAGGTTCGTTAGGCTCAGAAATCGGAATCGTTTCAATTTCAAGAAATTCATCGACCTCTTCCCAAAGAGAATCATATTCCTTAGTCGGAGGAAATGATGGGGAAGAGTCGGAGACGAAAGTTTTCACAAAATCATCAAAGGTAAAATCACAAACATCGATGCTTTTGACGGAGTACTTATTCAACTTCGAAGCATCGGCTTTAAAAATCATAATATCGTCATCATGTCGTAAAGTTAGAGTATCCTCAAAATGGTCTACTAGGGCTTTAGCGGTTCGTAAAAACGGTCGCCCTAGTATTAGAGGAACTCTCGGATCAGCCTCAAAATTGACAACAACGAAATCTGCCGGAAAAGTACATGAATTCACACGAACAAAAACGTCCTCAGCAATTCCAACTGGATGAGTGATCGATCGATTAGCAAGCTCCAAAGTCATTCTCGTCGGTTTAAGAGCCCCCATTCCAAGTTGTTCGTAGATCGATAATGGCATGAGGTTTATACTCGCACCTGAATCGGCCAGGGCGTTACAAACTTCTTGATCTTTTAATGAACACGGAATGAGAAACTTTCCCGAGTCACCAAGCTTTTCGGGAAGCTTCTTAAGAAGAATCGCGGAACATTGAGCATTTATCGGTGTTTCGGCTAATTCAAGCAATTTCTCTTTATTACTTATGAGGTTTTTGAACGTGGAAGCAAATTTCGGCATGTACACAAGAGCATCCATAAAATTTATATCAAAGTGCAACTTTTGAAAAATATCCAGAAATTTTTCCATTTGTATTTTAGACTTAACACGGAGCTCTTCATCATTAAATCGTGACGGATATGGAAATTTAGACTTGTATTTCACATTATTTTCAAAAACAACCTTTTCTTTATCTTTCGACTTTTGGACAACCGGAGGTTGGACGTTTTCAGCTCCTCCATTATTAATAGGAGGAACCGGGTCCTTTGTCGCCTCGGTCTCACATTCTACTACCTTGGGTGGAGACGAAGAAGAAGAAGAGGTAGTAAGAACTGTGGGTCCCTCATATGTAGCACCACTGCGAGTTATGATCGCCTTTACTTCGCCCCTCGGGTTTGCGATCGTGTTGCTTGGCAAAGATGTAATACCCGAACCCGAGGGTCGATCATTTAAACGTTTGTTGATATCACTGATTTGATTAGCAAACAACCGTGTCGACTCTTCATATTTTGCCATAAAAGATTGTTGGTTTTGAATCAATTGCTTAATCAAATCTTCCGTGGGCGACGGATTTGGAATAACAGTTTGATTTTGATTATTGTTGAGATTCTGCCCACGGTTTTGGGAATTACCATGATTAGCGTTCTGAAAATTCCCAGGGTTTCCATGGTTTTGATGGTTTTGAAAATTGTTCCCTTGAGGCGGGCCTTAATTGTAATTTCCTTGAAAACCCCGGTTTTGATTAAACCCTTGATTATGATTTTGAAAACCGTTATTAGCTCGACTCTGATTTTGATTTCCTTGATTATTACGATTCACAACATTATGATTCTGATTGACTTGATTGACTTGGTTTGGTTGTTCGAAACCGGGTGGTCCAAGAAAATTAAGAGAACGGTAGCTGAGGAGATTACGGTCTCCTTGAGGTTGTGGGTAACCGGTGTTACCCGCGTTTGCAGCATACGCGTTCTCACGAGAAAAGGCACCGGTGGCTGGACATTCATAATACAAATGTGGACCACCACAAGTCTCACAACCGCGACTAACCACATTGAGTTGATGGTTTGGTTTTTCAATAGACATTGCATCAACTTTCTTTGTTAAGGTCGCAATCATATTTACCAATTCATCATTATTTTTACCATTATTAGAAACTTGAGGTTTATTCCTTGACATTCTCACACGAGCTTTATTCTCAATTATCATGAAAGCATCATTCGTGTTTCTAGCCAACAAGTTACCACCCGCAGCAGAATTAAGCGAATCTTGATCCGTATGACATAACCCATTATAAAACGTATCAATCTGCTGAAGGTCGGTAAACCCGTGGTTCGGACATTTCTCCTTCAAATCTTTGAATCGGTCCCAAGCTTCACTAAACGTTTCATCAAAAGCTTGTTGGAACCGAAAGATTTGAGAACGTAGGTTAGAAGTTTTAGAGGGAGGATAGAAGTAATTCACAAACTTGGAAGCGAGATCATTCCAAGTGTGAATAGAGTTCGGCGGTTCCTTTTCCAGCCAAGTCCGGGCTGCTCCTTTTAAGGAGAAAGGAAATAACTTCAATTTCACCACATCGTGAGGAACTTGGTTCATTCTAATCGTCTCAGCGATGTCGGTGAAATTTCTGATGTGAGCATAGGGGTCTTCGTGATCGAACCCGTGAAAGGATATACCCGTGATCAAATTGAGTAATCCGTGATTGATCTCAAAGTTGGCATTGATGTCCGGAATCACAATAGCTCTCCTCACACCATTGAACGGTGATTGGAGTTGTGATGCGTGGGAATCGCACCTTGCTTTACCTCTCGAGGGATCTCGCGAGGCTTACAACCCCCACCAGGCAGTGTACCTGATCGTTGTAGTATAGTATAGTGACAAGTACCGGGGGATTGATCGTTCAGCTTAGGAATAGTGTCGCTAGGATTAGAAAACCTAATTAATAGTTCTAGAGATGGAAGATGATTATTTTTGTATTTTTATATTTTATGAAAGCAATTAAAATCTCGGGTTTTGAAGGAGTGGGCGGAATTAGTTGCTAATCAACTAACCCAAAAACTACTTTATAACTAATTAACTAATGAAAATGAAATTAAACTAATATTAAACTAAGGTTGTGAGCAGTGGTTGGAGAAATTGTGTTTACTTAGACTTCATTACTCCCTAGATATCTTTTACATGTTAATTGCTTGTTACACTTGTATGAATGACGGGTTGTATTCCTTAATACCATTCGTGGAGTGGCATACATAACTCCCCAACTCTATGAGCTCTTATCTCCTCCTACACCATGACCCAGCACAACTGTAGGGATTGTAAACAGTGGCTCATGCATTAAATACAACCAATAAAGACCTAGTACGCCTCGGTTCATGTTTCTTAAGACGTTCAAGCATGTTACCATTTGGAGATCTGCCAGTTTTCTTAAGCCTAACATATAATATCATTCATTCAAAACAAGAATAGACAAGTAATCAACACATAATCAACATCTAGGTTTCATTAGATCTAAGCAAACACAAAGGAAATTTAGCCTAGCATAGTAGAATTAAGATAAGAACAAAAGATGGACAACCAACACATAGACATATTGATTGAATTAAGAGTATACTTATCTCAATTACAATGCAAGGTCTCAAGGGTTTGGAACCCTTGAAAAACCTGTAAAAGAGGCACCAAAATCGTCTTTAGGGTTTCACCAAAACTTCTCTCTCCCTTTAATGAAAAAACTAGAAAACTATATATAGGAAAATCGTCCTGACGGCGTCAAGAGTAAAATCTGACGCCGTCAACTCGCCGCCATATACTTCCTCGGACGCCCTAGATCCAATCGTGACGGCCTATGTGACGCCGTCACCACCCTCGGTAAATTAATCTTGGTCACTTTGACGCCGTCATCTCTTCATCTGACGCCTTCACAACCTTCGGTAAAATATTCATCCTTTCTGACGCCGTCAAGAGTAAATCCTTGACGCCGTCACCTTGTAATTCCAGCTTGGATTTGGTACTTTGTTGTTTTCTTCACTTTATGCTCCAAAAACGTCCAAAATAGCCTCTTTTCCAGAATTCACTCTCCAAACACCTAAAATCACAAAAGGAACGATTTAGGGCAATATTTGATCAAATAAATTCGGATTCGGGCTTAAATGACCCCCTAAAAACGGATCATTTTTCGCCTCATCATATACCCTTACACTTGAGATTTGCTTGTCCTCAAGCAAATGAGCTTTTATTCTACTCAAAAGACAAGTTAGGGGTCATTTAACACTAATATAAAAGTAATCACAACAAATAATCGTTCCACTAAAGACCAATAGACAAGCACGGAGGTCATACACAAGCACCTCACAAATAGTGTTTAGATACTCACATCTCTCGGGTGTAATAAAGTAATATAACATTATGGAAATGGAAGATATCTCTCACTACCTGTCATAGCAAAATAGATTACCATAGGCTTGGGAAAGGACCACCACATGGCGTAAGCACCTAGGATAAACTATCAAAGAGGTCTTTTAAAGGGTTATAACGTTAGGTGTAGGGATATGAATTACACGGTTTTGTTGGATAAAGGGAATTTTACTGGTGGCGAGTTAACAATCTTAGTTAATTACATGTACAAGATGGCGTTGCTAAGCCAAGACTAGACTCGACTTAAGCTAATAAATGAAAAATAACAAAAACATAAAATGAACATAGAATGAAAACGGGATGGTAGTCCGTATGTTTTTTCTCTCTTTCTTTTCTATTTTTTTTTTTCTTTTTCTATTATATATATATATTTTTTTTTTTTTTTTTTTTTTTTTTCATACACTCTTACCCTACCATCCAAAATAATACATCATAGGGGTTTGAGCATTCCCCTTACACTTGAATCTTTACATACTTTACATTAAACTATTCTAATGACTCGAATTAAGAAAATCAAAACACTTGGAGCACTTTTAAGATTAACGTACATATGGGGGTAATAAGTGTTGTTCTTCCCCATTACTCCATAAAATAAGTACTTACCCATGAGTCCCAATCGTCCCAAAACAATATGTACAAGGATATGACTCGACTTAGCAACCATGTAATCAATTAGAAAGTTAACTTAGGGTTTAACAAATAACAATAATGCACTAAAAATGAGCGCATACACGGAAGGCTAAGGCGATTTGGGTGTACATTTAAGTGGGGTGTAACAAATTCTTCCTTTAAGTAAAATGCTTAAAGTTAGAAACGAAAAGATAGGCTCGGAGGGGTGTACTAGGGGTATCGTGTACTAAAAATGAGTACAACGCTAAGGGTGT
The DNA here is from genome assembly GCA_030686995.1 of Artemisia argyi. Classification (NCBI taxonomy): domain Eukaryota; kingdom Viridiplantae; phylum Streptophyta; class Magnoliopsida; order Asterales; family Asteraceae; genus Artemisia; species Artemisia argyi. The sequence continues at coordinate 55,275,621 of CM060691.1, forward strand.
GGGAAAAATTAGTTGACTTAACTAGCCAAGTAATATGACTTAAATGGTCAAGTAATCGTAATACGGGTTTAACACAAGGGTGATCTTAATGCCTCTTATCATGTAGTAAATCCTACTACACGAATGTAGTCTCACTAGCGGTCTCGGGATGCATCACTAACGCAAGTTCTAGAATCTAAATGCTACCGGTACACTCATAAGCACCAATAATAAATGCTTTTCCTATCAAATCTAAAGGCGAACCTCACATTTTTGGGTGGAAAATTTTTCTGAATATACGGTTATGTGCTAGTCATACAACCTCCTATCCATGAGACGCTTGCTATGGCTAAAGTTTCACTCCTAAATGTTGTAAAAAATTTTAAATTTGGTGCTAAAATTGCACTAACAAGTATTTCTCATAGTTTTATTACTCATCTACTATCAAACAAAACAAACTCAAGCGAAAGTGCATATGTAAGGTATCATCTTTTTACCCTCCCCTTACACTTAAGATGAACATTGTCCCCAATGTTCAAGTAAAGAATGTAAAAGTTAAAAGTAAAGAGAATGAATTCAAATACTCCCCTGATTCGCTCGGTATGGATTTTAGGTTGGCCAGGTTAAATCTTCCTTCAAGAAAACGAACAATCAAAGCTTCCCTTCCAGAATATAAATCATCTTCTTGTCTCAAATAACCTGTAAATCCTGACAAAAGTAGACAAGGCAACCTCGCGTAAAATCGGCGGCATCCTATATAAGTTACTAAATCCTAGAAAACAAAGTAAGATATAATGCTTTTGGAATGAAGTTTGCAGATTTCCTGGAGATTATAAAACTTAATAATTCACAAAAACTTATAAGACTCCGTTAGAAAAACAAAATCGGTAAAATTTCCAGATTTTTGACTCCTGACGCCGTCAAGAGCAATGCCCTGACGCCGTCAGAATGGACCTGCAGAAATCTTTATGTTAAGTTTCCGGAAAATTTCTGGAAAAACTTTGTCCTACTTCCTGGAAAATCCTGCAAAACTTCATTATGACTCAATACAAGCATTTGACTATAACAAGTACTAATACACATGTCCATTTAATATTGTTGTGGTTCATGCTCAATTTCGTTCTTATAAATAAATTTGGATCTCCCTTACACTTATCTTTTGCAAAATACCTTTATATGCAATTAAGACGAAGTTAAAAACAAAATAAAGCATTTTCACAATTTACTTTGAAACTTGAGCCACAAACAATAAAAATAAAACATGCATACGAAAACAAATAAAATCAAACAAACAAACAAACAAACAAATAAAAACATACAAAACATGGGTTGCCTCCCAAGAAGCGCTTGTTTTTGTTCGAGTCACGAGCCTGACTCTACCCTTATTTCACGGATAAAGGTGAGGTTTTCCCTACACTTAGGATTAAGTGCGGGTGAAAGTAGCGATACACACCCTTAGGGTGAAAGTATGCCACGTGAGAGAAGAGTGGTGGATGAATTATATGCTCAAACGGGTGTGCTCCTTTCATCATAACCTTACCTAGTTCACTTTGGTCAATGAGTGAGTTGAAGTTTTCTCCTAAGAAGGGATCATTTTCTATCAACTTCGATAGATTCCTAGTTGGGGATCTATTTTGACCAAATAAACCCGGTTTAAACCCATAATGTTTCTTACGATCAATCATGAATGGGTGATGTAAGTATGTAAGGTCATGGTCCACTCCTATGTTGGCTTCTTCTCTACAAGGCTTGGGGTCTACTACCTTCAACGTAAAACTACCCGGACTACATGGTTTGATGGGTGGATCGGGACCTATTTCAATTCCTAAATCTTCATCCAAGGATGGAGGATTAGGTAATGGTTTTGGTTGAGGCTCCGGTTCATCAAAACTAGGAACTTCCCTAGAACTAGGAGTAAGGTTATCACTACAAGTGTTCAAACCTATATCCTCTGGTGGTGCTTGGTCCAAGGGTTCTACCTCAATTGGGGTTCCTATAGTCTCTTCTACTTCTTCCGGGTAAGTCACGGGCGGTGTATGTGCCTCAAATGATGGTAGGACTTGTGGGGTACTTTGTAGGCTTGGATTATCCACCTCATCCTCCATTGTACCTAGATTACCTATATGTTTGTTTTGTACTATGATATTAGGTGCCATCCAACTAGGTATCTCAACAAGAGTATATTCATCCCCCAACAAACTTCCTGTTTGCTCCATCAAACTTGTTTTTGATTGATTTGTGATGTTGTTTGTTAGGTTGTCTACTCTATAATAATATTGGGCACAGTTTTCTATGGTATCCCACGCTTCTTCATCATTTAATTCCCTAGGGCCCCCATCGGCAAAATCATCGATGCGCATTTGGTCACATTGGCTGACACGATAGTAAAAGGTTTCGGTTAGGGATGATAAAGAGAAACTATGATGAGGGAATTTTCGAAGTAAAATTTTAAAACGAGTCCATGCATCATATATGGGTTCATCTTGATATTGTTTGAAATTCAAGATGTCAACAGGGTAGAATGGCCTTTTTGGTTGGTGGTATGCTGGATTCGCGTACTCCATAATGGTGAACGGAATAGTCAATGGAAATTACGAACAAACACACAAAGAAAAAGATAGACTAAAGAAGACCTAAAAATAAAAATAAAAATCTTACTAGAAAGGAATCTAGCAAGTAGACCTAATAAAAAGAAATCCTAACCTAGACAATAACTATTCCCCGGGCTGCGGCGCCAAAAACTTGATGGCGCCGCACTCTTTTGCGAAAGTTGAGGAATAAATGTAAAGATAGACAATCCCCGGCAGCGGCGCCAAAAACTTGATGCGTGGGAATCGCACCTTGCTTTACCTCTCGAGGGATCTCGCGAGGCTTACAACCCCCACCAGGCAGTGTACCTGATCGTTGTAGTATAGTATAGTGACAAGTACCGGGGGATTGATCGTTCAGCTTAGGAATAGTGTCGCTAGGATTAGAAAACCTAATTAATAGTTCTAGAGATGGAAGATGATTATTTTTGTATTTTTATATTTTATGAAAGCAATTAAAATCTCGGGTTTTGAAGGAGTGGGCGGAATTAGTTGCTAATCAACTAACCCAAAAACTACTTTATAACTAATTAACTAATGAAAATGAAATTAAACTAATATTAAACTAAGGTTGTGAGCAGTGGTTGGAGAAATTGTGTTTACTTAGACTTCATTACTCCCTAGATATCTTTTACATGTTAATTACTTGTTACACTTGTATGAATGACGGGTTGTATTCCTTAATACCATTCGTGGAGTGGCATACATAACTCCCCAACTCTATGAGCTCTTATCTCCTCCTACACCATGACCCAGCACAACTGTAGGGATTGTAAACAGTGGCTCATGCATTAAATACAACCAATAAAGACCTAGTACGCCTCGGTTCATGTTTCTTAAGACGTTCAAGCATGTTACCATTTGGAGATCTGCCAGTTTTCTTAAGCCTAACATATAATATCATTCATTCAAAACAAGAATAGACAAGTAATCAACACATAATCAACATCTAGGTTTCATTAGATCTAAGCAAACACAAAGGAAATTTAGCCTAGCATAGTAGAATTAAGATAAGAACAAAAGATGGACAACCAACACATAGACATATTGATTGAATTAAGAGTATACTTATCTCAATTACAATGCAAGGTCTCAAGGGTTTGGAACCCTTGAAAAACCTGTAAAAGAGGCACCAAAATCGTCTTTAGGGTTTCACCAAAACTTCTCTCTCCCTTTAATGAAAAAACTAGAAAACTATATATAGGAAAATCGTCCTGACGGCGTCAAGAGTAAAATCTGACGCCGTCAACTCGCCGCCATATACTTCCTCGGACGCCCTAGATCCAATCGTGACGGCCTATGTGACGCCGTCACCACCCTCGGTAAATTAATCTTGGTCACTTTGACGCCGTCATCTCTTCATCTGACGCCTTCACAACCTTCGGTAAAATATTCATCCTTTCTGACGCCGTCAAGAGTAAATCCTTGACGCCGTCACCTTGTAATTCCAGCTTGGATTTGGTACTTTGTTGTTTTCTTCACTTTATGCTCCAAAAACGTCCAAAATAGCCTCTTTTCCAGAATTCACTCTCCAAACACCTAAAATCACAAAAGGAACGATTTAGGGCAATATTTGATCAAATAAATTCGGATTCGGGCTTAAATGACCCCCTAAAAACGGATCATTTTTCGCCTCATCAAGTTGTTCTTCCATCGGACGCGGATCAAATGCCGGTTGTTGACCCATCGGCGGGGGTCCGTTGTGTTCGTTTTGGTTCATCTCCTCGTCGTCAAGGAAATGAACCCGACTCGTATGTCGTAAAACCCGCTCGGGGTTAGAGAACGGATACGTAAGACTCTCAAACGAAGATCGGGTGTGCATACACCACGAGCAAAATTAAAAAGAAAATGAAAAAGAAAAGAGAAAAGAAAATCTTTTTGTTTTTTTTATATTTTTTTTTTTCACAAAAACTTATTATTTCTTTTGTTTTTCTTTTCTTTAAACGTAATATTAATCGAAAACCGTTTCTTTCAAAACCACGCGCGACGGGACGGGAGGGAAGAATGGATCTCTCTTCAGCTAGCAATTTAATGTCTTAGCTATCCGTATTTCCCGCTTATTCGGTTGTAGTAATTGAAATAGTCCGATAAACAACAAAATTACGTTTTCGTTATATTGTGAGACTTTTTTGGTTTACAACGCCCTTTTCTTTCGATCGAGTCGAGGCTGTAACTTTTATTATTTTTTTGTTATTTTTGAAAACACTTTAGGAAAAGTGTTTTTGATTTTTTCAATTTTTATAGAAATATATATACAAAGTAGAAGAAAGCTTATCAAAACACGATTTTCCAAAACAATGATTCAAAAATTCACTTTAAGCCTTCCCCGGTAGCGGCGCCAAAAATTGATTCGTGGAAATCAGGTTATAGTATATTTATATTCCGAGGAAATACTTGTGAAAGTAATTCCCGGGTCGTTCTCCCAACGAAGGCTCGAATGGAAAATTCGAATTATCGGTTTGGGAATCGTGTAGTGTAAGTGAATGGTGAAAGAGTGATAGAGTGAAAATAGCAATCAAGAAATTCAATTATTCACAAACAATGATAAAGCATGCAAAGATTACAAGCTAATTATGCACCGAAATGAAAAACGTGAAAACGGTAACGCAACCGTAAAATTTAAAACGTAACGTATAACGAAAAATGACCCTACGAACTTGGAAATATTTTCTAAAAATTTAAAACTAATAAAAAGAATTTTAAGAAAAAGAAAAATATTTTTTTTTACTTTTTATTTATTTTCTAGAATTAATTTTCTATTTTTGGAATTAAAAATGAATTAAAAATAAGGAAAAATAGAAAATTAACTTGGAAAAATGAAAATTAAATTCTAAAAATTCTAAAATATTATAAAAGAAATTATAAAAATATTTTTGTAATTTTCTGACCCCTTTTTTAAATTTTTACGAAATATTGGTAATTAAAAACTATTTAAAAATAGAAAATAATCAAAAGAAAATAGGAAAAATAGTAAAAAGCTTTGGAAAAATCTGAAAAATTTCCAGAAAATCAAAAATAAGAAAAGAAACTCAAAATAAAAATTTGAAGTGAAATACAGCTTATTAAGAGCTTTTTCTGGCTAAAACAGCTTATCACAAGTGCTTATTTATAAGCACTTGTGATCTAGACTATGTGAAACTTTGAACACTGACCACTAATGATGTTTTAAGCTCAGATATGTCAAATGTTGACCAATTACAAACTCAGAAGCAAACAGAAACTCAGAAAGATAGCAATAAGCAATGATATAAGCACTATAAGCTATGCAGTAAAAGCAAAAGCCAACACAGAAGTACTATAACCAATCACAAACCAACTACTGCTCAGAATAAGCACAATTGTTAACTCTACTCACGAGAACAAGCTCAAATACAAGCAATCAGGCTACAAGATTTAAATCAAAACTCAGCTTCAAGTAATTAACTATGAAGATCAAATAAGCTGAAGAAATGAGTAGCAAATGAAAAGCAATAGGTACCTACAGCTACTCTACTAGTAAGATATCACAAATCAACCAGAAGCTTGAAACTCCAACCACTTAAAACTACTGAATCAGTCCTTGAAAAGAGATATACAAAAGTGGTGCAGGGGAATACTGATTCCAGACAGGCTACTTCCAATCAAACTTCTAATAAGCTAATGAGCTTCAAAAGTAAATTTTCTTCCTGATTATTATTCTCCTACTAGCAAGCTATCAAAAACAACTTTTTATATGAATTTCCAATGAACAATCAACCCTACAGATTATCACAAAGTTCAATCAAAATACTCAGCATACAAACTTTTGACTTTATGAAAATGTTAACTACTTTGACTTTTGTGAAATTTAGCTACTCCTAGATGCTTAATTATGTTAAACTAAGCTGTAATTAAACTGAATTAAGCTAACTTTAACTAATTTATACCTATAATGCAAACTAATTTACCTAAAAGCTTATTATTGAAACAGTTAATGAGTTTTAAAGCTAAAGTTGACTTTTAACAAACTAATGACCAATTTTATGCACTACTGAGACTACAACTGATATATTAAAGCTATTAATGCAACAAAACTTGACCTACTATCTCTACTTCTCAACAGACAAACCTAAGCCAAACACTCCTTAATGATTATTATTACTGAGTAGCTACTTATTTTACGCTACAAATCACAATCTCCCTGTCCTAAACAGATTCTAAATGCATTAAAGAGACTATGTCAACAACAAGCATTCACTATATCCAATCAAATCTCAGAATCTCAATTCACAAATGATGACAGATGGCTTAGCAAGCATACTCAAATAGTTCAATGATGTACTTAGTACAACACTTACTCAAACATACAACTCATATCCAAATAAAGCTAGTAACACAAATCAAAGTGCTATCTCTATTACAACTACTAATCAACAAGCTGATTTAACAGATTATCAACTACCAAATACTACTCAATTTATCAATTCTATACTACAAGCTGTCAAATATCAAGAGCTAAATCAAATCAGAATTAAACTAGTAATGACTATAACAAATCTAAACTATCAATAATCAATCAACCACAGAATAAGCAGAATAAGCTACTTCTATATAAGAGACAGTTAACTACTACTATTATTATCAAACTAAGCTATTCTACAAATTGAGAAATGAGATCAAACAATTACCACAAGCTTCTCCCTCAGCTAGAACAGAGGGAGTTCACTGTTGCCTATCTTTGAGATAGGCTGATATCTTCAAGGTCTGAACCAGCTATCAACTACACCTCTGCATCTAATGGAACACTATTGAACACTTTTTTTGGCTTTGGATGAAACAATACATGATTAGACTTGAGCTAATTGAGCTTGATTAATTGATATGAGTAACTAAACTGAGCTATTTGAAGAATGAAAACAAAGTTTGAAACTTTTTTTTTTTTTTTTTTTTTTTTTTTTTAAATATTTTTCTGATTTTTTTATATTTTCTAAATTTGAAGAACTTGTGAATAATATGAAAAGTAAAGTTTGATTAAGCTAATTTTGATGACTAAAGAAAGTTTAGAAGATAAAATAAGCTAAGATTGAATGAAATAAGCTATTATTAAGCTAAGTGAAAACAGAATTAAGCAATTGAAATAATGGAATAAGCTGAGATTATAAAAGAAAACTTGAATTTTATTAAAAGCTTAACTATTACAAACACTAGTCTAGTTACAATTTAACAGCATAACAGTACCTAAAAACCTACATACAAATGAGCTGAAATTGACACCTATTTATAGCTGAGTGAGGTGCTTGGGTGATCAAATGCCAAGCTGGCAATCCGTGCCTCATTGTGCTACTTTGAATGCTCTCTCAGCCCTTGGATGAACTTTGTGTTTCTTCAATTCAATGTGAGCCAATAGATCAAAATCCGTGAGGTGTTCCATCCACTAATAATGCTCCATCTGTCCAATCAAAGCGTGTACTTTCTCTTTCCGTGTCAGAGTGGTGTCAGCCCCTTCTAGAAACATTCCCAATGATTGGTATGACGTGCCTCATCCAATGGTTGTCTGACACGTGACCTTGATAGATATTCTTACAACCTCTGACATGTGCTAGGTCACGTGGGGTTCTAGAAGGTCTATTATTAGGCTTAATTGATGGTTAGGCTAGGATAGTGTGAGCCAATTAATGCAATTGTGGAGCTAGGGTTCATATTTCTGGGAACGGGGTGTTTGGGGAAGAACTTGGCGCGGGTTGTTTGTTTATTATTGTTTGAGTCTAGGGCCGGGTCTAAATACTTTAGGAGATGGGCCTTGGACTTTATTTGTGGTGTGGGCTTGGTATATAAAAGAGTGGAATTGGATTTGTACATTGGGCTTCATGGACATGGACCAAAGGCTTAAAGTATTTTCAGATTTTTGGTAAAGAAATATTACAAGGACCATTTATGTAACATTCTGAAACTTCAAGGGCTGAGTTAGACTTTCTTCAAAAATATATTCCAGGGACTATTCTTGCCAAGTCTGAGTAGATAGAGGACTGAAACTGATTCTTGGATTCCCGGCTTTGACTTTTTGACCATCTTCTACTCTCGTGCCCGTTTTACCGGTATTCGTGTCGTTTTTTCAACTTTTTGCGATTTATCCGTACCTGCATATCACAAACACAAAAACACACGTTTTCTTTGCATTTATTAGCTCAAATAGTCGTTTTGGGTTGTTATTTGGTCAAATAATAGTGAGTGAATAAGCACTCACCACCTGTCGATATATAAATAGAGAAGAATCACATCGACTGTGGTAAAATCCGACCCGTGTGGCATAACCTGCAAACCTCTGAAACCAAGCACGTGGTGCTTGTTTCAAACCATATAAGGATCTATGTAAAAGACAAACATGCCGAGGAAACCGAGGATCAACAAAACCAGGAGGCTGATGCATGTAGACAGTCTCAAATAAATCACCGTTAAGAAATGCATTCTTAACGTCAAGCTGATGAATCGGCCAATTGCGGGATACCGCAAGACTAAGAACAGTACGAATGGTAGCCGGTTTGACAAACGGGCTAAGAGTCTCATCCACATCAACACCTAGTTGCTGATTGCTTCCATTAGCAACCAACCGAGCTTTGTACCGGCTCAAAGTCCCGTCAGCATGAAACTTATGCTTAAATAACCACATAGAGCGAACCATATTAACACCTGTGGGCCGTGGTACAAGAATCCAAGTGCCATTTTTAACTAACGCATTATACTCATCATACATAGCATTACGCCATTGAGAAGTTTTTAAGGCATGAAACGGAGATTTAAGAATAGGAGAAATAAAGAAAGTATTTAGAGATAATCGATCGATAGGTTTGACAATGTCTGATTGAGACCTTGTGATCATAGGATGAGTACGGGGTTGTTCGTTGATGGGTTGGTGGGAGTCGGTATTGGGGTGGGTATCAGATGGGTCGGTATTGAGCTGTGAAGTGGATGGGTCGTAGTGTTATTGGTGATGGGATGACAATGGGTTGTGTTGGTGGGTTGGCGAGGGAGTGGGATTCAAATGGTTGTTGGGCTGGGCAGGTGTATTGTACGGTTGAGGTTGGTGAGGTGTATGAGGAGGGGTTGTTTCATTTTGGTGGTGTGTAGGTTCGATGTTGTTGTTGGAAGATGTAGAATCGGAGATAATTGAAGTGAGGAGGGGGGAAGGTGTGGGATCGAGGAAGTTGTATGAAGGTGGAGAGGAGGGCGTCATTGATCGGTATGGAAATTGTGTTTCGTCGAAAGTTACGTGCCTAGAAAGGATAATTTTGTTTGTTTCTAAGTCTAGACACCGAAAACCATGATGATAGGCGGGATAGCCCAAGAATATACATGGAATGGCGCGTGGGGCAAGTTTGTGGGGAGAATGGAGGTGAGGGTAACAAAGGCACCCAAATATGCGTAGACAGGAGTAGTCGGGTTCTTTGTTATAAAGGCGTGTGAAGGGTATTTGGTTGTTTATTGCGGTAGATGGTAGAAGGTTTAGTAGATATGTGGCCATATGTAGGACTTCGACCCAAAAGGTAGGGGGAAGGTATGCTTGAAAAAGGAGTGTACGAATGACATTATTGATTGTCCGTATCATTCGCTCCGCCTTGCCATTTTGTTGTGAGGTTTTTGGGCAAGAGAATCGAAGTTTAATGACATGTTGAGCAAAAAGGGTATGGAGTCGATTATTGTCGTACTCATCACCATGATCACATTTGAAACTTTTCATTTCGCATTTAAATTGATTTTTAACATAATTATGAAAATTCAAAAATTTATCAAACATGTCAGATTTAGAACGAAGTGGATATATCCATAGATAGTGAGAGAAACCATCAAGAAATAAGACATAATACTTAAAACCATTAGAACTAACAATAGGAGATGTCCATAAATTAGAATGAATAATATCAACTAATAAAATCTAGATAATTTAATGCCGCGTATATACTGTTGCACGACGTCATTGGTGTTAACAAGGCCACTTACAAATAGGTCTAACTAATAAGATCTGAAACCAAAACATAAAAAATAATAACACTATAATAAAAAAGAGAACCACAAATTGTAAATTAAGTAGAAATGAAGATAAAATATTTATGTATCATAGAATGGTACATGTGCATGCTAGGAAGACTTTAATCATAGAAAGGGAGTCACGGGCTCATCATTTATACCAAACAGAAAATGTATTTCGACCTCCAAGTTAATTTGTTTTAGTTTGAAGTCATAATTTAGAAATATTGGAATATCTCATAAACATGTTTAACTCCAGAACATTTAAAATTTTGCTTGTACAATGTATCTTTATCTGAAATCTTACTCATAAATCATGTATTATATGTCTCAAGTACTACTCAATAAAAAAAGAATTAATTTCATATATCATCTTACTTTCATGATTAATTTCATATATACCCAAATTGCAAGTATTGAATGCATATGTACAATATTTTTAATGAATATTTGGAAATTGGATATATATGAAATTTCCAACTAAAATGAGTGGAGATATGAATTTGCCCCTACAAGTTATAATGAAAATGATACAAGTGCTTAAAACACATTTTCTTTTAATAATAAATGTTTTTTATAATAAATTTACTACAGGTAATAAATATCATGAGCATGTAATGAACATAGATATTAGTATCGTTTTATTCAATGTGTGGTAGATTGAAACAAAAATTCAAAGAATATAAAACTTGAAACGTTGGACAATCTTGAGATACTTTTTGAATCGTTTTAAAACTAGCCAACAACTACAATAACTCGTCAGTGTTTTTGTTTTAGCGAAAATGACAAAAGAAATTATTGACATTTTTACCGTCGTATATCGCGGGCATCGGCTAGTTTATACAAAGTCTAAACACATGAGTGATCGCATAATTTTATGGCACTAAATGCTCTAAATTTTTTAGATGTTCAAAAAGAGTAATGATGGATGTCGACATGTCGTTGGATTAAGGGATGTTAATAATGTTTGCAAAAACTCTAGTGTTTAACCTTTATATTGAATTTTAGTGGCCGGTCATGTATAATGATGGATGTCTATAGGTTTATGAAAATTAACAATGTTTGCAAATACTCGCGTGCGTAATCTCTAAATTGAAATTTTCATGTCTGATCATGGTTTTGTACGCCTAGAAATTATCAATAAACTTGAAATGCAATTATGCATGACTGAAAAAAAAATACGGAGTACTACATAAAATTGGTACGTACGGTTGTACCATAGTCATTCCGCATTTCAGCTAAAAAAAAAAAACAGTCCAAAAGAATGCTAGGTTTGGTTCCTGAGGCCCAATAAACTAAAGTTTGATCCATGAGGCAAAATCTTTAATGTTTGGGCCAAATCAAAATTATTCAAGGATTTAAAGCCCAATTTTTATTTTTTTTTTATTCTTTTCAATAAAACTGGTACCCATAGGTGATAGGTCCTCAAGAGAGCAATGTTACATACTTACATCTATAAAGAGTCCACAAAATTATACTCACACAATGACTTATCAAGTGTAGTGATCCAACCATATTGCATCATAATCTTTTTTTCTTCTTTCGTACTCTCCATATGTGTGATATGCATGATTGAAAAGAATCTATATCATGACTTCTCAAAAAATCTGTATAGTTGCACGGTTGTACCATAGTGATTTTCAGCATTCTGGCTAAAAAAAGTTATACCATAGCCATGATATTAACACAGTCCAAAAGAATGTTAGGTACTTAGATTTGGTTCCTCAGGCCCAAAAAACTAACGTTGATCCATGAGGCAAACTCTTTAATGTTTGGGCTAAATCAAAATTATTCACAGATTTAAAGCACAAAAGGCTTTTCTATTCTTTCTATAAAATTGGTACCCATAGGCCATCAATCATAGTTTAAAGTCCATATCGATTATAGGCTGGGTTACATATTATTAGTCTATTAAAGCTGTAAAACATGTATCCTAGTCGTGTGTAAGACTTGCAGTTCCTATGTTAATTCAAAAGCTATTAGATAGCTAGGTTAGTGGACCAAGTTTAATTATGAGCTTGAGTCCATTAAGTTTAGGGTTGTCAATAACAAAATTGAGTCTCTTTTTGGAGTGACAAAAAGTAACATGCAATTTAGTGTCACACTATTAGTTCAAGCATAGTTTAGCATTTCCTTTTCAGCCAGTCTAATTAGTTAAAAAAGTTTTCATGAACTCTTATCATTTTGAAACTGATTTATGTGCATGATAAAGTTTCACCATAAAAAGCAGTCATGTTCATATGTTATGTAAAGGGTTTGTTTGTTGTAGGGTTTCCACTTGGGAGAATACTTTCAAAGTAATGCAAATTTTGTTTGTTTGAGATTTTGACTTGTGAAACTATGATACAGTTTTCACGAAACCCACAAATCCACCCAGTCGTTTGATTAGTCTCCCAACATGAGAATCGTGTGTATATCTTACATTCTTACTTGTTTAATGTTCTTTTTCTAATTTCTTTCCTATCTGAAAATATAAATTTTCAAACACATTTAAAACAAACGACATTTATACATTCGTATATGCATCGACTTGAATTATATGCATCTCAATTCATTTATACGCATCCCAATTAGTTTCGAAAATGATTTTAAAGTGAAAACGATGCAATGAATTACTAGCAACAAATTTGACCCGCAGATAACAAAAAATACATAAGATTCGTCTAACTTGATAAAATGTGTCTAATATATGTATATGCATATAAATTTTAGCTTATCTCCAAATCATTACAGTTTGGGAAGAAGATGAGAGAAATTTTAGTATAATTTCCTCTTTTCTTTTCTATTCTTTCCAAAAAAAACTCGGGAATACAATTAATTTCCTTTCAACTTCTCTTCTTTTCTCTCCCAATAAAAACTCGAGAATGGGGTGTAAATCTATCCCTTTTATTATATTTTTCTTTTAAACTTATACCAAATCCAACTCATGGTAGTATGTAATGAAATATCAAATGAATGGAATAAATGATGTAATGTGCTAATTCATTATCGTTATTAATCATGTTTGGTTGGTATGATATAGCGGAATGAAATTTTTAAGGAAAAGACTAATTGCCCTTGATGATAAGAAGTTTATTTAATGTAGTTAGTTAGTAATGGACTCTTATATAATTTTAATTCCATTACAAGATAAATAATAATAATAATAATAATAATAATAATAATAATAATAATAATAATAATAATGGGATCCGTTAAGCCCCTTGTTGTTTGTCGTAGCCTTGCACCCTTTGGTTCATACTATTGATCAAGCTTGTGAGCTTACTCTTCAGGCTTGGTACCTCGATGATGGCACCATTATTGGAGATACTCTTGCGGTCGCTAAGGCACTCGACATCATCAGGACATAGGGCCCGGTGTAACATCCCCAAAATATCGCAGCGGAAGACTGTGTCATAGGGGTGCTACTTCATAATACAAAGTACAAGGTATAGAAAACGAACTCTAAATGAGACGTTTTGAAAAGTTACCATTCGATTAATAAATTCCGAGTTACAAACTTGAGTTCCATAATACAATACATAAGATTTTTAAAACATATCGAATGGTAAAGATAAAAGCATAAGTCTTCAAAACATGTCAATCGACTCTATGCTCCATGCAACAGCTATCACCTTACAGACCTGAGATAAACATGCTAAAGTGTCAACACGAGGTTGGTGAGTTCATAGAGTTTGTCTTAAAATAGTTGAAAAAGCCTCAAAAGAATGTTTACACAGCAAAGGCATTGTGAATCCACTCAGTTGCAAGTCCTGCCATAAGAGACTTGCAACCTGTGTGTTCACAACCCACTGCTAAAAATACAGTATAATAAAGACATGTATAAGTTCATCAAAACAGTTAAGCAATTAGTCGTGAGTCTACACTTCATCTCCGAAGACCTCACGTTTATGATGTATCCAACATTCGCAAATGTTAGGATGTATCAAAGCCTCAATGGTCATCCAACAACTTAATTTGGAGCCATCGGAAGTCTCAATGGTCATCCAATAACTTAATTTGGAGCCACTGGAAGTCTCACAATTAAGTATAACACAATCATGTATATATGAAATCAAGTATAAGACAATCAAGTATAAAACAATCAAGTATAAACAATCAAGTATAAATGTTTTGAGTATTTGTACAAGTAAGCAAGTAGTTGTGCATGTATCTCCCCCAAAGAGTTAAAACAAGTATGAGAAAGTAGGGGCTATGACTCACCTTAAGCTTAAGTGATGTGAAATGAAAGTAGTAGTCGAATCGCGAAAGTCTCTAAGAGTAGCCTATAATAGAACGTTGCGACTTAGGTTTGGAGTAACGTCTAAGAATACGAAGAATTGCCTATATATGTCTTGCATAATGTTCATGATGTAGTACTTAGTATATAGTGTAAGTCTTTGAATATAAATGGTTTATGAAACATGTATAAGTTGTATATCTCTTACTACCGTTCGGGCCGACATAATTCAGAAGTCATGGAGTAAACGTTCGAGGAGCCAGGACACTTTAATTCGTAAATCCACAACTCATCTCGACGGCTTACTTAATGAACTCCTCACATGAGGCTCCATACTATTGTAGTATTTGATAACATATATATAAGTTTTGATCTTTAAAAGTTATATGGTCTTTAGCCGTGGCTTTGCCGTGACCTTGGTCATTGTTACCATGGTCTTAAGACTCAATCTTGGCTTTAGCCATGGTTGTGGTCTTAGCTTTAGGTCATTAGACCTCTTGGTCTTGGTAAAACATAACTATTATATAGTGACTTTGGTCTAAAAATGGGCTGTTAAGAATTTGAAGAAAAGTATCACTCGAAAAGCGTTTTCAGGGCTCGAGCTTCTTTTTTCCTGAACGAAAACGTTGTTTCGGACAACTTTCGTGTTTTAACTTTTTTATGAATCGGACCAGAAGGGTGACTTTCAAAATGGCAGAATGCAAAACAGTAGGTATCGGCAGTTTCGGCGTTTTGGTTTTGCTAACTTCAAATGGTCATAACTTTTGACTCGGGTACTCGTTTTGGGTGATTCAAATTGCTATGTTTTCTTTGTTAAGTCCTCTTTAACAGTAAGTAGGTGTCAAATATCATAGTTGTACTATTTTGGTCGTGGTTCTCCATAAAAGTCACTAGTTTACTTGTTTAATTAACATAAGTTAACATATATATACCATAACTTGTTTTACTAGTTTTTATACATCATGAACATAATACAAAGACCATATATAGCATGAAAGAAACATAAATAGCATGAAAATGATATTTTTAGCAAGAAAGTATGTTAGGGTTTGCTTACAACTTGAGGCTTTCTAAAAGAAAGGTAAGTAACTAGTAGGGTACGGACTTTGATAGACTTAAGCTTCACCCTACTTTGCTTCAAGCAATCTTTCTACCCTTGAATTCTTGAAAGACAGATGATGAAATTTGAGGTGACTTGAGTGGATTCAAACTCAAGAGAATCACCAAAGTTTATAAGGTTTGAAAGTATTTTGATTACCTAAAACCAAGCTAGGGTTTCTATGTTGTTGAAGCACTTGTATCTTGCATAAAACTAGGAATGAATTAGCTATGTGTGAGGTGTTTTTGTGTGTGATGTGGGACGGCAAACAAGAGGAGGAGGGGGTATTTATATGGCCTTGAGGAGGTTACATGCATGGACTAGTCAAAGCTTTCTACACAAGTTTAAACACTTGGTATCATCCTAAGGCTCTAAGTGTGAGATCAAGCCACCTAAAGGGTGACTCCCCCCCCCCTAAGTAGGTTCCATAAGGATAGGGAGGATGACTTGGTTAGTTGATGGTATTATCCTACTTATGTGACTAGTTTTGACTCCGTAAATTGCTAACCGTAAGTTGTTAAGTCACGAAACGTAAAACCGGGTATCCTAAAAATATGAAACTTGAAAGTATGGTTAAAAATGTCAATATAATCCATAATAAAATATAAAATGAGTGGTAGGTTCTATTGGGTTGCTCAAACCCTGCTAAAACTGGAAACACGGGTCTAAAACGCGTAATACGTAAAACGTACGAAAGTTGCGTAAAATTGAGAAAAGTAAAATGTAACATTTCTAATAAGATAATAATGACTTAAAATGACTTATAATGTCTAGGCTGGGCTCAGTCTAGTGTCGGTTGGTATTTAATGTCTTTTAGACATAAAACCGTAAGCCTAAAAATCAAGGAATGACTTGTAAAATCAAGGAATGATTTTTGGTCAAAGGAGGAGGGAAAAATATGTTGAATTTTTCTAATAAGTTGAAAACTCAAATCGTCTTAGAAACGCGGTGCAGGTATAGGCTAAGGTTACGGCTGAGTAAAAACGCTTAAAACTGAAAATTCCAGTTTTTTTCACGGCCGAGGCTTATTTTGGTCATGTTTTTCACAGTTATGATTAATTCTCAAATAAATCATGAGTGTGTCAAATATTTTTCTGATGCGGGGTCACTTAACGCGGTCGAGTTTCGTTGTGCGTAGAATTTTTGAATGACGTTTTACCCTAAAACGTGTAATTCCTTAATAACTTTCACGAAAATGATCTGACGAGTGTCAAACTTTTAATTTGCCATGGAAATGATTTATCACTCGAAACCATGAAACAAAAATCAAATTTTGAGAAAATTTCAGGAAAAACGAATAGTAAAAGTGAATAGTAAAATTTTCTAGGAATAGTAATTAACCTGAAATTGCGAATTGTTACACCCGGCTCGTGGTTTGGTCTTGAACATTGATAAGACTGAACTTTTCTGGCATGAAGAGGATCCTAGAAGTAGAGTGGATGGTGTGTTTCCTTCGAATGTCGCCCGTCCGCTCCATGGCGTCAAACTTCTGGGTGGTTCTGTTTGTTTGGATGAAAGTTTCTGTCGGGACTTGGCTTCCAAAAAGGTCTCTAAAACCATTTCCTTAATGGAGGCTATTAGCAAACTTAATGATCCTCAATGTGAGCTTCTTCTCTTGCGTAACTGTGCAGGAGTTTCAAAATTATCATACGCATTGAGAACGTGCTCCCCATTAATCCTATTGAAGGCCCAAGTTCAGTTCGATCAGACATTGCGTGCCTCCCTGGAGAAGATAGTTACTGCCTCATGGCCGGGGTTTGGGGACTGGCAGTGGCGGCTGGCCACTCTCCCAATAAAGCTAGGTGGCTTTGGCATCCTCTCAGCGGGGGATATTATCCAATATGTTTTTATCGCCTCCCGTGTGCAAACGAGCGATTTGCAGGATAAGATACTCACCAAAATGGGTATTGTTTCCCGAGGCTTTTCATTTCAGCATGCTTTGGATACTTGCAACACGGACATTCACCCTGTCACTGATAGTGCTTCTGCCCCATTTGATGAAAACCTTGGCAAAGTGCTACTTTGGTGTCATTGAGAAAGACCTTGTTCCCAAATACTCGTTAATTCCAAGACAGGTGGCTATTCTCAGTAGTATTCGCCCCCCGCATACACACGATTTTCTTTTTACCATCCCTATTGACCGTTTGGGACAGAGGATGAATCATCACCAATTTCGGGTTGTGTTATGCTACAGGCTTACGATCCCTATGTTCTCTAAAGGTGATATTTGCCCGAGCTGTAATGTACATCGTATGGACCAATGGGGGGGATCACGCGGTTTACTGCTCTAGCGAAGTGAGTGTAAAGTTCAGGCATAATCTGGTGCGTGATATCCTTGTTGATATATGCTCCAAGGCGGGTATCATGGTGCGCAAGGAGGCACAAATGGGGTTTCTTTCAGAGGAAGGGAAAGAATTACGTCCTGTAGATGTGCTATTATTCGACTGGCTCCAAGGTAAGGATGCATGTCTGGATGTGACTGAGGTCTCTCCATTTGCTGGGTCTGGGGTGACTGCATGGGGCCCAGGGATAGCTTTGAGTAATGTTGTGGAAATGAAAAGGAAGAAGTATCCGACCAAGTGTGAAGACAATTGATACAAGTTCGTCCCTTTTGCTTTTTCTACGTTCGGGGAACTCGAGGCGGAAGCGTTGAATACACTTTCTCGCATCAAGTCTACTGCCAGTAACCACTCCAATAATATTAAGAGCGGTGCTTTTATTTTTCATCGAGTTAGCTTTTGTATTTAAAAAGGAGTGGGAGCTCAGATTGTGTATAAACTCCCCTCCAATTTTATGTAATTGTCCTTGTTTTTAATGAAAAGCGATGTTTTAAAAAATAAATAATAATAATAATAATAATAATAATAATAATAATAATAATAATAATAATAATAATAATAATAATAATAATAATAATAATAATAATAATAATAATGGAATAAGTCATTCTTTATAATGCGTCATTACATTGTAAACAAACAAAATATTTTCATTTTATCGTAATAATACTTTTCATTCCCATTTTTATTACAGCATTAAGCGCGTTTGCAAATTACAAAGCCTATTGCAGCGTGTATAAGTTTATCGTGAGCATTTTAATCCCATTTACAAAGCTCATAGCTCAGTCATTTCATAGTTTCATGGAAATAATAGTTTCAACTTTCAAGCACTCGTAAGTTGTTCTAAAAACCCTCATAAAGTTGAGCCTTTTTTAAAACAGGGTTAAGTAATTGAAAACATAGCTATTATAATGCCGTAGAGAACATTAACCACTAGTATAGCGTGGCAAGAATTACTTTCTCAGTTTCCCCCATACAAAAGGTTTATATGCGTTCTCAGGATGCCGCTATGTAGCTTGGCATTCATATGTCTAAATAGGTTGATTTAACACATCATCCAGGTTTAGCATTGTGAGTGTATATAATAAGATTTAGCTAATCATTCTTCTTATGACACTTCATGATTGCTTGATATTAGAGATAGTGGTGGCCTTTTAGATTGTTGACATGTAGGTGAGGTATTTATATGTAGGTGAGGTATTTATGTCACTACTTCACTCTTCTATACATTTTCTCTATCACAATGTGACAATCAAATCGATATACAGTAACATTTACCTTAAAAGTTTCATGGTATAAGAGTTGTAATGTCATCATCAGTTATCATTTTACACCTCAATCTTCAAACAAACTAATGCTAAATCATCCCATCTAATATCTTCATTTCTCACATTATATACCAACAGAAATAAGAACAAATCCATTAAAAAAACAAATAAGAATCCTTAGTATAACGACCAAAAAAATAAAAATAATAAAATAAAAAACCACTTTTATTTAGACAAAAATACACCGTTGGTCCCTGAACTTTCCACAAAGCATCGCCATGCACCTTAACTTTCTAAAAACGTCGTTATGCGTCCAAAACTTGGGAATTTTAGAACGAATGCGTCTCTTGACCAGTTTTTTCTCGGTCAACGCTCAATTTTTGGTATACTCCCAAGGGTATAATAGGCAAAACACATTTATCACCACACTATTGTTAAATCAACCAAGAGTGATAGTTTAGGGACCAACTACGAACTTTGCTTCGCAACTTGAGGCTGTCTTCTCTGATACGCTAGTTATTATTCGCGCGAAAACCAATTAACCCACTAACCAAACGCATTTACACACCATAATTACACAAACCATTATCCAGGCCATCACCGGTAAATCAAAAACCAAAACCAGACACCCATTTCCAGAACTCAAAGACCCAACTAAAATTCCATCAATACAATGTCTTTTGGAGATAATGTGATCAATGATATGGCTGATTATATCAGCAACATGCCAGATAACGTGACGACTAATATTATGGATCGCTTGCTCCTAAAAGAGTCAGTGAAAACCTATACTTTATCGACAATCTGGAGGTTTAAGTGGACTTTGCTGACCGATGTCATAATTGATGAGAATTTGTTTTACTATTTAACAAGTAAGTTTGATGGGAAGCATCTTACTAGACTTTTACTTCAGCTTAATAGTCCCGTAAGAAGGTTTGTGTTCTCCATAGACCCCAAAACGTTGTTTGGACAAGACGACTTGTGTTATGAAGAGATTTATGATTGGGTTTTGATTTTGGCTCGGGAAGGAGTTGAGGAGGTCACAATTCGAAACTAGTATGGTGATCCAATTACGTTGCCAACCCAACTTTACCATCGTCAGGAGTTGAAATTTCTCGAACTTCATTGTTGCACTTCTCCTACTATGACAAGTTTTAGGGGTTTTCCAAAGCTACTCAGCTTAGAATTGTGTAATGTCAATTTTCATAGTAGTACAGTTTGGGACTTAGTTGCTGGTTGTCCCTTGCTTGAGTCTCTAAAAATGGATCATTGTACTATAAACGAGATGAGACTATGGGATATTGCAAGTCTTAGCAATTTGAAGAAGTTAAATTTGTCATTTGGTATTTGGAACCATCCCATGACAATAACAACTTCCAATATCTTTTAGTTGGCAACTGTTCCTAAACTTGAGACCCTTACCATGGATTTTCAAGACTGCAAGGTAAGACCTATTTCAGTTTTCCACTTCATCTTACAGAATGTTAAAGTAATTTGTAACATTGATGCAATGATAGCTTTGAAACTAAACAAAATTCGACCTTTTGTAGTTGTTGGAAGAAGGTACCTCCTGGATGAATGTCCGTGTGGCCTTTCTATTCCTCAAGTATCTTGAGATATACGGGGTCGATTTTGGGAATAATGCAATGGTCTCATTGATCATTCAAATGATTCGTGGGTCTCTAAATATGCAAAGGCTAGAAACCAGGGTAAATGGAATACATATGTATGAAAGACATCATATTAAATTCTAATGGTTGTGGATATGAATAGTCTCTCATTTTGCACCCCTTATACACGCTTACTGTTGTACCTTTGGAGATTGATTCATTTGATGTAACCATCAACACAAGGACCACATGGCAGCTTCAAACGGTGGTGTTTCGTTCTTTCCCTAAAACAGATAATGAAATAGCCATAATAAGGTTCATACTTGCATGTTCCCCCTTACTTAAGAAAATTCATATCAATGACTGCAATTTGAGTCCTGATGAGAACGAAAACATCAAGTTGAACTGGGATTTGGCAAGGAGGCTGTTGACACTCCATCGAGCTTCCCCCACAGTTGGGGTAGAATTCTTTTACTGTTTCTAGTTTATGTATGGGTTGAATACCCTAAGACATCTATTATCGTATAAGTATGTTGCTATTTAGTTGTTGGTTGTGAATATGTTTGTGCTGCCTATGTTGCTCACCAAATGCAATGGGAAGTTTGACTTTAGGAAGTTAAACATGCAAATGGTAAAGGTTATTTGGCATTTGTAATTTTTACAAACTAAAGTCAAAATTGCCATTTCATTATTAAATCCAATTTAGAATGTGCACTTTTAACTTTCTAAATGAAATCATTATGAAAACATTATTAAACAAGTCACATTTACCATTGTCAAGTTTGACTTTAGAAAGTCTAACTGAAAATGGTCACTTACGAGTCAAAAAGTGGGTCGGTAAGGATTTAATGGGGTGCCATTAATTTTACTCAAATTACACCGTAGGTCCCTAAGCTTGTAAACTCAATGTAACATATTGTCAACACGTCACTAAATTTTGGGCGGGAATTTTACCTATGGTCATGAAAATGTAGACAACCTTAGGGACCAACTATGAAATAAAAATTTTTATTAAACCCCTTCACCGTCGCTTCACTAAGACGGTATTAACGTTAATGCGTAACCCAATAAACCCTAAACCACAAGCTTTTCCTCACACATTTCCCCATGGAAGAAGATTTCCCAATGTTGAACGAACTCATGGAAGTGGCCGATTAACCACGATTACCTGATCGTATGAGCCTCTGGTTTAATCAATAGGCTGTTGAAGTAGGGTTTTTTAAAAACCTTATTCGTGCCGCTATTGATCATCTCAAGAGGATGATACCAAAGCGTAAGGAGCTGATTTAGGAGAATGAAGCTTTGGGACCTCGTGGTGTGGTGCTTAACTGTTTGGAGGCTTTAAAAAAAACCCATGCCATTGAAATCGACCTACTTGCACGTTTGATCAAGATGTATGGTGAAGCTGATGCTGGTATTAGCATGCAGGAAGGTTATGTTCAGAAAATGACTGAAAATAATTAGTGTAATGGGGTCTTTTGGGTATTTCTAGTGGTAGGTGATGCGTAGGGATTGCACCAGGCTTTACCTCTCAAGGGATCTCGAGAAGCTTACAACCCCCACCAGGCAGTGTACCTGATCGATGTATTATAGTATAATGACAAGTACCGGGGGATTGATCGTTTACCTAGGAATAGTGTCGCTAGGATTAGAAAACCTAAAGACTAGGTCTAGAGATGAGGGATGATTCTTTTTGTATTTTTATAGTTAATGAAAAGCAAGTAAAAATCTCAGTTTTGAAGGAGTTGGGCGGAATTAGTTGCTAGTCAACTAACCCAATTACTAAGATGCAATCAAAATAAAATACTATAAATGAAAATAAACTAAATTAAACTAGTGGTGTGAGCAATATATGGGAGAATTGTGTTTACTTAGGTTTCACTACTCCCTAGATATCTTTTACAGGTTAATTACTTGTTACAGTTGCGTGGATGACGGATTGTATTCCTTAATACCATTCATGGGGTGGCGTACTTACTTCCCCAATCCTATAAGCGCCTACTTCACTCCTATGTCGAGCCGGCTAAGAAGCTCCTAACATGGGATCGTTAGAATTTGCTTATGCATTAAATACAATCAATAAAAACCTAGTACACATCGGTTCATGTTTCTTAAGACGTTCAAGCATGTTACACAATGGAGATCTGCCAGTTTTCTTAAGCCTAACATTGAAATCATTCATCCATTACAACTATAAACAAGCAATCAACCTATAATAAACATATGGGTTTCATTACATCTAAGCAAACACATGAAAGATCTAGCCTAGCATGTTGAAATCAAGACAAGCATAAGATATATTCAAACAACACATAGACATATTGAATGAATCGAAAGAGGACTTATCTTAATTGAACATGAAAGGTTTCAAGAGGTAAAAACCCTTGAAAATACTGTTACAAACGACCTAGGGTTTATTAGGTTCGACCCTAGTATTCTCCACACAAGTTCCTCTTTTAATGAATGAAAAATAGAAAAGTATATATAGATTTTGTGAGGTGACGGCGTCAAGAACAAATGTCTGACGCCGTCATCTCGCCGCCAAATAATTTCTCGGACTGCCTAGATCTGGGTTTGACGCCGTCACGTGTATTCCTTATGCAGGCCGTCACAAAAATTACTCTTGACGCACTTCTCTTGACGCCTTCAGGTTTTCTCTGGGTCGTCATGGATTTTACTCCTTACGCCGTCACAATTTTCCTCTTGACGCCGTTAGGTACTGTTTTCTCAGCATGGAAAATTAAGTCTTTGCCGTTTTCTTCACTTTTATGCTCCAAAAACGTCCAAAATGCTTCCTTTTCCAGAATTCATTCCAAAAGTACCTAAAATCACAAAAGGAACGATTTAGGGCAATATTTGATCAAATAAATTCAATTCCGGGCTTAAATGACCCCCTAAAAATGGTTCATTTTTCGCCTCATCATATACCCTTACACTTGAGATTTGCTTGTCCTCAAGCAAATGCGCTTTTATTCTAGTCAAAATATAAGTTAGGGGTCATTTAACACTAATATAAAAGTAATTACAACAAATAATCGTTCCACTAAAGACCAAAGACAAGCACGGAGGTCATATACTAGCACCTCACAAATAGTGGTTAGATATTCACATCTCTTGGGTGTAATAAAGTAATATCACATTATGGAAATGGAAAACATCTCTCACTACCTGTCATAGCAAAATAGATTACCATAGGCTTGGGAAAGGATCAAAGCTCCACCACATGGCGTAAGCACCTAGGATAAACTATCAAAGAGGTCTTTTAAAGGGTTGTAACGTTAGGCGTAGGGATATGGAATACACGGTTTTGTTGGATATAGGCAGTCTTTACTGGTGGCGAGTTAACAATCTTGGTTAATGACATGTATAATATGGCGTTGCTAAGCCAAGACTAGACTCTACTTAAGCTAATAGATGAAAAAAATAACAAAAACATAAAATAAACATAGAATGGAAACGGGATGGTAGTCGTATGGTTTATTTATTTATTTATTTATTATTTTTTTTTTGCATAAACTCTTACTCTACCATCCAAAATAATACATCATAGGGAATGAACATTCCCCTTACACTTGAATTTTTACATACTTTACAATACACTAATCTAATGACTCGAATTAAGAAAATCAAAACAGTTGGAGTACTTTTAAGATTAACGTACATATGGGGGTAATAAATGATTTTCTTCCCCATTACTCCATAAAATAAGTACTTTACCCATGAGTCCCAATCATCCCAAAACAATATGTACAAGGATATGACTCGACTTAGCAACCATGTAATCAATTAGATAATTAACTTAGGGTTTAAACAAATAACAATAATGCACTAAAGATGAGTGCATTCACGGAAGGCTAAGGCGATTTGGATGTACATTTAAGTGGGGTGTAACAAATTCTTCCTTTAAGTAAGATGCTTAAAGTTAGAAACGAAAAGATAGGCTCGGAGGGGTGTACTAGGGGTTTCGTGTACTAAAAATAAGTACAACGCTAAGGTGTGGGAAAAATTAATTGACTTAACTAGCCAAGTAATATGACATAAATGGTCAAGTAATTATGATACGGGTTTAACACAAGGGTGATATTAATGCCTCTTATCGTGTAGTAAATCCTATTACACGAATGTAGTCTCACTAGCGGTCTCGGGATGCATCACTAACGCAAGTTCTAGAATCTAAATGCTACCGGTACACTCATAAGCACTAATAGTAAATGCTTTTCCTATCAAATCTAAAGGCGAACCTCACATATTTGGGTGAAAATTTTTTCTGAATGATACGGTTTTGTGCTAGTCATACAATCTCCTATCCATGAGACGCTTGCTATGGCTAAAGTTTCACTCCTAAATGTTGTAAAAAAAATTTAAATTTGGCGCTAAAATTACACTAACAAGTATTTCTCATAGTTTTATTACACATCTACCATCAAACAAACAAACTCAAGCGAAAGTGTATCTATAAGGTATCATCATTTTACCCTCCCCTTACACTTAGGATGAACATTGTCCCCAATGTTCAAGTAAAGAATGTAAAAGTGAAATAAGTAAAAAGAATGAAATCAAATACTCCCCTGATTCGCTCGGTATGGATAATAAGGTGACTAGGTTAGATCTTCCTCCAAGAAAATGAACAATCAAAGCTTCCCTTCCAGAATATAAATCATCTTGTTGTCATACATAACCTATAAAACCTGAGAAAACAGACAAGGCAACCTTGCATAAAATCGGCGACAATCTATATATGCTAACAAATCCTAGAAAGCAAAGTAAGATATAATGCTTGTGGAATGATGTTTGCAGATTTCCTGGAGATTATAAAACTAATGATTCAACAAAAACTTTAAGACTCCGTTAGAAAAACAAAACTGGTAAAATTTCCAGAATTTTACACGTGACGCCGTCAAGAGTAAACTCGTGATGCCGTCAGAAGTGATCTGCAGAAATTCTTATGTTAAGTTTTCGGAAAATTTCTGGAAAAACTTTGTCCTACTTCCTGGAAAATCCTGCAAAACATCATTATGACTCGATACAAGCATTTGACTCTAACAAATATGAATATACATGTTCACTTAATATCGTGGAGAATCATGATCGGTTTTGTTTCTTAAAAACATATTTGGGGTTTCCCCTTACACTTATCTTTTGCGAAATACCTTTGGATGAAGTTAAGATTAGGCCAAACAACAAAGTATAGTATTTTCACTTTTTTTAGTTTGAAACATGATCTACCAACAATAAAAATAAAGCATTCATACGGAAGCAAATAACAAAAAAAACAAAATAAAAATCACACAAAACATGGGTTGCCTCCCAAGAAGCGCTTTTCTTTATTTATGAGTCTTGTAGCTAGACTCAAGGTCATGTGTTACTACGTGACCTCATCGTTGGTTTCACTCTCTAGGTCATCTCCTATACCAGTTTTGTATTACGGACCTAGTTGTAAGCATTCTTTGTAGAAACCAAGCATCCTATTCATCACATACTCTACTCCTCTACGTCTATCCTCATCATTCCTATAATAAGCTGCTTGTTTGTGTTCCTTTTCTATATTTGACAAGAGGCGGTACTGCTCAATCTTATAGGGCATTTGGTAGGCAATCTCATCATTCTCCTCCTTGAACCTAACTATCCCTAAAGTTGGATCATAACTCATCTTAGCGGCCTCAACAAATGGTTTTCCGAACACTACTTGGCTTAGGCAAGCATCTATCACCGAATGAGTATCCTCTACTATCATAAAATCGATCTCATAAGTGAAATTTCGTACAATCACGTGCAATCCTTTCACTCTTCCTACAAAATTACTTATCAAATTCTTATTGGGCATCATCCTATGACCAAGCTGTTTCTTCATTACCCAATTGTAATAAGTCCTAGTCATGATGTTTATAGGAGATCTAAGATCGATATAAGCTTTCCATATATGCATATGCCCGATGTTGCATGGTATGTTGATGTTAGAGGGGTCTCCCATTTTGATAAGGGGTGTGCCAAGGATATATGGTGTCTCGGGGCCATCGAATAAATCCTTATGATATTCCCGTTCTTCCTTGGTGGGAAACTTATCAAAGTACTCTTCTACAGTCTCTACTTCCTCTAACTCTTCTCCTTTATTAACCTCAACTTCCCTAATTTCATCCCTAGTCTCGGTTTCTACTTCAACTTCATCTTTCTCACTTTCTTCTATATCCTTATCTATTGGCTTAATGGTGACAACGTTGACAAAGTGGACATATTTGGATGATGAGGGGTCCTTAGTCAATTTGTAGTCTAACCTTGAGGTTTCATCCTTAGCCTTATGATCTAGATGTCCAGCTGGTTGTTGGCTCTGGTTAAGCGTGGGAGTGGATATTGTGGTGTTGGTATTTACAAAATGGATTGGTTCTAAGGGGTTAGCAGGATCTTTCACTTTTGGTGATAGATATTTAAATAGCTTACAAGGACTTTTTATTTTCACAGGAGAAGTTGGCTGATCCATGACGGTAACAGATTTGACATCTTTAGCTTGAATTGGTTTATTAACGGCGTGCTCTTTAATGGCAGTTAACAGATTACAAATCTTGTTATTCATATCGGCTTACTGTTGTCTAAACTTAGCCTCGAGCGTAAAGAGGTGTAATTCTTGAGATAGAATGAACTTTCGCAGGGCATCTTCACAGCTTTGCCTAGGAGTGCTCTGTGATGGAAAATGCTCGGACCATTCAAGTGGGGAGGAGTCATTGAAGGATACGCTCCGCGTTTGGTACCCTCTGAAATTAGGTTTATCCTTCCATGCCTCATAGGCCTCGTCAAAGTTTCAAGGACCTCGACAAATGTGAGACGATGTGAACTCGTTATAAGCGCATTTTGGAAGCTCCATGCAGTTATGAGTTTCGTGAGGGCCATTACACATTTTACATGAAGAAGCGATTTTGTTCACTTGGCTTGAAGGCTTAGGAGCTTCGTAAGATTTCATGAGAAACTTGACTCGGCCTTCAAGTTCTATGATCCTACAGTCGGGAGTGCTAGAATTGTTCGAAGGCAAAGATATTGCCTTGACCGTTTTGTTCAAATCACGGGGATCATTCCAACTTTCGTTGTCATAGAGAGCAAGATCTTCTATGAGTTCCCATGATTGTTCCGCACTTAGATCACGTAGCTTACCACCGGCCGATTGGTCAATGGCTCGCCTTGTGGAGAGATCGATATGGTCATAAAAAATTTGGACTTGTAGCCAAAGATCTATGCCATGATGAGGGACTTTTTGGAGTAAGTCCTTGAATCGAGTCCATGCTTCATATAGAGTTTCACCTTGACGTTGTTGGAACATCAAGATATCATTTCTAAGCTTGGTAGATCTCCCCGGTGGGAAAAATTGAGCAAGAAAACGAGTGGTGAGATCATCCCATGAGGTGATGGATCCCGCGGGTAAACGCTCAAGCCATTGACTAGCTTGATCACGTAGAGAGAATTGGAATAGGCGTAATCGGGTCGACTCTCTAGTTGTAGCATCAAGGTCTATAGAATCTGCGATTTTAAGGAAGTCCTTGAGATGTTGATTTGGATCTTCGGAACGAAGTCCATGGAATGCACATCCACTTTGCACCAACCGGATGGTGTCGGATCGCAAGGGAGACACATTGGCTCCTTGGGTGAGCTCAATGGTGTTTCGGTAGCCTTGGTGGCTAGGTCGAGAGTACTCTCCTAGGGTTCGGGGCCTAAAAGGTTGGTTTGCTAGTGGTGGGTTTTGTGGGTGGTCTTGTTGTGGTGGGATGATGGGTTCAAAGATGTTACCATCGTCCATGATGTCGGATGGCGAAGAGTTACGAACAAAAGCACGAAGAAATAAGATAGACTAAAGAGAACCTAAAAATAAAAATAAAATCTTACTAGAAAGGAATCTAGCAAGTAGACCTAATAAAAAGATATTCTAACCTAGACAATAACTATTCCCCGGCAACGGCGCCAAAAACTTGATGCGTAGGGATTGCACCAGGCTTTACCTCTCAAAGGATCTCAAGAAGCTTACAACCCCCACCAGGCAGTGTACCTGATCGATGTAGTATAGTATAATGACAAGTACCGGGGGATTGATCGTTCAGATAGGAATAGTGTCGCTAGGATTAGAAAACCTAAAGACTAGGTCTAAAGATGAGGGATGATTCTTTTTGTATTTTTATATTTAATGAAAAGCAAGTAAAAATCTCGGTTTTGAAGGAGTTGGGCGGAATTAGTTGCTAGTCAACTAACCCAATTACTAAGATGCAATCAAAATAAAATACTAGATGTGGAAAACTAGAAGGGGGGTTGAATAGTTTTACGTTTTTTTAATTTTATTTTGAAAACTTAGTTTAGTTTTAAAACCTTGTTTGCTTTTAAAACTTTGATTCAATCTTATGTGAACTCAAATCTTGAACAATATGAACAAGTATGTTTAAGTATAAACAATAATAATAATGTATGCTAAGTATGTGAAATCAACACATGCATAATATAAACAATTGTAGCTATATACGAGAGATAAGTACGTAATCGTTTATTTTATAATCCTTAGTTATATTTTGTATGAAAACTATACTTGATCGAAATGATCAATTATATGTATGTAACCTTTTTAGTTTGATTGTAAAAACTTTGTTTTGTGAATAAAACTTTCGTTTGATTTTTAAGTAAAATTAATACTAGCACTATATGAGCAACTATATATATACGTCTACGTCTACAAAAGTAATAACGATATAAGCAAGATAATAAGTAAGATATGGAAAGATCTAACCGCGAGACAAAGGATTTATAGTGGTTCGGCTACAAGGACACATTCCTTGCCCTACTCCACTCCTCGAGTCACCTACTCGAGAGTTTTCTTCACTATATCAACAAGCTCCCTTATGGCGGAGAAAACCTTACACACCTTGGCTTACACAAGTTAACGACACTAAGCTAAATGTCGAGTTCTAATCGTAGCTAGAACCAATCTCACACCACGTGATCTTCACACCTTAATCACACCTTCACACCTTCTTCAAGACTTCACACCGTCTTCACACCTTGTCAATCTTCACACCTTCTTCACAACTACTTCACACCAATCTACTACACACCTATCTTCACAACTACTTCACACCAACTATCTTTACTACAATCTACTAGCCAATCACACTATCTATATTCCTAACACAACTATCTACAATCAAATATTCACAACACACTACACAAAGATATATGTAAATATTCTTGATGATGCACCAACAACTTGGATGTGGAGGTCACAACAAGTTGTAATACTTCTTGTCTTGGAGGATAGAAGTATTCTTCTCTTGCACTTGAGAGGATGATGTAAGAATCACTTTGAAACAAAGGATTATGTATTTATGATCAAAGGATTTTAGAAGGATGTTTAGAGAGAATTGGATCTGAAAATATTTGTGCAAAGAGGTGAGAAAAATTCCAGGTTTGAGGTGGTATTTATAGGGAAAAATTTCTGACAAAATCTGACAGGGAGCGTGGCCGGTCCCCTTAATTGTGTGCCGGTCCCCTTAATTATTAAGGGGACCGCCTAGTATAATTAAGGGGGCCGCCTAAGAAAAAAATATTTTTTCTTCAGATTTTTTG
The DNA here is from genome assembly GCA_030686995.1 of Artemisia argyi. Lineage (NCBI taxonomy): Eukaryota > Viridiplantae > Streptophyta > Magnoliopsida > Asterales > Asteraceae > Artemisia > Artemisia argyi. Next base: position 55,306,291 of record CM060691.1, read on the forward strand.
TCTTTTTGTGGGGGAGGTTTTTCCTGAAGAATGTAGCCGTTTTTTGGGTTGAAATTTGAATTCAAAATATTTATTTTGAATAAAACATTTCTTATAAATACAAAAATGTTTTGTATAAGTTTAAAAATGTTTGTCCCACTTTAATAAAATGTAAGGTTTGTAAAAATAAAAATTCCTTTGATCATAAAATGCATTAGACACTTTGTTTATTCATACCTTAAGTGATATGGATGTTAAAGCAAATATTTACGACTAAATACTTGTTTACGTCATAATTTGTAGTTTAATGAGTTTACGTTTTGTGATTATCAAAACATAGAGATATCGATATATGTTAATAATGTTTTTAGGCATTATTTATATCAACACTAGAAATGAAAATAAACTAGTGGTGTGAGCAATATATGTGAGAATTGTGTTTACTTAGGTTTCACTACTCCCTAGATATCTTTTACAGGTTAATTACTTGTTACAGTTGCATGGATGACGAATTGTATTCCTTAATACCATTCATGGGGTGGCGTACTTACTTCTCCAATCCTATAAGCGCCTACTTCACTCCTATATCGAGCCGGCTAAGAAGCTCCTAATATGGGATCATTAGAATATGCAATATACAAATAACAAGCATAGCAAACAAATATTAAGGTTACATAACAATTAATTCAAAGAGATTATGTTAAAGATTCTAATTTGCCAAAGAGAGCCATCGGACTTGCTTGTAACAAAAGGTTGGTTGATTCGTATTTGAAAGTGAAAATCATAAGCATATAGTATGCTTAGATGGTTGATGATGGAGTGTTTGGAATGAAGATGGTTGAGTTAGGGTAAGGTTGTTGGATTAATGGAGGTATATGTTTGGGTCATGAATGTTGGAGAGTTTGGTTGTGGAGAGTTTGTATCGGAAGAGGTTGATTGAGGTTTTGGATGTTGTTCAAGTGAGGGTATTGGATGTGATCTAGTGAGAAGATATTCAATCCAAGTGTTCATTGAATGCAATGGTTTTTAGGAGAAAGATGCAACAAGGTCAATTGTTGACATGCTTCTCAAGTTGATTTATGTTGTGTGGTGATGAGGGTGATCTAGATGAAGGTGGATCCAAATTGCGTTGAGCAAGATGTAAGGCTAAAAGAGCACTAAGCTCATGGGCTTCTTTTAGCGCCTCAACGAACTTCAAGTGTTCGGAGGAAGGTGATGGTGGTGGAGCATGATAGTTGTCTTGGGTGATGGTTTGAACATGCAACATAGGAATGGCATGTGAAGTTGTAGGATGTGGTGGTGATACTCTTGGTGGTGGAGACATGTTTGAGCTTGGGTAATCATGAAAACATGATATGGGTGGAAAAGATCCTTCATGAGTGGATGGTGTTTTTGTTGAATGAGCAACATGTAAAGTGTTGGTAATGAGGTTGGGATTATTGTTTTGGGATTGTGCATGCTCATCATAAGAAGGAGCATTAGTCGAAGCACGAATGGATGATTTGTTGTTAAATGGATCATTTGTGTGAGAGTGAGGTTTAGGTGTTGGTTGATTATGAACAACATCGCTTGAGTTGTGAAAAGATTATGAGGTTTGAGTGTAATGTAGAAGGATATGGGTGAGTAAAGGTTTTTGATATGTAATGTTGGTGAGAAGGAAAGTGAGGTGTTAGGTAAGTAATGTTTGAAAACATAGGAGGAATTTGGTGTTGGATGTTTGACAACGTCATTTGATTTGACGGAATTTTAAAGGAAGTTAGGCTTTCTTCTCCAAACAAGTTTCTTGGTGGTTTTGGTTTAATGGGAGAGGAAATGATGAGATGAGTGGAGATTGAGAGGAATGAGAGTGTTTATAATGTAGTATTGGTGGGATCAAGGATGGATAAACATTGATGGAAGGTTTAGGATAAAATAGGTTTGTGAATTTTGGAAAGTGTAGGATGAAATGGGCTAAAAAATAGAAAAGGGAAACAACACCTTCGACCATCAGATGGCCGGTCCCCTTAATTGGAGGCCGGTCCCCTTAATAATTAAGGGGGCCGCCTTATGATTTAAGGGGGCCGCCCATCTGGTGATTCCCAGATTGCCAGAAAAGGGTTTTTGGTAGTGAATTGCAGAAAGGTTGTGTTTTTGGTTTCAAACAAGTCCAACTCTTTGAGGCAATTAAGCATATACTAATTATGTAGGCAATTATGTAGCCAAAGCATGTTAACCAAAGAGATTAAGTAAACAAGCAATTTCATCTAGCATGCAAACATACTCATCATGCAAGTAAAATATAAGTGCTAGGAAACAATAAGCAACATCAAGTATTTCATAACTACATAACAATGAGGATTAATCCTAATGTGTATCAATGTGCAATAAGTGGATAGTTATGATAGCATGTATTTCTAGACTTGTTACAAACAAAGTCTTAATGAACAAACCATGGTCCTCTTGATTTGATTTAGTTCACTTATAAGTGTCATTTATATAAATATAGATGACAAATATGAGATCACCATGCATGATTTTAAAAGAGACGTTTTTAGCATTATTCAACAATGTTTGAAAGTAAGTTTTCACTTGGATGTGAGAGTTATTTGAATAAAATAGATTGGGTTTTTACTTCAAAATGTGTGAATGAACGGTAAAGAATATTTTCCCAATCTTTAGTTTTGATCAAAACAAAATTGTGGATATTGATAGTGAAAACATGTTATTTAAAAGTTGAAAGACTATTTTCCAAAATGTGAGGTTTTTGCATATTTTTAGAGATATTAGAATTTTGACAACAAATATCATAAATCAAATATTTAAAAAAAAATGTTTATTAAAGATCTCATGCTCAAGAGGATTGGTTAAGCCTATTATTATCTCATGCTATCGTTTCTACATATCCTATGATCCTAAAGGAAATGAAGACGATAATTTATATGTTAGATGCGAGAGTGTTGAATGGGGTATAACCTAACATCTATAGTTCCTTTGTTTTCGCACGCTTATCTGACTTAATGCCATAGTCTACGAGAGCTTGTTTCATCCATAGTTTTCTTACGCGAGGGATCTAATCCTACTTCTATATTAACGATTGATCCACTTAACTCATTTCACTTCATCACCATGAGTTTCCTAATAGTTGATATAGAAGATTTCCATTTTCTATTTTGTTCGGCAATGAACAATTTTATCTTATTCCTAGGAAAGTCAACCAATGATGTTTATAGGTTATAAGAATATAAGCAATTATGTACTAAGCATTAATCTAACTAATCATTTATCTAAGCATGCAAATTATAGTGATGAACTTAAAAGAAACGCGTACCTTTTAGTCTTCAATGGAATATCTTCAAGCACTTCAAGTGACCATGTTGACTTATAGAAGTCATTTGTGGATGATATTCCAACTTCTTCCAAGATTGACAATTTAGCCACTTGGTCCCCATTGTCTCATTGGTCCAAAGTTGTTTGGTCCAAACATATTTAACATTTGGCAAGGATGCATGTATGGTGGTAATATTTCCCAAGGATTGTAACTTGGTTGATAATTCCACATTTGATTTCTAGTGTTATTGTAATATTGTCTATTTAGATTTCTTCTAGGTTGAGATGTTTTAGATCTTGGATGATGATTTTTAGGTTTTCTTGGTGGTGGAGTTTTAGATCTAAATTTAGGTTTAGAGGATCCTACTTCGGTCTTTAAGGATGGTTTATAAAAAGTTTTTACTTTTTCATCATTCGCAATGGGTATTTTTCTATCTTTTGTAAGTATATACTTAGGATTTGATTCTAATGATTTTTGTTTACTAGATTCACATTCAAACTTTATACTTTTATTTTCACTAGTTGAGACATTAGTTGAAGTTAATCCTAGACCGGTTTTATCTCCCGAAGTTTCTTGAGCACTTAGTATTTTCTTAAGTGGGTTATTATTATTTTTAAACCTGTCAAGTTTGAAAATTTCATCTTTAAGTTTTTCGTTTTCATTTTTAACCTCTAAGCAAGTTTTACATTTTACAAAAACTTCTTTTCCTTTTTCCAAATGTTGTAGTTTAATTTTTAATTCGAGTACTTCATTTTCTAATTGATTATTAATATGTTTTAGTGACTTATTTTTAGCTATAATCTTTTGACCTAATTTGCATAACCTATTATATTCACTATCTAGGTCTTTTTCATCTAATGATAAATTTTCGTCATTAAAGTATTCGGTTTCGGAACGTACCTCGCTTGATGTCTTAGCCATAAGACACTTTTCTTCATTTGTGGTTTCTTTCTTGTCCTCATCGCTATCACTCCAAGCACCTCCAATAAACGCCTTTTGATTTTGATCTCTTGACATCATTGGACATTTTCCGATGAGATGATTCGGATTGCCACATTTAAAACACTTCCTTTCATTATATGGTTGCCTAATGTATCTTCCTCGTCTTTTGAAGAATTTCTTGAAGTCTCGTAATGCCATAGCATACTCTTCATCGTCACTTTTGGAGGTTGAGCATTCTTCGTCACTAGAGTCCTTTTTAGCTTTCAACGCAATTGATTTGCTTTGCTCTCTTTTTCCATTGAGAATCTCGGAGTCTTTCTTTATTATTGCTTCGTAGACTTTCAGGTTGCCGATCAACTCATCAAGTTGAAGAGTTGACAAGTTCTTCGATTCTTCAATCGCCGTAACTTTAGCTCGCCATTTTGGATGAAGAGCCCTAAGAAATTTCCTAACAAAATTCTTACTAGAAAAATTCTCATCAAGTGCTTTTAAACTTGTGATAATAGTGTTAAATCTAGCAAAAGCATTATCTATTGATTCCTCCTCCGGAATCGTAAATTGTTCATATTGTTGAATAAGAAGATCTATTTTGTTATTTTTAACTTGACTATTACCTTGGTGAGTGATTAGTAAAGAATCCCAAATTTCTTTTGCGGTTTTACACATAAAAATTCTTTCGTATTCTTTACGTGGTAACGCATTGTAAATAACCATTTTTGCTTCATTGTTTTTAGAAAGTCTTCTTTTTAAATCATTATTTTGTTTTTCAAAAGGTACTATTTCATCTTTATTTGTTTCGGGATTATTTTGAGTAGGTAAAAAATCACCATTAGTAATAACATGCCAAAGATCTAGATCCTTTGATTTCACATAAGTTTCGAATCGATTTTTCCAATATAAAAATCCATCACTTTCAAATAGTGGTGGTCTTTGCATAGATTGCCCTTCTAAATATTTTCCAGATTCCATAGATCGTTACAAGTTTTAAAATACAATATATTTTAAAAATCTTGCCAGACGTGGCTTTGGTACCAATTGTGGAAAACTAGAAGGGGGGGTTGAATAGTTTTACGTTTTTTTAATTTTATTTTGAAAACTTGGTTTAGTTTTAAAACCTTGTTTGCTTTTAAAACTTTGATTCAATCTTATGTGAACTCAAATCTTGAACACTATGAACAAGTATATCTAAGTATAAACAATAATAATAATGTATGCTAAGTATGTGAAATCAACACATGCATAATATAAACAATTGTAGCTATATACGAGAGATAAGTACATAATCGTTTATTTTATAATCCTTAGTTATATTTTGTATGAAAACTATACTTGATCGAAATGATCAATTATATGTATGTAACCTTTTTAGTTTGATTGTAAAAACTTTGTTTTGTGAATAAAACTTTCGTTTGATCTTTAAGTAAAATTAATACTAGCACTATATGAGCAACTATATATATACGTCTACGTCTACAAAAGTAATAACGATATAAGCAAGATAATAAGTAAGATATGGAAAGATCTAACCGCGAGACAAAGGATTTATAGTGGTTCGGCTACAAGGACACCTTCCTTGCCCTACTCCACTCCTCGAGTCACCTACTCGAGAGTTTTCTTCACTATATCAACAAGCTCCCTTATGGCGGAGAAAACCTTACACACCTTGGCTTACACAAGTTAACGACACTAAGCTAAATGTCGAGTTCTAATCGTAGCTAGAACCAATCTCACACCACGTGATCTTCACACCTTAATCACACCTTCACACCTTCTTCAAGACTTCACACCGTCTTCACACCTTGTCAATCTTCACACCTTCTTCACAACTACTTCACACCAATCTACTACACACCTATCTTCACAACTACTTCACACCAACTATCTTTACTACAATCTACTAGCCAATCACACTATCTATATTCCTAACACAACTATCTACAATCAAATATTCACAACACACTACACAAAGATATATGTAAATATTCTTGATGATGCACCAACAACTTGGATGTGGAGGTCACAACAAGTTGTAATACTTCTTGTCTTGGAGGATAGAAGTATTCTTCTCTTGCACTTGAGAGGATGATGTAAGAATCACTTTGAAACAAAGGATTATGTATTTATGATCAAAGGATTTTAGAAGGATGTTTAGAGAGAATTGGATCTGAAAATATTTGTGCAAAGAGGTGAGAAAAATTCCAGGTTTGAGGTGGTATTTATAGGGAAAAATTTCTGACAAAATCTGACAGGGAGCGTGGCCGGTCCCCTTAATTGTGTGCCGGTCCCCTTAATTATTAAGGGGACCGCCTAGTATAATTAAGGGGGCGCCTAAGAAAAAAATATTTTTTCTTCAGATTTTTTGTCTTTTTGTGGGGGAGGTTTTTCCTGAAGAATGTAGCCGTTTTTTGGGTTGAAATTTGAATTCAAAATATTTATTTTGAATAAAACATTTCTTATAAATACAAAAATATTTTGTATAAGTTTAAAAATGTTTGTCCCACTTTAATAAAATGTAAGGTTTGTAAAAATAAAAATTCCTTTGATCATAAAATGCATTAGACACTTTGTTTATTCATACCTTAAGTGATATGGATGTTAAAGCAAATATTTACGACTAAATACTTGTTTACGTCATAATTTGTAGTTCAATGAGTTTACGTTTTGTGATTATCAAAACATAGAGATATCGATATATGTTAATAATGTTTTTAGGCATTATTTATATCAACACTAGAAATGAAAATAAACTAAATTAAACTAGTGGTGTGAGCAATATATGTGAGAATTGTGTTTACTTAGGTTTCACTACTCCCTAGATATCTTTTACAGGTTAATTACTTGTTACAGTTGCGTGGATGACGAATTGTATTCCTTAATACCATTCATGGGGTGGCGTACTTACTTCTCCAATCCTATAAGCGCCTACTTCACTCCTATATCGAGCCGGCTAAGAAGCTCCTAATATGGGATCATTAGAATTTGCTTATGCATTAAATACAATCAATAAAAACCTAGTACACATCGGTTCATGTTTCTTAAGACGTTCAAGCATGTTACACAATGGAGATCTGCCAGTTTTCTTAAGCCTAACATTGAAATCATTCATCCATTACAACTATAAACAAGCAATCAACCTATAATCAACATCTAGGTTTCATTACATCTAAGCAAACACATGAAAGATCTAGCCTAGCATGTTGAAATCAAGACAAGCATAAGATATATTCAAACAACACATAGACATATTGAATGAATTGAAAGAGTACTTATCTTAATTGAACATGAAAGGTTTCAAGGGGTAAAAACCCTTGAAAATATTGTTATAACGACCTAGGGTTTATTAGGTTCGACCCTAGTATTCTCCACACAAGTTCCTCTTTTAATGAATGAAAAATAGAAAAGTATATATAGATTTTGTGAGGTGACGGCGTCAAGAACAAATGTCTGACGCCGTCATCTCGCCGCCAAATAATTTCTCGGACTGCCTAGATCTGGGTTTGACGCCGTCACGTGTATTCCTTATGCAGGCCGTCACAAAAATTACTCTTGACGCCTTCAGGTTTTCTCTGGGTCGTCATGGATTTTACTCCTGACGCCGTCACAATTTTCCTCTTGACACCGTCAGGTACTGTTCTCAGCATGGAAAATTAAGTCTTTGCCGTTTTCTTCACTTTTATGCTCAAAAAACGTCCAAAATGCTTCCTTTTCCAGAATTCATTCCCAAATTTCCTAAAATCACAAAAGAAACGATTTAGGGCAATATTTGATCAAATAAATTCAATTCCGGGCTTAAATGACCCCCTAAAAACGGTTCATTTTTCGCCTCATCAGTAGGTTAATGGGGTCTTTTGGGTTCTTGTTTTAGGATTTTAATGTTCTTCTTTTAGTCTAATTGCAAGTATGATGCATATATAAATCTATGTTTTACCGCTTAATCTTCTTGTATTATCCTATTGTGTGTACTCTTCTTATGACCAAAAACAAACACCCCTTTATGTCAGCAAATCCAAAGACAGTGGTTTGGGGGCAAAATGCAAAGGCTTTTGATCATTAAATGTTATTGTTTAGACAATGGTGGATTTATTATCAAAAACTTTTATGATGTTAGTGTTGACAGTGGGAGGGAACAAGCGAATAAAACAAACCAAACACCCCTTTTATGAACTGTTTGTCACGACAAAAACCAAACACCCCATCATATTAGGAAAACAAAACACATTGGTTATATATTTCGTAACAGCAAAATCAAACAACCCCTTTATTGACAATATTTACTTGTTTATACCCATTAATAACTTCCATGAGTCAAACCTATTTATCTAATGCCACAAATTGTAACCTCTATAGGTTTGACTTCCCTAAGTCAAACATATTTATCTAATGCATAACCAAAGCAAATAACACAAAAGGGAAATGAATTGCCAAGTAAAGTTCATAGTTGGTCACTAAAATATCACTCTTGGTAGATTAACTAGAGTGTAGTACACACTTGCTACCTAAAGTCAAATGTCGTGTTAGATTTAACCATAGTGTGGTGATAAATGTGTTTTGCCTATTATACTCTTGGGAGTATACCAAAAATTGAGCGTTGACCGAGACAAAACTGGTCAAGGGACGCATTCGGCCTAAAATTCCCAAGTATTGGATGCATGACGATGTTTTTAGAAAGTTAGGGTGCATGGAAATGCTTTGTGGAATGTTCAGGGACCAACGGTGTGTTTTTGTCTTTTATTTATTGCGGAGTACTTCTTTTCATAGCATGAATCCAATATAGAAAGCTCCAGTTCAAAACCCAAAATTGCATACGGGTCATTATAGGGGTTTAAATAGTATCAAAAGGTCAGATGGTATAGAGGGTTTAATCAGAAGTCAAACGGATTTATTGGTCGGTTAAATATGCACAAGAGGTTCAATCTGGGGTCAAATGGATACATTATGTCATTGTCAGGTCAGATTTGCCCAAGGGGTTTATTTATGGTTCACATTATTCGTAAGGTATTTTTTACCCTTCTCCTAGTGAGGCAAATGGTTTAGGGGTTAAATGATTTTGAGAGTTGGGCTTGTAGTTATATAAAGTTTTACCACTTTATGTCCTTCTTCCTTTTTGATAGGGTCGTCTCATGATTTTGGATGGCCTTGGCAATAACAAAAAAAATGCCTTATTACACTCGTAAATTAAAGAGAAAAATTTCATATAAACTAGAATTATATGAGTCGTATATGTTTAATGGTATAAGTATTTATATACAAAACTAGTAAAAATGTGGCCCCTTGTAAGTGGAGGCCCTGTGTGATGGCACATGTTGCACACCCTTCCGAGACCCCTCTATTTTTTAGTATTAGAATATATATATATATATATATATATATATATATATATATATATATATATATATATATATATATATATATATATATATATATATATATATTACGAGCTAAAATAGATAAAATAGGTACACATGTTGATCGTTGGATCAAACACCATAGATTAGATTATATATTAAATGCCGTTCAAAATAAATATTATATATTAAATACATGGATGGCATTATTGTAAATAAATGAAAACACAAAGGGCATTGTGTACCAATTTTATTATACTATCAGATAGCTTGAGTTGATCTTCATTAAGGTAGGTGTCTGTTACAAAAAAAATTAGGTAGCCACAATTTCTACCGAATATCATTCAATTCAAAATTATCATCGTAATCCCCAAAATCAAGGGATCGATAAAAAATCCCCAAATCTTCGTTCTACATTTCTTCTTTAAATACAGTTATAAAAGGTGTATTTGCGATAAAAACAAGTATTGCGATTTTTTATGCACAAGTGATCGACAATGGGAACGAAGAAGAAATAATGAATGGTAATTGATATATTGATCGTATTTTTTTTTCCTTTTTAAGTCAATATAGATTTTTGTTAATTTAGTTGTTGGCTTTTTGTCAGTCCGACGAAGTGGAAGGTTGTCAAATCGTAGGCGACCAAACCCAGATAATGAGGAGTATGAACTGATAGACCTAACTAGTGATGGAGATAGTGAAGGCGAACAAGGTATTATGTGTATTAGTTAGTAGTACTGTATTTCTTCTTAAGAACATACTTGTTAATTACTGGGTAGTGTGTGAGTGTATTTATGTGTAGTAGCTGTTTATAAATATGCTTAAATAAACTGCTTCTAAATAAGTTGTTGTATATGAAGGATATGTGTTTCTAAATAAGCTATTAATTGATTATGTGTATTAGCTACTTATAGTTGTTTCTAAATAATGTAATAAGTGAGTATGTGTATTAGCTACTTAGATATAAATGTGTATTAGCTAATTATAAGCCATAAGGTGATTATGTGTATGAGCTTTTTTTAGCTGTTTTGAAAGTTGATGTGAAGTGAGTATGTATACTAGTTAATTTTGTGTATTAGTGATGACAGGTATCTGGATGAGCCAGCTATAGATTTTATCAAGAGAGTTAAGGTGAGAAATTAAATGATTTATGTTTGTTTATTTCTTTTTTATATTAGAAAGGTACTGCAATTGGGATGTAGGACAACCAACAACTATGTTGATTGTGGTGTATTTACAATACGCCACATGGAAACCTACAAAGGTAATGGTGGGTGTGGTGACCTGTGTTGCTTAAGCAGAGAAGGTAAGAAACAACTAAGTGAACTTAGGGAATTGCACATCAAGTATATTGCGAAGATACTACTAGCAGATTGCAACTTGGTGAAGAGTGCATTTGAGAAAGAAGCGCATGGATTCAGGATGTTACCAGTGCAAGAAAGGAAGCGGTTACATGAGGCTGCGTTTGAAACCATCAAGTTACGTGTCTCGACCATGATGAAGAATTGAAGTGTTTTTCTGTATTTTGGATTTAATAAGTAGCATTAAGATAGCAATCTTAGTATGCTTTTGTGTTTTCAGATTATTGTCGGAAAAAAACTCGCATATGCTTACCGAGTAACCTTTTATTTGTGGTGTGTTTTAGTAAAAAACATGGAATGTGGATCTGCTATTACGTTTATGTCTAAATGGATTGTGCACAAGTCTTTTTACTTTTTATATTATGACTTTATGACTTACTTATGAAAATGGATTTTGCATTAGTATATCACCTGAGTTAAATAATCAACAAGACAATTTACAATTTGGTTGTATCATACAATTTAAAATTATTCGGTAGCTACAAACTACACCTTCTGAAGATGAAACTATTCATGTTGAAAATGAGGAAATTTTCATAATGTATTATAACGTATGAATAACTAATTAGTAGGGATTGTGGCATATAACATGGGATGGAAAAAAATCAGATAATGGAAAAAAAATAAAGATTACTGTAATACCCTTATAGTTAATATCTAATTAATTCATATTATTTATTTTGATCTCATGTATCAAGTTTGATCCAACGGTCCACATGCATACCTATTTTATCTATTTTAAGCTTGTACACCACATGAACGTGAATCTATATATATATATATATATATATATATATATATATATATATATATATATATATATATATATATATATATCAGACGTGTTGGAACACGAAAAGTGTAAATCATATGTTAGGGACTTCTATTTATATTTTGTCATAGTTTAGGGTATGTTGTGTATGTTTTGTAATGCGACTACAAGTTACTATCGCGGAACTTGTATATCCGCGATGGCATGCTTAGCGAGACTTTGGGTATAAATACCCCCTACCTCATGGCTTATAAGGTGTGTGTTCTTATCTAATACAATGCGAATGTTTCTTATGTTCTCTCTCTCTCTTCTCTCTGAAGTACCCTGATGAGGCGAAAAATGATCCGTTTTTAGGGGGTCATTTAAGCCCGAATCCGAATTTATTTGATCAAATATTGCCCTAAATCGTTCCTTTTGTGATTTTAGGTGTTTGGAGAGTGAATTCTGGAAAAGAGGCTATTTTGGACGTTTTTGGAGCATAAAGTGAAGAAAACGACAAAGTACCAAAAATTCAAGCTGGAAATACAAGGTGACGGCGTCAAGGGTTTGCTCTTGACGGCGTCAGACATGAAGAATAATTTACCGTAGCTGGTGACGGCGTCAGATGGAGTTATGACGGCGTCAAAGTGGCCAAGATTAATTTACCGAAGGTGGTGACGGCGTCACATAGGCCGTCACGATTGGATCTAGGGCGTCCGAGGAAGTGTATGGCGGCGAGTTGACGGCGTCAGATTTTACTCTTGACGCCGTCAGGACGATTTTCCTATATATAGTTTTCTAGTTTTTTCATAAAAAAAAGGAGAAGTTTTGGTGAAACCCTAAAGACGATTTTGGTGCCTCTTTTACAGGTTTTTCAAGGGTTCCAAACCCTTGAGACCTTGCATTGTAATTGAGATAAGTATACTCTTAATTCAATCAATATGTCTATGTGTTGGTTGTTTATCTTTTGTTCTTATCTTAATTCTACTATGCTAGGCTAGATCTCTCTTGTGTTTGCTTAGATCTAATGAAACCTAGATGTTGATTATGTGTTGATTACTTGTCTATTCTTGTTTTGAATGAATGATTTTATATGTTAGGCTTAAGAAAACTGGCAGATCTCCAAATGGTAACATGCTTGAACGTCTTAAGAAACATGAACCGAGGCGTACTAGGTCTTTATTGGTTGTATTTAATGCATGAGCCACTGTTTACAATCCCTATAGTTGTGCTGGGTCATGGTGTAGGAGGAGATAAGAGCTCATAGAGTTGGGGAGTTATGTATGCCACTCCACGAATGGTATTAAGGAATACAACCCGTCATTCATACAAGTGTAACAAGTAATTGACATGTAAAAGATATCTAGGGAGTAATGAAGTCTAAGTAAACACAATTTCTCCAATTACTGCTCACAACCTTAGTTTAATTAGTTTAATTTTATTTTTATTGTTTTATTTTGATTGCATCTTAGCTTTGGGTTAGTTGATTAGCAACTAATTCCGCCCACTCTTTCAAAACCCGAGATTTTAATTGCTTTCATAAAAATATAAAAATACAAAAATAATCATCTCTCACCTCTAGAACTATTAATTAGGTTTTCTAATCCTAGCGACACTATTCCTAAGCTGAGCGATCAATCCCCCAGTACTTGTCACTATACTATACTACAACGATCAGGTACACTGCCTGGTGGGGGTTGTAAGCCTCGCGAGATCCCTCGAGAGGTAAAGCAAGGTGCGATTCCCACGCATCAAGTTTTTGGCGCCGCTGCCGGGGAATAGTTATTGTCTAGGTTAGAATTTCTTTTTATTAGGTCTACTTGCTAGATTCCTTTCTAGTAAGATTTTTATTTTTATTTTTAGGTCTTCTTTAGTCTATCTTATTTCTTCGTGCCTTTGTTTGTAACTCTTCACCATTCACCATCATGGCAACCAACGAATTCTCCAACCTTAGGATCACTAGAAGTCGTAGCACCACTAAAGACCTCGTCTTGCCTTATGCAGAACCCGAAAGAGAAATGTGTAGGTTAAGACGAACTCACTCAACACCTGAACCATCCAGCATTGCTATCGACTTTGATGCACCTCTCTCTGAAGAAAATTCAGAAAATCACATCACAACCCCGAGCTCCCACAATGAGACGAATACTCCTATAATACCCCCTCCTAAGCGTCTCAAGGATTACTCTTCCCCAACTCCTCGTGGGTTTTCCAATGCCATTGTTTATCCAAACGAACACACCAACGAGGTCTTGCATGCGAATGATATTTGGCTTGTCAAAAGTGTGTGTAAGTTCCACGGACTTGATGAGGAAAATCCGATCCAACACATCAAGGACTTCCTAAAAATAGTGGATACCATCCATACGGGTGGGACTACTAGAAACACATCCCGACTGCGATTCTTCCCTTTTACCTTATACGGGAAAGCCCAAGAATGGTATAACAAACTCCCTTCCGAATCTATTTTCACATGGGAGCAACTCATATCCAAGTTCTATGAGAAGTTCTTTCCACCTGGAAAAACCTCAGCATTCAGGGATAGGATCCTTCGTTTCCGAAAGGGGAAGGATGAACCCTTCCATAAAGCGTGGACTAGATTCAAGGATTTAATAAGACAAGTTCCACATCATGGCATTGAACTTTGGCTCTTGGTCCAAATCTTTTACGAAAATATCTCCTCTAATGACCGGAACGGAATCAACCAATCTAGGAAAGGAAGATTGGCCAATCTTAGTGCCGAGGAAGGATGGGACAGGATTGAAGAATATGCCCAAGACCTGGATGACACTTGGGATGAACCTGAGTCGACTATCGGCGTTTCTGAAACCACCTCGGATCGATTGAGCAAAGTTCACAAAAGAATGGATTGCTTTGCTGGATCACAACCACCTAAAATGTTGTCTAATCCTTACTTGATCTGCGATTACTGTGGAGGTCCGCATGAGGTGGAGGAATGCGGAGGAGCAGCCACAACTGAACATGCATGCTTGTCAGGAGGAGACATTTATGCTGATCCCTCCCTTTTGCCTTTCTACCAAAATGATGATTATACCCTTTGGGGAAATCTAGTAAGGAAAAGAGAAGGGGAGGGAGGCCCTGAATTCAAGATCAGGAGCAATTTCGAAGATGACCTTGGTCACTTCACTCAAGAAAAAGACTTGCAAATGAAAGGGCTTAATGAGCTTTTCGACGAACAGCAGGAGGATGTCGGAGAATTCTTCAGCAAGCTTAACTCAGCCCTAGATGACCTCCAACCACCGTCAGAAAGAGGAAAAGATCCCATGCTCGCGATAACCACACGGGCCGGAACGACAACCAAGGACCCTCCTTACCCAAATTCGTCCCCAATCACACTCAATTCAGACAAACCTGGGGAGGAGGAGCAGGATGTCGTCATTGGCACCCCGGACCAACCACCAGTAACAACCCCCTCCCCATCAGCCCTTCCTAACCCACCTGTGAGAATTCCATACCCATCCCGACTAAGGAACCAAAAAACGGAGAATGATAACAAGAGGTTCTTGTCATACCTAAAAGACTCGGTTGTCACCATACCTCTCCTGGATGCTTGCTATCACAAGCCAAAGTATAGCACATATTTCAAAAAACTGCTCGCTAACAGGAAGAAGCTCGAGGGTCTTGTAACCCTAGGGGAAGAATGCTCAGTGGTGACCCATAAAGGGCTACCAAAGAAGGTAGACGATCCGGGCAGCTTCACCTTGCCATGCTCTATAGGTCCTCTATCAATCAAGAATGCTCTTGCCGATTTGGGAGCAAGTATCAACCTCATGCCTCTCTCTATGTTCCGTAAACTAGGATATTCCGGATTGAAGCCTACCCGTATGAACATCCAACTAGCCGATAGATCAGTCAAATACCCTGAAGGGATATGTGAGAACATGCTAGTCAAGGTTGGGAAATTCAAATTCCCTGTCGACTTCGTAATCCTGGATATGGAGGAGGACGACGTGGTACCTATCATTTTAGGTAGACCATTTCTTGCTACCGCTCGTGCAGTCATCGATGTCTACGATGGAAAATTGACCTTACGAGTAGGAGACGATAGCACAACCTTCGACATTAAGGATTCTATGGACCTCTCCCTCGAAGCATCCAACCGGCTCTACTTTATCGGGGAAGTAGATGAGCTCACAGATATCATTGATAACTGCATCGATGAACAAATCGATGAAGGCTGGCTACGGGACGAGAGTTTTCTTCCTTTGCTGGAGGTGGAAAAGACGGAGGAAGTTAATGCAGTCTCCTTCTACCCCAGACAAGAGACAACGGAGCATCTCGAGCTCCGAAAGCCCGAGAACAAGCTAAAACCTTCTATTATCGAGCCCCCTGACGTTGATCTTAAAGAACTCCCTAATCATTTGGAGTATGCCTTTCTTCAGGGAGAAAACCAACTCCCGGTAATCATAAATTCTTCCTTGGAAAAAGAACAAAAAGTTAAACTCTTAGAGGTCCTGAAGAAATACAAGGGGGTACTCGCATGGAGTGTGGCCGACATTAAGGGGATTGACTCCACTTTTTGCACACATAAGATTCTTATGGAGGAAGATTATAAACCCACTGTGCAACCCCAGAGGCGAGTTAACCCTAACATTAAGGAGGTAGTGAAGAAGGAAGTTATCAAACTTTTGGATGCAGGACTGATTTACCCGATCTCGGATAGCCCATGGGTTAGTCCTGTGCAGGTTGTACCTAAAAAGGGTGGAATGACTGTAGTAAAAAATGACAAGGGTGAGATGGTGCCACAGAGAACTGTCACTGGATGGCGGGTATGCATTGACTATCGAAAGCTCAACGATGCCACGAGGAAAGATCACTTTCCCTTACCATTCATTGATCAGATGTTAGAAAGATTATCTGGACACGAATACTATTGCTTCTTAGATGGATTCTCTGGATATTTTCAAATCCCCATAGCACCTGAGGACCAAGAAAAGACCACGTTTACTTGCCCCTATGGAACGTTTGCCTACAAACGGATGCCTTTTGGGCTATGTAATGCCCCCGCCACTTTCCAACGTTGCATGACCGCAATCTTTCACGAACTCATGGAAGACAGCATGGAAGTATTCATGGATGACTTTTCAGTCTTCGGGAACTCCTTCGACCGCTGTCTTGCTAATTTAGAGAAGATGCTTAAACGTTGCGAGGAAACCAACTTGGTGTTGAACTGGGAAAAGTCTCATTTCATGGTAAAGGAAGGGATTGTGTTGGGCCATAAGATTTCAGGGAATGGGATAGAGGTGGACCAAGCTAAGGTTGAAGCTATATCTAAGTTACCATACCCCACAACTGTTAAGGCAATACGCAGCTTTTTGGGGCACGCCGGATTTTATCGGAGATTCATCAAAGACTTCTCCAAAATTGCCCGGCCAATGACTCAATTGCTTGTGAAGGATGCTCCATTCGATTTTTCCCAAGAATGCAAGGATGCTTTCGACCTCCTAAAAAGGGAACTCACTCAAGCTCCAATCATGATCACACCCAACTGGGAGTTACCATTTGAAATAATGTGTGACGCTAGCGACTTCGCTGTCGGGGCTGTATTAGGTCAACGACGTGACAAGCTTTTCCAACCTATTTACTATGCTAGCAAAACCATGAATCCCGCCCAAGAGAACTACTCCACCACCGAAAAAGAATTATTAGCCGTAGTGTTTGCATTCGACAAATTCCGACAATATCTTGTCCTTTCAAAGACAGTCGTCTTCACTGACCACTCAGCTCTTAGATATCTGTTTGCGAAACAGGACGCCAAGCCACGACTAATTCGGTGGATCTTGTTGCTACAAGAATTTGATGTTGAGATTCGTGATAAGAGGGGGGCAGAGAATCTAGCCGCCGATCATCTATCTCGCCTGGAAAACCCCTTGGATAAACACGATAGAAGTGAAATTAAGGATTCGTTTCCCGACGAACAACTGATGTCTATCCTTGATTCGGAACCATGGTACGCCGACTTCGCCAATTACTTCGCAAGTAGATGTAGACTTGTTCCTGAACACCTGACCAAATACGAAAGGAAGAGGTTCTTTTCCCAGCTGAAATATTACTTCTGGGATGAGCCATTTTTATTCCGAAGGTGTCCTGACCACATTATAAGGCGTTGTGTTTCAGAGAATGAGGCAGTAAAGATCATGAGGGAATGTCACTCCGGTCCCTCTGGAGGGCATCATGGGATAAATGTTACTGCTCGAAAGATTCTCGATGCAGGATTCTATTGGCCCACAATTTTCCGTGATGTAAAAGATATGGTACAAGCGTGTGATGCATGTCAACGGGCTGGAAATATATCACATAGGGATGAGGCACCTCAGAACTTTATACAAGTTTGTGAGGTATTCGATGTTTGGGGGATTGACTTTATGGGACCCTTTCCATCCTCAGGAGGAAACGAGTACATCTTGGTCGCCATTGACTATGTTTCGAAATGGGTTGAAGCACAAGCCCTTAGGACTAATGATGCTAGAGTGGTCATTCATTTCCTAAAAAAGCTTTTCGCAAGATTCGGGATTCCGAAGGCTCTCATCAGTGATAGGGGGACACATTTTTGCAACGCGCAAATGGAAAAGGTCATGAAAAGGTATGGAGTACCCCACCGATTCTCCACCGCCTATCATCCACAGACCAATGGCCAAGTCGAAAACACCAATAGAGCTATTAAAAGAATACTTGAAAAAACGGTTAGTCAAAACAGAAAGGACTGGTCATTCAAACTCGACGAAGCCTTATGGGCATTCCGAACTGCTTACAAAACACCTATTGGAACGACCCCGTTCCGCATGGTGTATGGTAAGGCATGTCACTTACCGGTAGAATTAGAACACAAGGCTTATTGGGCGCTTAAGGCATGCAACTTAGATTACACAACTGCGGGGAACCATAGGTTTTTGCAATTACACGAGCTTGATGAACTTAGATTAGAAGCCTACGAATCCTCCATCACATATAAAGAGAGAGCTAAAAGATGGCATGATCAAAGAATTAAGAAACCCAAAGAATTTTCAGAAGGAGACAAGGTCCTATTATACAATTCTCGGTTGCGATTATTTCCGGGAAAACTTAAGTCTAGATGGTATGGGCCGTTCACGGTGAAGAATTCCTCTAAATTTGGAGCTGTAGTGTTAGTTGATGACGAGGGTAGGGAATTCACGGTTAACATACAACGTGTAAAACATTACCAAGAAAATAACAATGAAATGATTAATGAGGAGGATGTGATGTTTGATGATGAAATCACGTAGTAACCTACGACTTTGAGTCTAGCTACAAGACTCGTAAATAAAGAAAAGCGCTTCTTGGGAGGCAACCCATGTTTTGTGTGATTTTAATTGTTTGATTGTTATTTGCTTCCGTATGCATGTTTTATTTTTATTGTTGGTTGATTATGTTTCTCAATTAAAATGTGAAATACTTTATTATGTTGTTTAGCCTAGTCTTAACTTCAACCTAAAGGTATTTTTGCAAAAGATAAGTGTAAGGGGAAACCCCAAATATGTTTTTAAGAAACAAACCGATCATGATTATCCACAATATTTAATGAACATGTATATTCGTATTTGTTAGAGTCAAATGCTTGTATTGAGTCATAATGAAGTTTTGCAGGATTTTCCAGGAAGCAGGACAAAGTTTTTTCCAGAAATTTTCCGAAAACTTAACATAAGGATTTCTGCAGGCCCATTCTGACGGCGTCAGGGCATTGCTCTTGACGGCGTCAGGAGTCAAAAATCTGGAAATTTTACCAGTTTTGTTTTTCTAACGGAGTCTTATGGTTTTTGTGAATTATTAAGTTTTATAATCTCCAGGAAATCTGCAAACTTCATTCCACAAGCATTATATCTTATTTTGTTTTCTAGGATTTAGTAACTTATATAGGATGCCGCCGATTTTACGCGAGGTTGCCTTGTCTACTTTTGTCAGGATTTACAGGTTATTTGTGACAAGAAGATGATTTATATTCTGGAAGGGAAGCTTTGATTGTTCGTTTTCTTGGAAGAAGATTTAACCTGGCCAACCTAAAATCCATACCGAGCGAATCAGGGGAGTATTTGATTTCATTCTTTTTACTTATTTTACTTTTACATTCTTTACTTGAACATTGGGGACAATGTTCATCCTAAGTGTAAGGGGAGGGTAAAAAGATGATACCTTACATATGCACTTTCGCTTGAGTTTGTTTTGTTTGATAGTAGATGAGTAATAAAACTATGAGAAATACTTGTTAGTGTAATTTTAGCGCCAAATTTAAAATTTTTTACAATATTTAGGAGTGAAACTTTAGCCATAGCAAGCGTCTCATGGATAGGAGGTTGTATGACTAGCACATAACCGTATATTCAGAAAAATTTTCCACCCAAAAATGTGAGGTTCGCCTTTAGATTTGATAGGAAAAGCATTCATTATTAGTGCTTATGAGTGTACCGGTAGCATTTAGATTCTAGAACTTGCGTTAGTGATGCATCCCGAGACCGCTAGTGAGACTACATTCGTGTGGTAGGATTTACTACATGATAAGAGGCATTAGGATCACCCTTGTGTTAAACCCGTATTATAATTACTTGACCATTTAAGTCATATTACTTGGCTAGTTAAGTCAACTAATTTTTCCCACACCCTTAGCGTTGTACTCATTTTTAGTACACGATACCCCTAGTACACCCCTCCGAGCCTATCTTTTCGTTTCTAACTTTAAGCATTTTACTTAAAGGAAGAATTTGTTACACCCCACTTAAATGTACACCCAAATCGCCTTAGCCTTCCGTGTATGCGCTCATTTTTAGTGCATTATTGTTATTTGTTAAACCCTAAGTTAACTTTCTAATTGATTACATGGTTGCTAAGTCGAGTCATATCCTTGTACATATTGTTTTGGGACGATTGGGACTCATGGGAAAGTACTTATTTTATGGAGTAATGGGGAAGAACATAATATTATTACCCCCATATGTACGTTAATCTTAAAAGTGCTCCAAGTGTTTTGATTTTCTTAATTCGAGTCATTAGAATAGTTAAATGTAAAGTATGTAAAGATTCAAGTGTAAGGGGAATTCTCATCCCCTATGATGTATTATTTTGGATGGTAGGGTAAGAGTGTATGCAAAAAAAAAAAAAAAAAAAAAAAAAAAAAAAAAAAAATCGAAAAAATTAAGAAAAAGAAAAAAAAAATAGAAAAGAAGAAGAGAAAAAACATACGGACTACCATCCCGTTTTTATTTTATGTTCATTTTATGTTTTTTGTTATTTTTCATTTATTAGCTTAAGTCGAGTCTAGTCTTGGCTTAGCAACGCCATCTTGTACATGTAATTTACTAAGATTGTTAACTCACCACCAGTAAAATTCCCTTTATCCAACAAAACCGTGTAATTCATATCCCTACACCTAACGTTATAACCCTTTAAAAAGACCTCTTTGATAGTTTATCCTAGGTGCTTACGCCATGTGGTGGAGGTTTGATCCTTTCCCAAGCCTATGGTAATCTATTTTGCTATGACAGGTAGTGAGAGATATCTTCCATTTCCATAATGTTATATTACTTTATTACACCCAAGAGATGTGAGTATCTAAACACTATTTGTGAGGTGCTTGTGTATGACCTCCGTGCTTGTCTATTGGTCTTTAGTGGACGATCATTTGTTGTAATTACTTTTATATTAGTGTTAAATGACCCCTAACTTGTCTTTTGAGTAGAATAAAAGCTCATTTGCTTGAGGACAAGCAAATCTCAAGTGTAAGGGTATATGATGAGGCGAAAAATGATCCGTTTTTAGGGGGTCATTTAAGCCCGAATCCGAATTTATTTGATCAAATATTGCCCTAAATCGTTCCTTTTGTGATTTTAGGTGTTTGGAGAGTGAATTCTGGAAAAGAGGCTATTTTGGACGTTTTTGGAGCATAAAGTGAAGAAAACGACAAAGTACCAAAAATCCAAGCTGGAAATACAAGGTGACGGCGTCAAGGGTTTGCTCTTGACGGCGTCAGACATGAAGAATAATTTACCGTAGCTGGTGACGGCGTCAGATGGAGTTATGACGGCGTCAAAGTGGCCAAGATTAATTTACCGAAGGTGGTGACGGCGTCACATAGGCCGTCACGATTGGATCTAGGGCGTCCGAGGAAGTGTATGGCGGCGAGTTGACGGCGTCAGATTTTACTCTTGACGCCGTCAGGACGATTTTCCTATATATAGTTTTCTAGTTTTTTCATAAAAAAATGAGAAGTTTTGGTGAAACCCTAAAGACGATTTTGGTGCCTCTTTTACAGGTTTTTCAAGGGTTCCAAACCCTTGAGACCTTGCATTGTAATTGAGATAAGTATACTCTTAATTCAATCAATATGTCTATGTGTTGGTTGTTTATCTTTTGTTCTTATCTTAATTCTACTATGCTAGGCTAGATCTCTCTTGTGTTTGCTTAGATCTAATGAAACCTAGATGTTGATTATGTGTTGATTACTTGTCTATTCTTGTTTTGAATGAATGATTTTATATGTTAGGCTTAAGAAAACTGGCAGATCTCCAAATGGTAACATGCTTGAACGTCTTAAGAAACATGAACCGAGGCATACTAGGTCTTTATTGGTTGTATTTAATGCATGAGCCACTGTTTACAATCCCTATAGTTGTGCTGGGTCATGGTGTAGGAGGAGATAAGAGCTCATAGAGTTGGGGAGTTATGTATGCCACTCCACGAATGGTATTAAGGAATACAACCCGTCATTCATACAAGTGTAACAAGTAATTGACATGTAAAAGATATCTAGGGAGTAATGAAGTCTAAGTAAACACAATTTCTCCAATTACTGCTCACAACCTTAGTTTAATTAGTTTAATTTTATTTTTATTGTTTTATTTTGATTGCATCTTAGCTTTGGGTTAGTTGATTAGCAACTAATTCCGCCCACTCTTTCAAAACCCGAGATTTTAATTGCTTTCATAAAAATATAAAAATACAAAAATAATCATCTCTCACCTCTAGAACTATTAATTAGGTTTTCTAATCCTAGCGACACTATTCCTAAGCTGAACGATCAATCCCCCGGTACTTGTCACTATACTATACTACAACGATCAGGTACACTGCCTGGTGGGGGTTGTAAGCCTCGCGAGATCCCTCGAGAGGTAAAGCAAGGTGCGATTCCCACGCATCATACCCACACCCACTTTACATTATATAGATTAGTTCATATAGACGTGATATTATTGGAACAACAAGTGGTATCAAGAGCCAAATATAATGTATTGTTTCTTGTAGTGATTGTTTTAGTTTTGTATAATCTTCTTTGATCTTTAGAAGCTTTGATTTTCTTGACGTTCTTTACTTTCTCTCTCTAAAATATATTACACTTTGTACGTAGCAATTAGATTACTCATTAACGTGTTTAATCTTGTAATACGTATGTTAGGATAACATATTTGTGAAAAAGGAAGTGTTTTTCATCGTCATACTCAAAGTTTTGAAATATTTAGTGAAGATTTAGGCTGATTATTGTGGTTTTAAGGTTTTTGAAAAAGTGCACTTTTTGTTCGAAAAAGTAGGGGTTTAGATTTGTTCGCATCGCAAGGGTTTTGGCCGCGATACTAAACTTTGTAAAGTCTGCGATAGTTGTCTGAGATAGGAGTTAATTTGTGCTACGAAAGAAAAGTTGCGATACTTTCACAGCGAAGGTTTTTGTTACCCACTGATTACGAAAGAAAATTCAGCTCGAATCGCATCAAATATTTTCGATAGCTCTTGTATTGGTGTGTTATATAAAAGGTTCTACGACATCTGATTTTTCGAGACTTACTGTTACCCACCTTTTACGAAAGAAGACTCTGCCCAATTTTCACCAGAAGCTGCGATAGTTACTGTTCGCGAGACTTTTTCTGTGATATTTTGACTTGAAGACTTTTATAAATTTCCTAATCCCTCAAAAGATTTAAAATTAGTAAAAGACTTTAATCATTTTCATATCACAAGATTAATGCTCCAAACATTTAACCATCACATCTCAAACAAACTAAAACACCTCACTTAAACAAAACAACATTTCATAACAAGATCCATTATCACAATGTTTATCACTCAAGATGCATTGGCAACATGGAGTGATGCTAGGCCTCCCATGCTGTAAAGAGGAAACTATGTTCAATGGTCTTCCAGATTTATGAATGTTCAATGGGCTACAAAGAACGTAGGTTGTTGATTAACTCCATCAAGACTGGACCGTATGTAATGAAGGAAATTCCTTATGCTGAGCACGAGGGTAAGACACGACTACAAACTGAAGATGCCTTAAGTCAAACTGAACTTGGTCAATTTGAAGCTGACATCCATGCCAAGAACTTAATTCTCTATGGGCTAAGCAATTACATTTACAATGCCATTGATAGCAATCCAACTGCACATGATCTATGGAAAGCTTTGGAAAGATTGATACAAGGAGCAGACGTCGGCACTCAGACTCAACAATCTCTAGCTCTATGGAATTACCAATCTTTCAAGCAACTTCCCAAAGAAAGTCTTGAAGATGCTTACATTCGATTCAACAAACTTAACAATGAAATGAACCGTCATAACCTCAAAAGATCAAACATTGAAAACAATATCATGTTTCTCACAAACCTTCAACCAGAATGGAGACGTTTCACCATTGCTATCAGACAAAACCAAGACTTAACTGCCAAAGACATTAACAACTTGTTTGATTTGCTGAAACATAACCAGGTTGAGGTCAATGACATCCTTGATCAAAAACATAAAGAGAAAGAAAATGAACACTCAACTCAACTTACCACACAAACACCGGTTGTTGATCATCTTGCTCTAGTATCATCATACCATAAAAACGATTCCTCCTTCAGCTCAAACAATGAAGCTCACTACTCCCCAGTGGACGAAGCAATTGAGTTAAACCAAGATCCAACAAATGTTGAACTCACTAAGATTGTTCAAAACTTGGTACTACTTGGTAAACAAATTTAAAGGTCCTTCTACAAACGTCCAACCAACAACAATCTCATAACTACCTCTGCACCAACTGCTTTGAACAAAAGACAAGACATTCCACCCAAAGGAAATTTAGTTAATCAAGGTGTTCCGAGGAATGATAAGGTTGAAGTAGGTCAAGACATACAAGAACCAAAGTGCTTTGGCTGTGGTCAACAGGGTCATTTTGCTAAGAACTGTCCAAATGGGAAAGTGCGTGACAGAGCTTACTACAGACAGAAAATGTTGCTAGCTGATATGGAAGAAAAGGGTAAAATTCTTAATGCTAAAGAAAATGACTTCATGGTGGATACTGATGATGAAGGATAAATTTGGAAACAAACATGGTGTACATGGCCTCTTTGGAAAAGGTGGATGTATTTGAAGCTCATGATGATGATTTAACTCCAAGCATATGCTGAAGATGATAACACTCTTGGAAACAAGGTACACATCTCCGATGCCTGTGATAATGATGATCTTGATGAATTTATACATGGCCACATTAGTACCACTATTAAGACAACTAAAATTAACACGAGTAGTGAAACATCTACAAGTGCTACACCTATGTTATCTTCTAATAGTACCAATAATGATCATGTATCAACAAGTCAAGATCATGTTGATATGCTTCAAAACTATGCCACTATTCAAACTCAGATTCAAAATTATGCTAACTTGATAAAACTTGAACAAGATAAAAGTTCCTTAGAAAAAAAATCAAGGACATGTTATACGAAGAGAAGTCTGAACGACCACTAGTGCTTAAACGTCAAATTCAAGATTTACAATATGAGATTTTTCTTTTCAAAAGAAATATCACAAGTTTTGAAAAAACCAAAAAAAAAAAATCTTGAAAATGAAGTTTCTAAACTTAAAGAAGAAAAAGCTAATTGTATTCAACGATTAACTAAAGATGAACTGAAAATTCGCACTATCGATCAAACTTCTCAGACTATGCACATGTACCTTCCAAAAACAGATCCAATCTTGGATCTAAGACCGGAACTTGGATTTTCTAATCCTTCTTATCTTGAAATGGTAAAACGTAAAGCAGCAAGTTTGTATAATACTGAGTACATGAGACGTGACACCTTCAAAGATTACATGTTTGTTCCAAATGACATCTCTAATGAGGAAATCCAAAAGCGTTTAATGGTCAAACAAAAGAAAACCAATTTCTCCTATTTTAGTACTGATTATGGTTTGATAAATAAAGAAAATTCTCTTGAACGAAAACCAACAAATGCTAAGAAACATATGGAACAGACTACGGTCAACCCATATGACTAGCAAATATGAGAGTTTAGCAAGGAAAACTTTTTGTCATCTCAGAAATCAAGTAAGTGGATTGCTAAGAATTATTCGTGCGAAGCAAGAATTTCAAACTGATGAACTTGTAATATCTAATTCATATGAAATAGATATCCCAAGGGAAGTTAAGAAACATATAAAGTTATTTATCGAGCCTCCCGTGAATAGTATTAACGATAAACTTAAAGTCTTTGTAGAGGCATTGATGACTAAAATGCAAAATGATTTAAATTATGTCACATCTCTTGAAGATGAATATGACCTTATTTGCTTAAACTTGGACATTCAAAAAGAATATTTTCATAATCAAATTGAATCAATCAAACCCCAATTTGCACTAAATGAATAGAAAATTGCGACCTTAGAAAATCGACAAACGTCTCTAGAAATGGAAAACATTGCTTTAAAAGAGAGTCTAAAACAGTGTTTGCAAAAGAATATTGAGTTGGAGGAATTGTCCTGTTAAAATGATAAATTTGAAAATTCCCTTGCCAAGCTTGAAAAACAATCTTTAATATTTGAATCAAATTAGCAACAAAAGATTGAAGAAAACAAGTATGACAAGCTTTTCTATGAAAACTCTTTAAACTAATCTTAAAAGAGAATGAGGAACTCAAATCTAAAGTGCTTGATTTGCCAAAAACCAAGAATAATGAGTTTGCTTCAAAACGCCAGTTGGATAATACAAATTTTTCATATTTTTCAAATCAACCAACGTTTTTGGCATCTTCAAAGCAACAAACTCATATTCTTTAGCCAAAACAAAAAGAGGTTCTTATCATTCCTAAAGTAATTGTTCCTGGTAGGTACAATATTGCTTCTACTTCTAAGTGTGAACCTTCAGTACAAATGATATGATTTATAAGAAAGAATTAGAAAAAACTAGGATACAAGCATTACTTAGCAAGGATACACCTCTAGATGCACCAATATGTTCTTTGACTCCTCCCCCACTAGAAAAGAATCCCAAAGAGTCAAAGAAACACATGACCAAGAACCGTAAGAAACAGAAATTAGTTCAACACGATCAATCTTCAAAATCTCCTAACGCAGATTTGCGTTTTGATCCAGGTTTAGACACTACTTGTAACAAGGAGAGACCAATTAAGAGTAATGCTTGGAAGACTAGAGCCTCTCAGTCCCAAGTTGTAGAAAAACCTAGATATTTCAATGTTTTCAATAAAAAACGCTCTAAGCAGATTGATGAATGTAATGAATTAAAAAAATCATGGATCTGTTGCTTCTAATAGCATGAATGCTTGTTCTAATTCTGTTCCTTTTAATTCGATTTCTGAAAAATGTGTGGATGATAATATGAATTGTGAGAACATGAATGCTAATACCACTAGGACTGATACATCGAAGCCAAGAAACACTAAGCATAGAAAACAAAAGCCAATGAAACCTAAGGGTAATAATCTAAATCACTATGACTCAAACCCTAGATCATGCTTTAAGTGGGTTCCTACTGGAAGAGTGTTTAAACATGTAGGGTACAGATGGAAACCAGTTAAGAAGCAAGAAACACCTACTAGTCCTCAAGTTGCTAAATTCAATCCATTAGGTGTGCATTCTTTACTATCTAACTACATGGAACCACTTTATCAGTGGATTCCCAATTTTCTATTTTTTGCTTTGATGTGCAGCTTGTCCAAGTGTGCCTCTAGTACCTCGACTCGGGGTGCTCCCGACACATGACCTAGAACAGGGCACTTCTCAAGAACTTCGTGTCCAAATTCTTGGTTATAGTGCGTTTTGGGAATGATCACGTAGCTAAAATCACCGACTATGGAGATCTCATTCATGATAAGGCCACAATTCAACGAGTCTACTTTGTCAAAGGACTGGGTCATAACTTGTTTAGTATTGGTCAATTATGTGATAAAGATTTAGAGGTGGCATTCCGTAAACATTTGTGTATTGTTCGTACTCTTGAAGGCATTGACATTCTCAAAGGCTCCAGGAATTCGAATCTATACCAAGTTGCACTTAATGAATTAACCGCACCAAAATCAATTTGTTTGCTTGCAAAAGCAACATCATCACAAGCCTGGCTATGGCATCGTCGATTCTCTTATTTGAATTTCAGAACGATAAATGACCTTGCTCAACATTATTTAGTTAGAGGATTACCAAAACTATCTTTCAAGAAAGATCATCTTTGTTCTGCTTGTGAATTAGGAAAGATGACACGTGCAACACTCAAATCCAAATCTGAACCTACTTCCGTTGCTCCTTTGCATTTATTGCACATGGATTTGTGTGGTCCAATGCGTGTTATCAGCAGAAATGGGAAGAAATATATATTGGTTATTGTGGATGAATACTCACGATACACTTGGGTTCACTTTCTTGCTTCTAAATCCGAAACACCAAATGTTATCATCAAGTTAATCAAAAGAATACAAATTGGTTTACGAATCAGATTCTTCTGAATTTCTTTGATTCTATTGGCATTACTCATCAAATATCCGTAGCTTACACTCCTCAACAAAATGGTGTAGTTGATAGACAAAACCATACATTAGTAGAAGCTGCAAGGACAATGCTATCCTCCGCAAACCTACCATTAAATCTTTGGTCTGAATCCGTGTCAACCACTTATTTCACACAAAACCGATCTATCATAAACAAAAGATTTAACAAAACCTCATATCACATCCTTCACAAACGTAAACCCGATGTAAAATATCTTCGCACCTTTGGTTGTCGATATTACCCACTCAAAGATAGAGAAGACATTGGAAAACTTAAAGAAAAAGAGGATATCGGAATTTTCCTTGGATATTCAACACAATCAAGTGCTTATCGAGTTTACAATCGAAGAACAAAGTTGATACAAGAAACAATCCACGTTCATTTCGACGAAGTAGAAAAAATGTCTTCTGATCATGTATGTTCAGAACCCGTGCCAACGACAATGACTTCTGAACAACTTGGTTCAGGACTCGTACCTAACACAACATCATCAACACCAAAGCTTAACCGTATTCAAAAGGAAGTGTTAGATGAACTGTTTGAGAACTTCTATGATGAATCAAGTGGTGGAAACAAGATGAAAGTGTCTACATTATCCGCTGCAACTTTGATTATCGAAGTAAACAATCAAGAAAACATAGCATATCATGTATCTGGTTTATCAACAACTACTTATGAAGTTGCTGATCCCATACCAGATACTCCTCTAACCACTCACATTCAACATGAAAGTTCATCAAACAATGTCACTCCAACCTCCCACATAAATGTTGATGATCAAATAATTACCAATGCATCGTCTAAAGAGGACACATTCATCAACCCATTTGCGACTCCTGAACATGAGGTAGGTGAACCTTCAGAGCCGCAACACCTTAACCCTTCAAACATGCAACAACCTCACCAACTACATCCGCACAGATGAAGCTGGACTCACGATCATCCCTTACATCAAATAATTGGACATCCTTCTCAACCAATTCAAACAAGAAGTTCCTGAGCTAATTTCTACTTTTATATTCCTAATTCGAATAGAACCCGCCAATGTCAAAGCAGCACTTGTAGATCTAGACTAGATTGTTGCAATGCAAGAAGAAATCAATCAATTTACATGACACGGTGTCTGGCGAAGAGTTCCACGTCCTCTTGGAAAACTTATAATTTCTTTAAAATGGATTCTGAAGAACAAACGTGATGAAGATGGTGATGTAATTCGGAACAAGGCTCACCTTGTTGCCAAGGGTTACAATCAAGAAGAAGGAATCGACTTCGATGAATCTTTTGCACCAGTTGCTCGGATCGAAGCCATGCGCTTATTTCTTGCTTATGCAGCTCACAAATCTTTCACCGTATATCAAATGGACGTGAAAACGGTCTTTTTATTTGGGGAGTTAGAGGAAGAGGTGTATGTAAGCCAACCAGAAGGCTTCGTTGATCCTGATCACCTGGATGATGTCTATGTTCTTGATAAAGCCATCTACGAACTCAAGCAAGCACCTCGTGCATGGTACAAAGTGATGTCTGAATATCTTCTCAAGCACAAATTCAACAAAGGTTCAATCGATCCAACTTTATTTATAAGACATAAAGGTGATGACATCATGCTTATACAAATTTATGTCGATGATATTTTAATTTTGGATCTATGAATCCTAAATATTTCAAAAAGTTTAAAAATATCATGCGACAGAAATTTGAAATGAACATGATGGGTGAACTAAAATTCTTTTTGGGTTTACAAATTAATCAAACTCCTCGTGATATCTTTATCCATCAACACAAATACACGATGGAAATTTTGAAAAAGTTTGGGATGGATAAATCTGACTCCATAAGTACACCTCATAAGCCTAAACTAGATGAAGATAGATCATATAAACCAGTTGATGCTACAAAATACCGAAGTATGATTGGTTCACTTATGTATCTTACAGCTAGTCGGCCTGATATTCATTTTGATATCTGCATGTGTGCCCGTTGCCAATCTATGCCAACGGAAAAACACCTTACTGCTGTAAAACGGATCTTTCCGTACCTCAAATGAACCCCTCACATGGGCCTTGTGTATCAGCAAGACATCGGTTTTGGACTAATTGCCTATTCAAATGCAGATTATGCAGGTTGTCAAATTGATTGCAAAAGTACTTCTTGATCTGCTCAATTCTTGGGGGAGAAATTAATCAGCTGGTCTTCAAAGAAACAAAATCATACTGCATTATCTACTGCTGAAGCTGAATATATTTCCCTCTTTGGATGTTGTGCCCAACTTTCATGGATGAAAACACTGATAAGGAGAAATTTGTTACGCTTTTAAGGAGTCATTTAAGCCCTAAGTCGTGATAATGTGATCAATTATTACCTTAAATTGTTTCTTTTGTCAATTTAGGTACTTTTGAGGAGAATTCTGAAAAAGGAAGCATTTTGGACTTTTTTTGAGCAAAAAGTGAAGAAAACAACAAAGTCAAGAATCCATGCTGGAAATTGTACCTGACGGCGTCAAAGAGTTCAAAGAGACGGCGTCAGATTATGTGACAAGAGGTGGATATTACATTTACACTTGATGCGCCAGAAGAGAAATTGAGGCTTAACATGTGACGGCGTCACGTTTTGCAAGGAGTAGGCCATCACGTATCATGCCAAAGCGTGACGGCCCATAAGACCTAAAGAGGGACGACGTCAAGAAGTTGGATTGGACGAAAAGAAACTCTAGCCGCGACGAGATGACGGCGTTAGCCACCAAAAAGGAATGCCGTCACCTATGTAAATCTGTATATAGTTTTCAATTTTTCATTCATTAAGAGAGGACTTTTGGTAGGGAACTTTAGAGTACGAACCCTAGTCGACTTTTGCAGCTATTTTGGGGTCTTAAACCCTCTTTTATTCCATGTTCAATTGAAGATAAGTTATCCTTTAATCATTCAATATGTCTATGTGTTGTTTGATTATATCGTATGCTTTTCTTTCTTTTAACATGTCAGCTTAGGTTTGTTTGTGTTTGCTTAGATCTAATGAAACCTAGTTATTGATTATTTTCACATGTGACGAAAAAATTTTAGCATGAGGTTTAAAAAAACTGGTTAATCTCCTATACGGTAACTTGCTTGAACATCTTAAGAAACGTAATCGGATGTGTACTACGATTTTATAGATTGTATTTAATGCATAAGTAACTATTAATGACGCCATGATAGGATACTAAATGTGTCGTCATAGGAAGAGATAGAAGCTTATAGAGTTGGGGAAGATCGTGCACGGGCCCACGAATGGTATTAAGGAATGCAACCCTTCACCTATGCAATTGTGACAAACCAATTAATCAATAAAAGATAACTAAGGAGTAGTGAAATCTAAGTAAACACGCTTTTCTCATTATTAGAAGTTATCATATTTTATTTTCTTGTTATTTTATTTTATTTGTTTAAGTAGTTATTTGGGTTAGTTGACTAGCTACATAAAATATAAAAATACAAAAAGAATCATCCCTCACCTTTAGATCTAGTTAGATTAATTTCAATCCTAGCGAACACTATTCCCTGTAGAGAACGATCAATCCCCCGGTACTTGTCAACTCACTATACTACATCGATCAGGTACACTGCCTGGTGGGGATTGTAAGCTTCTTAAGATCCCTTGAGAAGTAAAACTTTTATGTAGACCACAATCCACGCATCAAACACAACTGACGAACTATGGTTTCTTCTAAATCCTAATTTATTGTGATTCGCAAAGTGCCATTGCCATCTCTTGTAACTCAGTACAACATTCAAGAACTAAGCATATTGCAGTTAGATACCACTTCATCAAGGAGCATGTAGAAAAGCGGACGGTGGAATTATACTTTGTGAAAACTGACTATCAAATTGCCGACTTCTTCACAAAAGCTCTGCCTTCCGAGAGATTCGAATACCTACGACAACATTTAGGAATGGCAAGTATTCGTGATGAACATGACAAGGAAACTCAAAAGGACAACGAAGTCAACAATATAGCAGATATCACAAGTACATTTTGGTAACTCAAAATGGTAATTATTCAAACAAAATGGTTGTTGGTTAAATCACAGATCAACACCCGTTTTTCAATGAAAGGACCCTGAACGTATGTTTCAGTGCGTCAATCCTTAAGAAAAGAAGAGAAATCTTCTTATTTATTATGAGCAAAATCTATACAAGATTTTACAAAAAACTTTTTCCAAAAACTTTTTATAAAATTTTTTGCTCATGATAAAAAAATCTTGAGAATAGCTCGAGTAAAAATAAAACTTTCAAAAACAATGCTTCCACCTCAACAATAGATCAAAAACTGTTTTAAAATATTAAGCTATTTTTTAGGGGGAGAAATTTAGAAGTTTGTTTTTGAAAATCATGAATAAGTCGCAATCAAGTGTTGCTAATATGTTGCAAAAAGAAAAATCATGAAAAGTTGTTGAAAATGTTGAAAAATAATACCATCACTTCGAGGGGGAGTGATTGACTTAATTTTAAAATTAAAAACAATTTTGATATCAAATAAACGTTCAATTAATTGAACTAAAATGTTTTCAAAAACTTGTTAAAATTTTAAAATGAAAAGTTAAAAGTGTTCGTGTGAAAAGTGTAACAACCGTGTTTTTAGCAGGTCAGTTTGACTGATAGTATGGACTCGGTTGACGTTTGTTTGGTGTGTCCTAGGTGTTTGAAGTGATATAAGTGTGATATAAGTGAGTTTTAGCACTAAATCCCTTTGCGTAAATGATTTTATTGTGATTTGGAAAGTTTGGAATTTAGAAAAGTTCATTTTGATCACCTTTGTGGTGTAGAAAAGACTTGTGAAGTTTTGGTGCTTTTGTGTTTTTGCGTAACGAGTCTTCGTTCAAGTGTTTGAGCGTTAGCGGGTTACGAGGAGTTTGTTTTTATGAGTTATGTTTCAAAAGAGTGTGGAATTCTATTTTTGGAAACTTTAATTTTGAAAATGATATTTTTCCGATTTGTCGTAAAACTGAGGTTTATCGCGTAAGATGCTAGGATTACCTACGGGTGTTTATAAAATATGAAAAGTATGAGATTTTGAGTGTAATAATTAGTTTAAGGAAAATATATATATATATATATATATATATATATATATATATATATATATATATATGTATGTATGTATGTATGTATGTATGTATGTATGTGTATATATATATATATATATATATATATATATATATATATATATAGGGTGGGGTTATTATAAAAAGGGTCTTATAATAAAAAGTGTAGGAAGGATTGTGGGAGTGACATGTGTCACCCCCTTGCCACATCATATGACACATCATATGACACGTGTCACCCCACCCCCACCCACCCCCCCCGCCCCCGCGCCGAAAAAAAAAATTTTCCCGCCAAAAAAAAATTTTTTTTTGGGGCAAAAAAAAATTTTTTTTTTCCCGCCAAAATTTTTTAGTGCATCACAGTTATAAAGTTACTGCATCACGGTTATAAAGTTACTGCATCACGTTTACTGCATCACAATTATGATTTTACTGCATCACGGTTACTGCATTCATGGTTTTAATGTTACTGCATCATGGTTATAAAGTTACTGCATCATGGTTATAAAGAAACTGAATTATCATAAGTTTTATGCATCATATATGTATGTAACTGCATCACAATTAAAATACGATTCTTTTTTAAGTTTTGGTGCATCTTTATTATAAGTTACTGCATCATAGTTAATAGTTTGAGTGCATCAGCTATGTTGCAGTAACTTATAACCTTAATGCACTAAAATTTAAAACTGTGATGCAGTAACTTTTATAATTGTGATGCAGTAACTTTATAACTGTGATGCACTAAAAATTTTTGGCTGGAAAAAAAAAAAAAAAATTTTTGCCCCAAAAAAAATTTTTTTTGGCGGGAAAAAAATTTTTTTTTTTTTGCGGGGGGGGGGGGGGGGGGGGTGGGGGGTGGGTGGGTGGGGGGGGTGGGAGGGGTGGGGGTGGTGACATGTGTCATATGATGTGTCATATGATGTGGCATAGGGGTGACACATGTCGCCCTCACAATCCTTCCTACACTTTTTATTATAAGACCCTTTTTATTTTAACCCAAATCTATATATATATATATATATATATATATATATATATATATATATATATATATATATATATATATATATATATATATATATATATATATGGTATAAAAATCGGCTAGGGAAAAAAAAGAAGAAAAAGGAAACCAAATTTGATTCCAATTACAACTCCTAACTAAAAGGGTTATCTAGAATTATATTAGGATAATATATATACGAAACCAAAACACCCAAAAACCCTTTTTCTCTGGTTTTGGTCGTTCATGGGAGGCAAGGAAGGAGGATAAAATTAGCGTTTATAATTGTGAAGCAATAATCAAGAATCAAGGTAAAATTCTTAAAATACATGTTTAATTGTTTGATTAATTAATATAATTCATGTAATAAATATATGATGGATTAGGGTTTGTGTTAAATTCTGTAAATTAATAAAGTAAAACATGTTGGGATCATTAGTTGTTGATAATTTGGTAATTGGTTAAGGGAATTGGGTATAAAACGCGTTAGATTACGTGATAGGGTTTGGACAGATAATTATAGTTGTAAAGATGTGAGTGTAAATAACAGATGGTCAAGAGTTAAGTCACGAATTTTAGGTCTAAATTGAAGTATAATGAAAGAGCTTTCCAAAAACTCCAGCCACGATCGATTTTAAGGTTGGGAAGTCGCTCTTTTGATTTTTCTTTGTTAAGGTGTCAAAGCTGTCAAACCGGGACAGATTTTGGGTAAAAGTTTTAGGGTGTCATGTGGTTATAAAAGTGGTATTTTGACTTGGCCTTCTGGAATAGTTAAATTTTAGGTTATATTAGACTACCACGAAGAGGATTCGCGATAAAAACTTGTGAAAGTAATTATTAAAAATCAAAACTTTTTGGTGTGCGTTCAGATCCGAATTTGAGTACTTGACAAGTTTGAATTTCTTATGAGTATTTGTGTGTGTTATTGGTCCATGGCCTTCTGGGATTAGCTTCTATGCTTATGAGAGACCATGGTAAATTTTTGGTGTGAGTTGTTGAGTTTTATTTGTCGTGATTTTATGTGGGTGAATGTACCTAGAAATTCTGCATTTTCTGATTTTAAGAGTGCAAGGGATTTAGTGAGTTTTAAGTTATGGTAATGGATAGTATGGTGTTTAGGAGATCCATGGTGGGTCATATGAGTCTTAGATATCCATCATATGTGTATTACATGGGTTGTAGCTTTTAGCTTGACCTTGTGTAACGTGGATTATTTTTGTGTGCTATAGATTGTGAATTGTTTTGTAGAAGCTGCGGAGTTTAAGGTGAGTTCATAGTCCCATATTTTTACTTTGTTTTAAACTTGGGATGGGAATGATGCTTATCTTAAATTGTTTAAGTTACTGTGATTATGTGTGTGTCAAAAGAGCTTGGACTTATAATGTTATCGTATGCATGCTATGTGTGATTATCTGCTTGTGTGGTCCAATTGGGGGGGGGGGGGGGAGTATCCAATTGGAGAGTAATACTCCTACTCGCACTAGATTATGTGGATTGAATAATGTGATGATAATGCTGTGTGGTCCAATTGGGGGTGAGTATCCAATTGGAGAGTAATACTCCTACTCGTTACTAGTTTATGTGTTCCAATTAGGAGGATGCTTATCCTGTTGCTCGCGTATGCGACCTAATTGTGGTTTATTAGGGTCGGAGAACACGAGCCGTCCTGTTGTAATCATTTTGGGGTCGGAGGATACGAGCCGTCCTGTTGTAATCATTGTGGGGTCGGAGGACACGAGCCGTCCTATTGGTTGCCTTATGTGTGTTGTTGCCTTGTGTATGATTTTTGACTTGCAAATACATGTAGCTATATGATAACTGTAATTTATTCGTTCAGCTATGTTTTATGATCACAGTAAACTTGTTGCCTTGAGAGTGTATGTGTGTCTTAAACCTATGAATCTCACCAACATTATGTTGACGTTTTAAGCATTATTTTCAGGTGAGCTTTCTAAGGATAAGATAGAAGGATGTGGATAGACGAGACCTTAGTTGCATTGGAAGTGGTTTATCATCTATGTTTGGGTTTATGTTTTGTTTTGGTTATTTTTTTTGGGGTATCGTTACAACACTTTGTGTTTGTACATTGCTCTATTTATGTGCATGTAGTTGTTCTCTGTGTAGACACCAGGTGTTGTGATGATATCCATGAAGTTACACCCGCGCGTTTCCCCCGTGGCGGGGTGTGACAGATGCCATAATCTTTCTATTTGACATCGTGATAGGTGTTGGCTAATCGAATTCGTTTTTTTTGGATATTGGTTCTTTTCTTTGGTTATTCCATACATTCATTCCTCGGATGAATGTTATACTATTCTTCAAGTATTGTTGGTTCGTGACGAGTTGGTGTGGATATTTAATTCCTCATTTACACACACCAATTGAAGTTTGTGACATGTTTTGTGACCTGTTAGTATCGGTGTTTTTCTATGATTTTGGTTTGATCGTTGTATGAATGAGTCTGTAAGTTCATCGTTTGGTTTGCAATGTATTTGCGTGAGTGTTCACTGGTATGAGTTCGTTTGATGATTATTTTGATTTTGTGATTCTTCTGTGTTTTTCGCGTCCAATAAAGGAGTTGTGTTAAAGTCCTTATGGTATTTTAAAATTCGTTTGGGGTATTTCAAGGTTATTTGTTGGAAACTATTATTTTTATGGTGAAAAGTAAGTGTGGAAAAAAAATGGTTATGTTGATGTCTTACATAAAATGGTTTATATATATTTTATAAAAATGTATAAGTTTAAGATATGTCTTGTGAAAAACGGTGTTCATTTGTTTTTTTTTTTGGGAAGGTTTAGTACGAGAATAAGAACTGTCTATGGTTCTCATTTACCAAACTTGTTATGTATTTAGTTCATCGAGTGTTTCTTTCGTTGAGGCACGTTTTTGGATGTTTTATGGGTACGTGTATTTTATATTTTCTTTGTATGGGTTTTCATGAGCATTTTATCCGTGTCTACTTTTATTGGGGGAAAATTTCTCATTGTGTTTTTTTTAGCTTTTATTTTGATGTTCATTACTTCGTTAGTTGGTAATTCGTACCCCTTTTTGAGTTCGTTGATATACGTTTTAGTTCGACCGGTTTCATGGTTCGCGTCGTTTACTTAGGATAGATTGTCGTTTTGATTATCAATTTGTTCATTGAAGAAGAAGAGGATGTTGCCAAGTTGTTCAAGTGAGAGGTTTAGCTTCAAGATATACGTTCTTCAGATTGCGTGGGCATCGCGGAGGTAGAAGATCCATAAGAGAAACTATGTGATGCATGACTTAGAGTTGGGGAGTAGAACTTGGAGATGATATTTTATGGAGCAAAGAGTGTGGTCTACCCAGATCATAAGAATCTTTAGCATATATTTGACAAGAGGTTAATATATGTTGAAGAGAAGTTGGGTGTGGAATTTCTCAGTGACTACGATTGTCTGATTCGCCACCGTAAAGGAAGGGCGGACATCATGGTAAGAGTGCTGAGCGGGAGTGAACGAGTGAAACTTGGATGTTTGTGAGCAATGATTATGACAATTCAGTTCGGAGTTAAGAGGATGATGTTGACAGCCTAGAGGGAGAGGTTTAAGGATGAGAACATGTAAGAAAAATGATTACTTGGTTTAAGACCAGTAAATGGAAAGGAATGAACGTGGAGGAATGTAATTTGCGGACCAGCTATTGGTTTCATTGAGAGAAAGCGTAAGGACATCAATCGTGCAAGGTATTTGATACATCTAAGAATGGATAAGACGTATTATTACCTTAGCAAGAGATGTATGGAGGAGTTGGTGAGACTTCTCGCTCGATGAGTTAGTAAAGAGCCATGGGGTGTCGCGTTGATCATCAAGAAACATGATGAAATATTTACTTCGCGATAGTGGTAAACGTATTATGGAGTCTTAAGTACGCGTATGTAGATGAGTGCGACTTATCATTCTCTAATGAGTGAACTAAGTGAGCATACAAATCAGGCGTTGGATGATGAGCTGAGAGCATGGGTGTGTTTGATTTTGGAGGAAGCTGGGGTATACATTTACCCTTAGCTGAGTTCTCCTATATCAACAACTATCATTCTAGTATGGAGTATGTGTCGTGTGAAAAGTTGTATGGAATGTTCTGTGGGCAAAGGTTGGAACAAGCCAACTAATTAGTCCTGAACTAGAATGAGAGACTACAAATAAGGTTTTCTAGCTAAGGAAAGACTTAAGGCAGCAAGAGATCGCCAAAAGAGTTATGCGGATTATTTCCGTAATGCCCTTAGAGTTTGGTGTTGGTGATATTGTGAGGTTAAAAGTATCTCCTTGGAAGGGTGTTGTGCGTTTCGATAAGAAAGGCAAGCTAGCACCGAGATACGTAGGACCATTTGAGATTTACGGAAAGGATTTGATTTGTGGCATACCGGTTGAAGTAAGTTGAGGGATTAAGTGGTGTACATGATATGTTTCACGTATCTAATTGGAAGAAGTGTTTGGTGGATGCTAGTCCGCATGTGCCAATAGATGAAAGTAAGGTTGACAAGACCCTCCATTTTGTCAAGAGACCTATTAAGATTATGGATCGAGATGTTAAGGGTTTGAAGTTTGGTGAGATAGCGTTGGTAAAGGTATGGTGGGATTCTAAGCGTGGTCCTGAGTTTACTTGGGAGCGTGAGGAATCAGAGGTAATTAATGTTTGTTTTGTGTGTATCCATTATATGTGGTGTTCCCTGCGGTTACCATTTGGATTTTCATTTGGTTCGAGAGTATCGTGCCTACCTGTGAGAAGTCGTTTGGATTTTTGGTGTTATTGATCGGTGTAGTGTATCTATTTGCGTCTATTGTTGGAGTAACGAAATGTTTTTATCGTGTGAATTTGAGTATTTAGTCGGTTCACATTTTTGCGATTCTTTCTCTGTGATTTTATGGTGTGGTATTTATCCGCTTAAAAATCCATAAATTACCTTTTACTGTTGTGAGTGGTGACTATAGTAATTGAAATCTCGGGACGCGATTTCCCTAAGTGGGGGATGATGTAACAACCGTGGTTTTAACAGGTCAGTTTGACTGATAGTATGGACTCGGTTGACGTTTGTTTGGTGTGTCCTAGGTGTTTGAAGTGATATTATAAGTGAGTTTTAGCACTAAATCCCTTTGCGTAAATGATTTTATTGTGATTTGAAAAGTTTGGAATTTGGGAAAGTTCATTTTGATCACCTTTGTGGTGTAGAAAAGACTTGTGAAGTTTTGGTGCTTTTGTGTTTTTGCGTAACGAGTCTTCGTTCAAGTGTTTGAGCGTTAGCGGGTTACGAGGAGTTTGTTTTTATGAGTTATGTTTCAAAAGAGTGTGAAATTCTATTTTTGGAAACTTTAATTTTGAAAATGATATTTTTCCGGTTTGTCGTTAAACTGAGGTTTATCGCGTAAGACGCTAGGATTAGCTACGGGTGTTTATAAAATATGAAAAGTATGAGGTTTTGAGTGTAATAATTAGTTTAAAGAAAAAAATAAAACTCTATATATATATATATATATATATATATATATATATATATATATATATATATATATATATATATATATATATATATATATATATATATATATATATATATATATATATATATATGGTATAAAAATCGGCTAGGGAAAAAAAAGAAGGAAAAGGAAACCAAATTTGAGTCCAATTACAACTCCTAACTAAAAGGGTTATCTAGAATTATATTAGGATAGTATATATACAAAACCAAAACACCCCAAAACCCTTTTTCTCTGGTTTTGGTCGTTCATGGGAGGCAAGGAAAGAGGATAAAATTAGGGTTTATAATTGTGAAGCAATAATCAAGAATCAAGGTAAAATTCTTAAAATACATGTTTAATTGTTTGATTAATTAATATAATTCATGTAATAAATATATGATGGATTAGGGTTTGTATTAAATTCTGTAAATTAATAAAGTAAAACATGTTGGGATCATTAGTTGTTGATAATATGGTAATTGGTTAAGGGAATTGGGTATAAAACGCGTTAGATTACGTGTTAGGGTTTGGACAGATAATTATAGTTGTAAAGATGTGAGTGTAAATAACAGATGGTGAAGAGTTAAGTCACGAATTTTAGGTCTAAATTGAAGTATAATGAAAGAGCTTTCCAAACACTCCAGCCACGATCGATTTTAAGGTTGGGAAGTCACTCTTTTGATTTTTCTTTGTTAAGGTGTCAAAGCTGTCAAACCGGGACAGATTTTGGGTAAAAGTTTTAGGGTGTTATGTGGTTGTAAAAGTGGTATTTTGACTTGGACTTCTGGAATAGTTAAGTTTTAGGTTATATTAGACTACCACGAAGAGGATTCGCGATAAAAACTTGTGAAAGTAATTATTAAAAATCAAAACTTTTTGGTGTGCGTTCAGATCCGAATTTGAGTAGTTGACTAGTTTGAATTTCTTATGAGTATTTGTGTGTGTTATTGGTCCATGGCCTTCTGGGATTAGCTTCTATGCTTATGAGAGACCATGGTAAATTTTTGGTGTGAGTTTTTGAGCTTTATTTGTCGTGATTTTATGTGGGTGAATGTACCAAAAAATTCTGCATTTTCTGATTTTAAGAGTGCAAGGGATTTAGTGAGTTTTAAGTTATGGTAATGGATAGTA
The DNA here is from genome assembly GCA_030686995.1 of Artemisia argyi. Classification (NCBI taxonomy): domain Eukaryota; kingdom Viridiplantae; phylum Streptophyta; class Magnoliopsida; order Asterales; family Asteraceae; genus Artemisia; species Artemisia argyi. Next base: position 55,347,453 of record CM060691.1, read on the forward strand.
TGGTGTTTAGGAGATCCATGGTGGGTCATATGAGTCTTAGATATCCATCATATGTGTATTACATGGGTTGTAGCTTTTAGTTTGACCTTGTGTAATGTGGATTATTTTTGTGTGTATAGATTGTGAATTGTTTTGTGGAAGCTGCGGAGTTTAAGGTGAGTTCATAGTCCCATATTTTTACTTTGTTTTAAACTTGGGATGGGAATGATGCTTGTCTTAAATTGTTTAAGTTACTGTGATTATGTGTGTGTCAAAAGAGCTTGGACTTATAATGTTATCGTATGCATGCTATGTGTGATTATCTGCTTGTGTGGTCCAATTGGGGGGGAGTATCCAATTGGAGAGTAATACTCCTACTCGCACCAGATTATGTGGATAGGATAATGTGATGATAATGCTGTGTGGTCCAATTGAGGGTGAGTATCCAATTGGAGAGTAATACTCCTACTCGTTACTAGTTTATGTGTTCCAATTAGGAGGATGCTTATCTTGTTGCTCGCGCATGCAACCTAATTGTGGTTTATTGGGGTCGGAGGACACGAGCCGTCCTGTTGTAATCATTGTGGGGTCGGAGGACACGAGCCGTCCTGTTGTAATCATTGTGGGGTCGGAGGACACGAGCCGTCCTATTGGTTGCCTTATGTATGTTGTTGCCTTGTGTGTGATTTTTGACTTGCAAATACATGTAGCTATATGATAACTGTAATTTATTCGTCCAGCTATGTTTTATGATCACAGTAAACTGGTTGCCTTGAGAGTGTATGTGTGTCTTAAACCTATGAATCTCACCAACATTATGTTGACGTTTTAAGCATCATTTTCAGGTGAGCTTTCTAAGGATAAGATAGAAGGATGTGGATAGACGAGACCTTAGTTGCATTGGAAGTGGTTTATCATCTATGTTTGGGTTTATGTTTTGTTTTGGTTATTTTTTTTGGGGTATTGTTACAACACTTTGTGTTTGTACATTGCTCTATTTATGTGCATGTAGTTGTTCTCTGTGTAAACACCAGGTGTTGTGATGATATCCATGAAGTTACACCCGCGCGTTTCCGCCGTGGCGGGGTGTGACAAAAAGGGCTAAAGTAATGGGGGATTTTTGCCAAAATGCTCTAAAGTTGATTTGAACCCTCCCCCAATCCAGAAAACCCTCGCATAACTAAGTCCAAAACTTAAAGGGTCAAAAATGAAAAAAGGGTCATAATACCCTCTCATGTGATGCGAAGAAAAACATATACACAATAGCTTTTCACTCGCATCCTCTCTCTCTCCTAAATATCTTCAAATACTCGCATCGCAAAACTCTCGCATTTTTCAGATTTTCTTGCCTATTCACCTCGCTTCGTGAAAAAAAGTAAGCTTTCAAATTTGTTCATTACATTATTTTACATCTTGAACTTCAATATCTGCCCTTATTTTTGAGTAATTTATGCATAATTGAGTAATTAGGGCTATGATATCGAGTCGACTTTGTTCACTATTGAGTTTGAATTTGTGATGTGTTTGAAACAAATCTTGTGGTTAGATGATTATGAAAGACTGGTTAGATCATGCTTTTGATAGAAAACGATGTTTTAAACGGTTTGATTTGGTAAAAATGGGTCGTTTTTGGGGAAGAAGATGAACAGTTATCAATGCGACATCGTTTTGATGCGATACGAGACTTTAGGATTAAAGCCAAAAGAAGCATTTAATATTATTTAAATTTTCAGAGACTTTTGACTGCGATGAAAGTTTTCCTCGCATCGCAGTTGATTATTTCCGCGATACTAGCTTTCCCAAATGTCCTGCGATGGCTTGCTATCACAGATCCTCAATGCGAACATTTTTGGTCCACGATATCTGGTACATCTTTTGTAAAAACCCACATTTTCATAACATTGCAAAATTACCAAAATGCCTTTATAACTTAAAAAACTAAATAAAAACTTAAATAAAATACCAAATAAATCCCAAACACTTGGAAATGAGCAACATATGAGAAATATTATTTTTGTAGGAACATTTGCAATATTTGAACTTATTTAAATATTATATGCCACGCCTAAAGTATATATTGGGTCCAAAATGATTTAAAATTTGTACATAATATTTTAAAAAGGGATATGCATATTCTAATTATGGATAATATCAATTTCTGATTTAACTCACCTCTCTTAGCCCCATTTTCGGCCAAATCCTCCCCCTCCCCTCCTATTTAATTTATTATTTACCTATTACATTTAATAAAAGTTCAAAACCCTATTTCCATCCAAAAACAAAATCGGCGGCCATAAACTTTTCCAAGGGTCCTTTCTATTTTTCTTGGACGTGTTCTAAGGTGGTGAAGGCTAGAAAAATAGTGGTGAAGTCTGTAGAGTGATGGGGATTCGTGTGTATTTTTTTGGTTCATATATTGTAGCCGAGAAGAGGAAAATTGGTTCTCCTTGTTCTATTTGATCCAAACACTTTGGGTATTTTTATATCATCCCTTTTACTCTTTATAATCTGTATAAAATCATGAATTTGATCCATGCATGATATAATAGGTTATACGAATTAAAGAAAAAAACCCTAATTACACGCAAAATCTATAAATCGGCTTATAAAATTTTTGGTGGAAAGATCTAATTTTTGTGACATGTTATAATACATATATGACCTGAATAAAGTGAGTAAACATTTATTTGAAGCCTATGGAATTTGTTTTGATTTGATTTGTTTAATCCGATTGAGAATAAGAAAAAGAAATTGAATTGGGTTAGGGTTAGGGTCTATTTGTTTTTGTGTGTTAATAAGTGATGTAATGATTGTATAATAATGATTGGATGATTTGGGAAAATTAGGGTTTGATGGTAGTGATTTATTTTGTTAGTCGATTATACATTTATAAAGTGTAAGGTGTATTTTGTAATTTTATAAACTTATGGGGTATTTTTGTAACTTGTTTTGGACCAGAGGTCGATTATATAAATTATAATATGGGGGTGTTATGTGTAAAATTTGAAACTAGATGGTTTAAAAGGTAAATAAATTATAAATAGATTTGATTTGGAAATTATTAAAAGTTGAGGGGTTATTTATATATTTGTCTATATTTCTACCTAATTAATATTAAAAGGACTACAATTGTAATTTTTTAATACTTGGTGGACTTATGTGTTTATTTGGTTAATTATGTGATTTATATGTTAGTTAGATAATTAAAAGGTTTGAATTGTTAATATGATAACTTGGAGGACAAAAAATGTAAATATGGATATATGAGGTATGTTTCGACTTGAAAATTAGTGTAGGGACTGATTGTGACATTTTTGTATGATTGTGGTGCTTATTTGTTAATTATGTTAATTAATGGTTTAATTATGGTAAATTGAATAATTAAATGATTAAAATGGAAACTTTGTAAACTTAAGGGTGTGAAGTGTAATATTGGCATATTTGACTTTCTTGACTTAAGTTGATGTGTTATTATATGAATGTGATCATTTGTGACCCTTAACTTGTGATATTAACACTTTAAACCCTAAAACATATTCGGAGATCATATGAAACCCTAATTTCACAAATCTGGGATAAAATGAAATCTGCGATACGTAAGGTTATGAAACTTGATATTGTGATAAAACTAACTTATAAGAATATTCTAACATTTGGAAACTTGCTAATTTTGGGAATCTGCTAATTATGGAAACCTGCTATTTTTGGAAAGTACTATTTATGGAAACCTTATAAAATTGGAAACTATCCAATTAAGGAAACTTGCTAAAAATAGAAGGTCTGCTAAAATGCTTAAACTACTTAAAATGGGAAGTTACTAAATATGGAAAGTTTCTAAAAATGGAAAGATAACTAAAAGAGGTAAATTATGTGAAATGAACTCGTCTTGATTCGTATTCCATTCTCGTCTAGGTTTAATGAAGCGGGAGTGATCCATTACTCTCTTGATTGTCTTGTGACCTTGCTTTGTGTTGGACTAAGGTACAGATATTCCGTACTCTTTCCGCAAGAGTACAACTACTTCTCTCTCATGACTTTTCTCTCTCTCCTTTATATTATTTGATTTACCCTTTGATATTGACTCCTTGATTGACCCTTTGATCTAGACACTTGACATTGAACCTTGACCTTGAACCCTTGATTTTGAATTGACACTTGTACTTGATGTTGAACCCTGACCACTTGACCCTTCAGTATTTTACCCAGGTACTACTTGTTGTGGAGTAGCCACAACCATAGCATTGATGCACCAATGTTATGTACTCTAGTGTGGTTGGAGAGATGTACCACACCATCCCTGATTATTGTTATCGACTACTGCTATGATTGTTATTGGCCTGCAGGGGCGTATTGATGCATCCTATATTTGTCTTGACTTGATACTTGCTTGGGCTACGGCCATTATGATTATGACTTGGACTACATTATATATTTACTTGGTGACCGGGCTTGCATGCATTGCAACCCCTCACAGCTTGGGAGTTGATCACTCCAATCTTGGACTACTTGTTTACTTGGATACTTGCTTGGCCTGGGGGTTAAATACTGAAAGCCTTGAAACTTGTTAATCCTTGATATTATACTTGACGGTCCTTGAAACTTGTTAATCCTTGATATCATACTTGACGATCCTTGATACTTAACCTTGATGACTTTTCATACTTAACCTTGATAATCCTTTAATATACCTTGTGACACCATATGTAAATTCATTTCATATTCTCTTATCTTATTACTTGATGTGCTTGTTATCTTCATATCTGTTCACTGAGCTTTTTATGCTCAGCCGCGCTTCTTTTCCATGCGGCAGGTACTTAAGCTAGGATGCGGGGTTTAGCTTTAGGGATGAGAGAGTGTGGACCAACCCTAGAGTTCCTTTGAACGATGGACTTGTTTTATTATCATATTTTCCTTATTTTGGAATATCCTTGTAATCCTTGTACTCATTGTATTGTTAAGGTATTAAGCTTTTGATTGCTCTATTAGACACTATCTATTGTGATATCTTTACCCTTAACGGGTTGGGGTGTTACATCTTTGATGCAAAAAGTTGACTTTATTTGACCAATGCCCGCGATACTTGATATTACGAACTTTTTTACCCACAATATCTAAATGTTACTCTGCCAAAAATTTTTAAAATATTTGCAAAATTTTATAATTCTTGTATTTATATAAAGTTTTTCAAACATTTTATTAACTTTTGACAAAGTAACATGCAGTGATCCAAACTTTCTTTCTCAGAACAAAATCAAATCTTGTTCTACATGAAAAATGAGAAATTTGTTTTTGAAAAACAAAATTGATGAAAGTCAAGTTTTTTTTTTTAAAACAATTACACAAGTATTTATCTCAAAATGTTTACATCAATTAAAACCCTTTATTATCAAAAGAAGATATGAAAACTTTTGAGGCATACGAGTAGTTTTCTTACTTTAATTATACTAGGATTGTATCACTATTAGTGCCTTTAACACAATAAGTGATGCATATGTTTAATTACTACATTTAGACTATTCTATGATTGCAACTTTTTATGAATACTTTGTGTACATGATTGAAATGATTTGACAGATATGTTTACAAATGTTATTGGTTGCCAATGCCATGAATATTTATTTAAACAAATTCATGCAACCTCTTAACAAAATTTTCACACATAACTGTTTTGTACCAAATGGTTTTGAGACAACTCGACACTATCTAAACTTATGATATCTCATCTTCAAGGTAGTTATTAGGGCTAGTTATCACCTAAAAACTGATAATGCATCCCTTTAGCTACGCAACGTAATAGAGTATTCAAGGTCTAGATACGTTTAGAGAAATCTCAAACTTATGCAACAAAAGCTCTTTTAAGATGTATTACATTGACTTCACTTAAAACTTCTCATCTTCAAGAGAGTTACTAGGACTAGTTATCACCTAAAAGCTGATAATGGACTCCTTTAACTAGGCCACGTAATAGAGAGTTTAAAGTTTTGTCATTTGTTAAGAAATATTACGCTCATGCAACCAAATTTTCTTTGAAAGTTTGACTTCCAAACTCAAGTCTTCTAGTATAACTAAATGTCTTAAGTTTGAAAAACGAGTTGATACTTTTTTCCTAAATCTTCAAAATGGTTAGATAAACGTATTTTATAAAGCACGAGCATTATAAAACAATGTTTAATCTATACCTCAAATATTTTTTGAAAAAGTATCACACAATAACAAACTTTTGGTGAGGAAAATAAAAACATACAGAGAGAATTAAATCGCATGTGAAAAGAAAAGAGCATGCGCTTATGCTACAAAAGCAAGAAAAGCATAAGAAAAGAAAATAAATATGCTCAAAAAAAAATCCAAAGCATATAAAAACAGACAGAGTGAAAAATATACAAATGAATACATTATCATGTACTTATATATTTCATGTCATTTCAGAATCAATCAAGTACAATGGCTCAAGAACAAGCTAAACCACAACAACAACTCACCTCTGAACAACTTCTACTGACACCTGAACACCTCAGATTTGGTGATAGTAATCATTTGTTCAACCCACACCAATTCAAGTGTGATCACCCGATCATTGTTGAGATACTGAAAAATCAATATTTCCTGCTCTTAACAACACATCCATTGAAATTCCCCAAATATACACAAAACAATTCTGGAACACAATTCATGTTGTTAAAGATTCAAAACCCGTAATGCTGGAAGTCATGATTGACAGATACACAACAAAGCTTACAAGTGACGCACTCAGAAGTGCACTGGACTTACCGGCAGCAACATCTAACAACAGACATGGGTTTGAAGTTCTACCAGGCAACAACCAAATCCAACAATTCTTTTTGGAACTTGGCTTTGACAATGATTTAATTAAGCTCATAAACACTTCTGACTTCAAGAGAAAGTGTCTCCCAGGTATATGGGCAACAATGTTCTCAATCCTCAACCGATGCCTCGCATGGAAAGAAGCAGGAATTGATGCAGGGAGATTCTCTATATGTCAGATTTTCTATGGTGTGGTTAACCAGTGTCACTTTGACTATGCTTTGTTAATTTGGATTGAGCTTGTTGAATTGGTACAAAACAAACAAAAGACCAAGATGAAGAAGAAGCAGAAGAAGGGTGCCTATATTCCTTTTGTGAGATTCATCAAACTTCTCATTTGAGATATGATGAAATCAAACAGATTGTCAGCAAGGCCTATCAAAGTACGAGTTAATGATAAAGTCATGAAAAATCTGCAACCGGCAAAAGACGCAACAACCAAGCCTCCAATGGCCATACCTCAAGAGTTGTTTGATCTTGCTGACAATAAGTCGAAGGCTTATAAGGAATACATAAGTAGATCTTCAGTTTCTATGGAAAGCTCTAAACTTAGCGGACCTACCCCTGAAACGCATAAGGAATTTTATTCTAGCACCAACTTAGGACTAGAGATGGGGAGTAAGGAACAACGAATTGATAAAGGGGATAAAAGGCGTAAGAGAATACAAAGACTTGCTGACATTTAGTAGTCCGGAGATACAAGGAAAGAAGGATATGTTCAAGTGAGCAAAGAAACTGGAACTCAGGGTAAGAATGACTCTGAAACGACATTGTCCGGTACACATGACAATGACTATGTCGTAAACGAAGGAAATGATGGAGGGGAGGTGGACAAAACACATAGGCCGGAAGTTAGTAAGGAGACTAGGCTATAACCTGACACCAGTAGTATCATTAAATCATCCGAGTTACACCAACTCGTAGGAACTCCCGAACGAACTAATCCTGCGTCATGTGTTGACACATCGACTAGTTTACCATCGGAAACTCTTCATGAATCCGAATTGTTACCATTTACCCCGCCTATTCCACCAACTCAACAACAAACAGCAACAACAACAACATCTACAACACACAAAACTTCACCAACAATACCCAAACCACCACATACTGAAGCAACAACAACAATCCCACCATCATCATCAACAACTCCTCACACTCGATTAGATACTCCTATTAGTCATATTACAATGGGATATCTAAATCGAGCTATACATGAATTCTTAGCTGACTTCAAAGAACAATGCGAAGCTGAAAATAAACGAAGAAAAAATCATGATGAAGTTGCTGAAGAGGTTACTAGAGATGAGGAACTCACATTTGATTAGCTTATAGACATGATGCTTCAAATTTTTAAAGATCAACCTCATCTTCAGGAAAAAAAAAATCGAACCTATACTTTTTCACTCATGTCTACATATGACTCTGCACATGACTCAAAAGACATTGCAGCTCTTCGTTCATCAATGGCTGCAAATCATAAGGCTTTACTACAAACTATAACAGAGCTGAATGATAAAGCCTTCGTCTTAGAACAAATGTCCAGACCTCAATCTAAAAAACGACATCAGGATGACCCTGACTCGGGTAATCCTGATGGGGAGAGAAGATCCAAGAGATTGAGACACACCACTTTCACTTCTTCATCTACTCAACAAACATCATCAGACACGAGGTCAAGCAAGCAACCTACAAGATCACGATCGTCAGAAATCCAACATGAACATGAAGGTGTTGCAACAAATGTACCAAGTGAGTCTGAAAGAGAAGAAGAAAGTGTGAGTGTATCAGAGACGAGTGGAAGAGTAAGTAATATGGGAAAGTCAAAGGCAAATGACCCAACAAGAATGCCAACGGTTGAAAAGCCCGAGGCTTTCTGATTCGGTCAATTTGCTACCGGATTCACAAGTCACGTAACGAATGAGCTTTATGGTAGAATTCTGATGGACGCACGAATCAGAGATGTCTACGATCATGAACTCGTCAGAAAAACTACCACTTCTTCTGAACCGATCAAAAATCATCCGCTGCTAAGATTTCCATAACCTAAAAAGTATGAGAACTTTGATTTACATTATCTCATTTCTGGACATGACAAGTATAGAACTTCAACTTCCATAAGTCTAATGTTTGAAGAATGGGGAGATGGATTCCTGGAAGAAGGGATTCACCGTGAAAAGTTCATCATTTCTGAGATAGACCACAAGGAATTTAAGGTAGAGCCATACGTAAGAATAACCAGAATGAATGAGGCAGCTCAGAATTACTTCAAAGACATATATAGAGACCCAGCTCCTCGTTACATAGTCTTTACAAGACGCCGAATTGTTCATTATGTGCATGTCACCTCACAACAATTCAGAACTGATGGCTTCATCAACTTTGCAGTTAGAATAGACGACAATCTTGATTATATCTTCCGTTAACCTGACTTTCATAATCTCCATCCTCAAGACATTCAAGGCATGTACCTATCCAACATCAACTATTTGTAAAACCATGGGAATGAAGACGACATTCGAGATTCTCTAAGAATCTTTATGAGGTCACAATTAGCATTGGTATATATTGATAACTTTCAGATGGGAGTTGAAAGCTTACAAAAGAAGATCAATCTCACTCACCCAATGATCACACATTCCGGTATAGATGAATATGAACCATGGACTTGCATCGAGAATCCATTATTTGAGTTTGGATAGTGTAAGAAAATGCATTGGGAATCAAGAGGTTGATGATAACAAATGGGATCCCGAAGTTTAGCTCATATACGTAGAAGTGGGTTCTCAAAGGGACTACGAATTGCCGAATCGAGATCACCATGGGACAAGTACCAGACTTGATGATGATCAAAAGGCTAAGCTGGGATTGATTACTCAGTACGTGGAAGAAAGATTCAACCTTCGAAGTATCTGGAGATTCATGGAAAGATGCATTGGATACAAAAGGTGAGATCAAAGTGAATACCCATTATAGAAGGCCCAAATGATATACCCTTAGGGGGAGATTGTTGGAACATGAAAAGTGTAAATCATTAGTCAGGGACTTCTATTTATATTTTGTCATAGTTTAGGTATGTTGTGTATGTTTTGTAATGCGACAGCAAGTTACCATCGCGGAACTTGTATATCCGCGATGGCATGCTTGGCTAGACTTTGGGTATAAATACCCCTACCTCATGGGTTATGAGGTATGTGTTCTTATCTAATACAATACGAAGGTTTCTTATCTTCTCTCTCTCTCTCTCTCTCTTCTCTCTAAAGTCCTCACACCCACTTTACATTATATAGATTATTTAGTGTAGACGTTATATTTTTGGAACAACAAGACGCCCAAAAACGATAGCATTTTACGTCATTTTGATCATGGGGCCTGACGCTGGGCTTATTTGGATTCCTAAACTCACCTATTGCATGTTAATCTATGACCCATTTTCTTTGGGAATGTCGTTTGTTTTTTTTTTTTTGTTATAACAGTTGTGATTGGTCGATTATGATTTTTTAAGAAAGTCGGTGTGCTTATACAGATCTTGGGGTCACTTCATCTGAGATTTTAGGTATGTACGACGTAATGATTAGTGTGTTAGGATTCACAACGTACGGTTTAGGGTCCGTTTGGTTCGTAGATGGGTTTAGGATTTGATTTGGATTTGGATTAGAATTTAGATTTGATGTAGGGTTAAAGAGAGAGAAAATTAATTATTATTTTAAATATATATATATATATATATATATATATATATATATATATATATATATATATATATATATATATATATATATATATATATATATATATATATATATATATATATATATATATATATATATAGGGCTAAGCATGGACGGGCCAAAACCGAACCGGACCGACGAAACCGACCGAACCAACCAAAACCGACCCAACCTGACAGACATTCGGTTCGGTTTCGGTTTTAGGTTAGTAGGATTTTCGGGTTCGGGTCGGTTCGGTCCAAAACCGACTAAAACTGAAAGACATGTTAGAACCGAAAATAAAAAAAACTCTTATATATTTTATTTGAAACTTTGAAATTTGGACTTGGAACCCAACCATCTGTTTACTCTGTTTCACTAAACTAGACTAAACTAAAAAGCCACTTACCTACCAAAAACATACGGCATACCTAAACTAAAAAAAAAAAAAAAAAAAAAAAAAAAAAAAAAAAAAAAAAAAACCTAAATCACTAAAACCTAATCATCTTCTACTTCCAAGTTCCAATTCGTCATCAAGAGTAAAAATTATCATCATCAACACATCATCTGATCATCATCTTCTAAAATCCTACAATGAATGTAAATTTCTAATTCTAACATGGTGCTTTTTGTTTTTGTTTTTTTATCAAATAAGTATGATTTATATGCTTTACTTTTTGTTGAATGCTTGTATTAGAGAATAGAGACTAATTAACAATAAAATACAAAACCATGATCTAGTTGACTAGTTGTTTGTTTGTGAATTGTGACTTTAGACAACTTTAATCCTGCCACATATGCATGCAACAACAATGTTAACTTATTTTTTGCTTTCATTTGTTCGTTTAGGACGGCGAGGACAACACCAAAAATGGCAAAAAACGTAAACGGGTATCAAAAGGAGGAATTGGAAACGAAAAAGCTGAATGTTGGAAGTATTTTACTCCAAAGATGGAACGACCGGATGGAGAAGAGGGCAAATTAATTAAGATGGCTTATTGTAACTTTTGTCCTAAAAAATATAGAGCCGACACTGTTACAAATGGTACGATAAACATGAACAAGCATTACCCTATTTGTGATTTTAACCCCGAGAATGAGGTACGTTTGAAACAAGCTAAGCTTTCATTAATGAAAGACGTTAATGGGGATGGTTCGGGTGGTAGTAGTGAAACTGGAACTTTACAAAACTGGAAGTATGACGAGAAAGTAATAAAAAAGTCTTTGATTGAACTCACTGTTTTAGCCGAACTTCCCTTTAAGTTTGTAGAACATCCGGCCTTCATTAGATATTCCCAGAACTTACAGCCCAAATACAATTTGCCATCCCGTCACACTATTTCTAGAGATGTTACTAAGTTCTACCTAGAAGAAAAAAAGAAAATTTTTAAGTTCTTAGGCAACCCGAATAACACAATCCACCTAACAACGGATACTTGGACTTGGACTTCGACTTGTCAAAAGATTAACTATATGGTGGTAACGGCACATTTTTTAGATGATGATTGGGTTATGCACAAACGTGTCATAAATTTTAAATGCATTAATAGTCATAGGGGAGAAGACATTGGTAGGGAACTCTTAAAGTGCATAAACGAATGGGGAATTAATAATGTTATGACCATTACGGTTGATAACATTACTTCAAATGATAAAGCTCTTAGATATTTGCTAGAGCACCTACCAAGTAATTATGATGATGGTAAACACTTTCATATAAGATGCGTGGCACATATTTTAAACCTTGTTGTGAAAGATGGTTTAAAGGTACACCAAAACGAGGTTCAGACCATAGGGTTAGCGGGTAAGCACATCAAAGGCTCTAGCCAACGTATTGAGAAGTTTAAAGAGAGCATTAAGAGTACTTGTGGTTCAAAAAGTTTTTTGGTTTCAGAATGCCCGACGAGGTGGAATTCAACATATGATATGTTAGAATCAGCCATTGATTTACAAGACGCGTTTTACAATTATAGCATGAAGAATGCTTCTTTTGCTCGTGATCTTGAGACAATACCTCGTCGTAAAGACTTTGATGTTTGTCAAAAAGTATGTGATTTTCTGGAAAAATTTAAAGAGACAGCCGAACTAGTATCAACCCAATCTAGTCCGGTTGCTCATTTATTTTATAGTGAGATACTTGATGTTGACAAGCATCTACGTGAGTGGGAATTAGAACAGGATTTTAGTCAAATGGTGTCAAAAATGCGTTTAAAGTATGACAAGTATTGGGGGGATTATAAGAAAATCAATCATTATATGTACTTTGCGGTGCTTTTAGATCCAACTATGAAGTCTGAAATACTTGGGTACGGATTTAGGCATTTGATTGAAAATGGTGTTATACCCAGGTCCGAGGAAAATGAACATGAAGTGGATACACCAATTGAGTTCTATACCAGTAGTGAAAAAGAAAATAAGATTAAGGAATTGGTTGATGAGGTTGAGAGTAATATGGGAGCTTTGTTTGCGTTATACAAAGAAAAATATGGCACAAACAACTTAAGTGACATGCCAAAATCCTCTAGTCAAAGTATTAACACAACTCGTCGTCGTGGTAATACTTTCTTGAGTACGTTTAAAAGTCAAAATTCAAACAAGTCGGGTGGAGTCGACGACGAGTTGAGAAAATATTTAAAGGAACCAGCTCTTGAGTTAGAGGATGATGAGAACTTTGACATACTTTCTTGGTGGAAATTAAATGGTCCAAGATTTCCAATTGTTTCAAAGATGGCAAAAGGTATAAAATCTTAATCAGTTAATCTTTTACTCAGAGTCAGAATTACTTGTTTATATATTTTTAATTATTTTTAACTTGTGTTACTTGTGTTCAACTGTTGTAGATATCTTGTCGATCCAAATATCGACCGTTGCTTCCGAGTCTGCCTTTAGCACGAGTGGTCGTATTTTGGATCCATATAGGTATGCCTTGTCGCCGGAAATTGTAGAAGCATTGATATGCACTCAAAGTTGGGTTCGTAAATCACAAAAAATAATCAACATGGATGACTTAGAAGATCTTATTAGAGATGATGAAGTTATCAAAGGTACAAGATAAGTTTGCATCTTATTAGCAGTAGAAGCATGAAACTGATTCAAATTTGTAGAAGCATTGTTATACTATTGTCTATTATAGTATTATTAATTTGTTTTATTGTTGTAATGTTATTTTTTAGAGATGAAAGAGGCGTTGGAAAAAGGTGGTACGCTCGATTAAGAAGAATGGACTTACTATGACAAGTTATTTTGAGAAGGTTGTTGCTAGTTTACTACTGCAGTTTCTAAGTTGGAACTTTACATGACAGCTGACACTAGAAATGTTTTGAAGCTATATGCTTGTTCCTTATTTTGTTTGCCACTGTGATTGGTTAGAACTTAGAAGTTATAACTTAAACCAGTTCTTGGTTCCCATTTTGTTTCCTGCAGTATCTGTTATATGCTTCATTTTGTTGGTTCCCATTTTGATTAGAACTTAAAGCCTTAAAGCTACTGTAATAGTGTAATTAGTATGTTGCTATGTTGTTTGATTCCTGTAATATATGTTGTTTGCTTCATTTCTTGTTATGAAGCCCATTTATATATAATTGAATGGGCTAACTCTTGGATTGGGTGAGCTATATGGAAGCCCATTTATTGCAAACACAATCCTTTTTTAATGGAAAATGATATGGTTTTAAGTTTGCTCGGTTCTCATAACTTCAAACCGACGAACCGACCAGACAGACCCGATAAAAACCGAGCCGACCCGACAGTCTGTCGGTTCGGTTTCGGTTCGCGTATTTCACTGTCCTCGGTTTTGGTTCGGTTCGGGTTTACTCGGTTTTGGTCCGACGCTCAGCCCTATATATATATATATATATATATATTTCGAGGTCCGTTTGGTTCGTATATGGGTTTAGGATTTGATTTAGATTAGGATTTAGATTGGATTTGTATCTCATATCATAAACAAACTTCGCATAAATTTTAGGGAGCTCAAGGTTTTGTACGTGATTAGCATTTTGAGACCCTAAGAGAAGCTTAGTCACTTCTCAGGTAGACTGTTGACAAAGCCAACATTTATCTCATGCTTAGTCAGGGTGACACCATCATTGGTCAGCTCATTGAGCAGGGTTTTGTAATGAGTATATGTTTGAGAGAGACTTTCAGATTCTTTGTCCCTAAAAGTGTTATACTCAAGTTTTAGATCCATGGCCCTGTTGTCCTTCGTATCTGAGGGACCTTCAAAGCTATGAACCAAATCAATCCAAGTTTTCTTAGCAATTAGACATTTAATGACCGATTCCATTATATCGTCAAGGAGACAAAATATAATGATGCTCTTAAGGTGTTGGTCCTGATTGACCACCCTCCTCTCATAAGGAGTCCATAGGGCTTCAGGCTTGGGTAACCCTTCAACAGTTTTAGGGATAAATGGACCTTCATTAATACAATTAATGTAGTATGGTTTCATTCATGTTAAGTAGCAAATCATGCGCTTTTCCACTTATTGAATTTTCCAGCTTTTAGTTTAGGAGCAACAATTGAATAACTTCATTCTTTTTTTTAACAACTAGCTTGGGGTACATTACTTTCTGCCATGGTAGGATATTGATTTTAAAAACTTTAAGACTCTGTTTTTGAAAAAGTTTTATAAACCAGATGCTCTGATACCACTTGTTGTTCCTTTTACACAATTAGTATTAACTAAGAAGTTAAACTAATCATGCTCCATGGTTAAGTAATACATTTTATAAATGCTTTGTTAAAAGATAAACGTTAAGTAAAACACACAAGGTTTTTCAATGTTAAGTAGCAAATCATGCACTTTTCCACCTATGGTTTCATTCATGTTAAGTAGCAAATCATGCGCTTTTCCACTTATTGAATTTTCCAGCTTTTAGTTTAGGAGCAACAATTGAATAACTTCATTCTTTTTTTTAACAACTAGCTGGGGTACTTTACTTTCTGCCATGGTAGGATATTGATTTTAAAAACTTTAAGACTCTGTTTTTGAAAAAATTTTATAAACCAGATGCTCTGATACCACTTGTTGTTCTTTTTACACAATTATTATTAACTAAGAAGTTAAACTAATCATGCTCCATGGTTAAGTAATACATTTTATAAATGCTTTGTTAAAAGATAAACGTAAAGTAAAACACACAAGGTTTTTCAATGTTTAATTATATTTGCAATTAACAAAGAATTATACCCAAGTGTTTGCGGAAAAACACTTGGGATTGAATGAAAAGTATGGTAATTCTCCTCACTAAACTTAAGCTAAGCTTAAGTACAACTATGCTATCCTCAGGGACTTTGTCACAAACCACTAACTTCCCCTTAGGTTAGAAATGTCTTATTAACTTAGCTTAGGCCCTCACTAGCACCCTAGGATTAGAAATGCCTTACTAACTTAACTTAGGCCCTTATTAGAGCACACTAGGATTAGAAATGCCTATAGGATTTTCCCGAGTTAAATTTTTTCTTTAATATATCATTATAACCTAACTAACCCTCATACAAGATCACGTATCCAACTATGCCAACCATTACTATGTTTACTTGATGTAAACATCCCGGTATGTCAAGTCAAGGCAATAAACATATTTTCACTAAGAAAACTAGTACTATAATACCCTATACTTGTTAGAAAACCCTAAATGCACCTATGTGTTTCCGATTAGTTTTAAAACCCCAACTGCTTATCTGAACTTACATGCAAAGTGCTTAGGACTTAGATATAAGTTAAAATAGCTACCTTAGGATATATTAGAACCCTTAGGATATAGTACAACCCCTGGAAACTTAGGTACAAGTCATATAAGCACAAAACCATAATTAGGTCATAACTTCCCGAAACTAGGTCAAAACTAGGTTAAAACTTTACCATAAGCTACCATCACTTAGTATAAGCTACTAATAGTTACTAAACATCATTAGGACCTTAATTAAGATACTAAAACATAGATAAAACCCTAAACACTTATAAAACAAAACTAGATTAAAATTAGACTTAAACACCTAAACTATATTACTTAAGCACTTTAATATGAACAAGCAACCATCCTAGCTCCTATATATGACTAATCTAGCACCCTAGTGCCTCCAAGCACGTAAGCTAGGAGGTGCATCACCTCCTTGTCACCCCTTTCTTCTTAACCGACTCCCTCGGCTCATAGCCACCACAACCACCCTACCCAGCCCCTTAGCTACCACCATACCTCATCCTTGTCACCTCCGAGTCTCACCACATCACCCCATAGCTTTGATTACTCCCTCCTCCCCGCCGTGACACCTAGACAACTCGTTCTACCCAAATCGCCTATACGAGCCCTATAAATACCCTCTCCTCCTCTCATTTCTTCTTCACACCTCTCCTTTCCCTCTCTACCTCATATTTATGTAGTACTAAGTAGTTAGAAGCAGTAGGAAACGTGTAGCTAGGCCTTGGTTGCGTTGTCTTGTGGATTGAAGTCGAGCGAGCCATAAGAAACCCTAGAATGTTGTTCAGCCCTCCCCCGACCTAGGTAACCCTTAATTTACATCTAATTAGTTTTAGAATAGACTTAGATGCTTAGTATATGACTTAGATAGCTATTAGATTGCCATGCATGCATGTTTGCCCTCGTAACCCTAGTTTTAGATCGAATTGCATGCTTATATGTTATATAGCTTACTTACTTGATATAAATTGCATTATGTGACTTATTTGAACTTATATGAGTTAGTTATAAGCTTAGAAACTAGATTGCCATGCTAAATTATGAATTACATGCATTTAGGACTAGTTTTGCAAAATATTACATGCATAGGGGTATATATTGTAAATTCCTAAAACTATAAAGTCTAGGGACTGTTTTTGACATTTCCTAGAAGACATTAGTGTAAGGACTAGATTTGCAATATATTAAACCTTAAATTAAACTATTAAAACAAATATAAAACTAAAAGGACTAAAACTGCAAATAGAATAAATATAGGGGTAAATAGAGTAAATAATAGAAATTAGTATAATCTAGGAACTATATGTGTCATTTCCTTAAAATATGTTAGTTTAGGGACTAAATATGCATTAGTTAGAAAGTTATATGCCTATTTGTTATAAGTTTAGGGTAGAAAATGTAAATATATATATATATATATATATATATATATATATATATATATATATATATATATATATATATATATATATATATAAAGGGTAAAAATGGACTATTTTCATAAAATATAAAAACCTATTTGAGTTAGAAGCATAACACAATACTAGGGAGCTTCATGCGAGGAGTACTATGTGGATATTTCGTTTTGACGAGTTTGTTAGGTTTACGAATTAAAGTGCCCTGACTCCTCGAACGATTATTGCATATACTTCTGAGATATGATGGCCTAAACGGTGTTATGTTATAACTAAAACTTAATAACAACATAACTCAATAATAGGGAGCTTTGTGTGAGGAGTATTAACTTCTGAAATATGATGGCCCGAACGGTATTATGCTGATCACATAATACAATAGTAGGGAGCTTTATGTGAAGAGTCATATACTTCTGAATTACAATGGCCCGAACGGTGTTATGTTATATATAAAAACCTAATAGTAATTAGTTAAGAAAACCTAGACTAAGACTTGACATACGCACACCCGCACTACTCCAGGATACGTGAGTGAGTTATCTAAACCCCTACTATAATTAGCTAGAGACTCAGGTGAGTTTTCATAGCCTCACACCCTTTTAAATGCTTTCTAAATGTTTTACAAACCCTGTGAGGGGGATACATGCTTTAAAACCAAATACAAGTCTTTGCTCTGATTATTGTACGAGTAAACTAACAGCCACCACTACATAACCAAAATTCATGAATCTAATCGTTTGGGACGTTTTACCCAAGCAAACGCGAATATAGTTAATAGATCTATTGGAGTTTGACAACTCCTATTGGTATTAACACCCCACTAGGTGGTACCAATAAGTACTATATTTGAACCCACTGAAGGTTTAACTTTGGCAAGTTATCCTTCCCATCCCCTCATGGTTTGGTCTGCAGACCCCATGACCCGGATTGTTAACGTGTGGTTCATGAGCTTAGTGCAATATACCTTCTTTCTAACACTTTTCCACACATAGAGTTTAAGCTGAACTCTATGGAACTTGTATTTATACTTTAACTTTTAAACCTATGACTCTCACTCAACATACGTGTTGACTTTTAAGCATGTTATCTTAGGTAATTAGGCACTATAGGAACCCTGGCACGGAGAACCACTGGACATGAGGACGTCCAGAATAGTTATCATTCATCAATTTTGTGTCATAAAACGTATCTTAGGGACCTCTCTTTTGGTAAAAGTACATCTTTTACTGTAAAAACTCTGATGAATAAATGAATGATAACAATCTTTTTCAAAAACATGTCTTTTCGAGTCGTTTTCTATTATCTTGTATTTGTTTCCATGAGTAATACCCCAAACACTTTATCCGCTGCGATCAGAGAAAAATGGGGGTGTTACAGACTTAGTTGTATTTGGAGGAGAGAAAGGTGTTTGTGAATGACTACACATTAAGTGCACAAACTTGTCAACCTTTCTACTCCTACTTATGGTCCTATTTACACATGATGATTTACAATCGTTATTGATAAAGACAATAGTGACCTAAGCTACTCTGGACCAAATACTTACACATTTTGTCCCTATTACAATTGGCTACTTTGGGTATATGATAATTAAGCTTTCTGAAAGACAGTGATGACACCGTTCTGCTGCTTAGCTATTCAGGGAAAGTTTGACCTTTGCGTGATAAAGACTCCACCTTATCCTTTCAAACATTTCCCGCCTAGTCCTGCCTTCCTTTAGTCTCTTAAGTCTTCAATCTTTAGTTTTCAGTCTTGATAGTTGTTGAGGAGTTTTGGGGTTCAGTGAGTTATTGTCATCACTCACTAAACCCATCATCTTTTTCTTTGTTTCAGGTCTCATTCACTGAGTTCCGTCTTACTGAATGGAAAGTTTTTCTTCATAGACTTGTCCTCAGCTTCTTGAAGATAACTCATTGAGTGACTGTTGATACGTGGGAATTGCGCCCTCTGTAGTATACTCTAATGTAGGAACATGGATGATTATGTGTTTAGGATGATTATATGTAAAGATGTCTAGTGAGAGAAGTTAGAGAAAGAAAGAGATGTTGGCAGCCTTGAAGGAAAATGAGAGAATGTTAGATTGTAGTGAAGGTCCAACCCTCTACACTAGTGGAGAGGGGTATTTATACAAAAAAATAAACGCCCCATAAAACGGGCTGGGGATCGAGCTGACAGTGGGTAAAGACCCGACCCGACTCCACAAATACTAACTAATACTAAACTACGTGCTAACTAATATGATAAATACTACGAGCTACAATATGCTAAACTACACTTGGGGTGACCAAGTCTTCATGTGAATTAACGTATTCCTAACAATCTCCCCCTAAGGGAGGTCACCCCAGAAAATAAATATTGAATCATAGCATTCAGGTCTTTGACGACATCTTTGTAGCTCTTAGCCTTTTGATTCTTCATTATTGATATCTTTGTGCTTAAAGTGGTAGACTCTAGATGACACCTTCAATGTGATGGATGATCTTTGGAAATAGTTTCGGCTTCATCATCCAAATGAATTTCTGAGGGTCATCTTCGAGCAGTAACGTCTCCATGTGATATGAACATCTTTGTGTTGGCATGCTCACACTTTTTTAGGATCATGATCTTATGCATCAGAGTTGTGGAAGCATGTATGAGGCCCAATCAATGATCATGATTTCTTAGATTGTGATGTTGAAGTGTGAGCATGTGTTGATGGATCAGCATCTTTTCAGCAATCAACCGCAACCGTCAGAGATTCCTGCAAATAGACAGTTAGCAACAAATCATCCGGTACTTATAGGTTTGGAATTAGAGATTGTCAACAGCATAGTGTGAAGACTCCTTCTAATCCTCACCAAGACCGTTCCCAATCGGTAAACCCTGAGAGGATTTACGTGAACTACCTAAGCAGATCAACGAATGGGTGAGTCGCTGGAGATCACTCCGCGACTGTTGACCGTTTGTAACCATCGCGACCACTAAGCGTAATCCACAAGGAATTACCTAAGTGACCTGCTTTCAGGGCTGCTTGATGTTGACCCTGGCAGGAATTTCCATTCAATCACTGCGAGTTACTATAGCAACATCCCTCATAAATGTTCTGGCAGATTGCTAAGATCTGCGTAGGACTCATAAGTTTACCATTGGTGTCCTTAATGTTGAACAAACAGGGTAGAAGTAGTATGTGTTCCTATGAGATATTTTTATGTATGTCGAGGCTCTAGACTCAATAAGTGCATTTGGTTTTCCTATGCGGAGATTAGGGAGAGGTCTCCTGCTTCAATATCAACCATCTATAAGAGATATGTCGATAGATTACACCGGTTCCCCGTGAGAATGAAACAAGTTCTTTTGAGAGAACATGAGTGGCTAGAAGGTTTAGTGTAGTGCGTCACTGGGTCCATGACGTCTTGTATTCAATACCAATGTCGCCTAAGCAGCAATCAGTAGATTATGAATTGAACCCGGTTTCTGCTCTAAGGTTGAATAATTGGAGGGCTATTTCTTTTCACCCTTTCTCATTTCATTTCTTTTTAATTCTTCAACCCCTTCTTTCTCCATTCTCTCATTTCTCCTTTTTACATAATCATACCTATGGACTTTCTAATACTATCTATTTGGTATTGTCCATGGGTAGATCCCTCCGGCTCTGGCGGATCATAGGACGGTTTTCCTAACCTTAGCCACCTTATAACTTCATGACTATCCTATGTTGCCATACACCAAATCATTGAAAATTCTCTCAATGTGTTTATGATTAAGAAACATATTTTGTTAACACATTGAGAGTTTTGTCATTTTTAAATGCTCCCCCTTAACATGTGCTCATACGTATTGATTTGAAAATTTGCACATGTCGGGAAGAGTTGCACTTTTGAATTGATCTACCTTAAGTGAACATGACCGGGCATTCGAGACACGCTTACATCACTAGATAAACTAGCTTGAAGTTATTACCCGACCCGATCAGATTCACCCAAGGTTTCTCGAAACGGTAAATTATACTCAAACTATTCCTTTACGAGACACGCTTACATCACTGGTTAAACCAGCTTGAAGTTATTACCCGTCCAGGACTAGTCCTTTCGATTAAAGACAATTCTATTTCGTCAATTCGTGAGTCAAATCCGAGTCTCGATCTCTTATAATGCAAGGATCCTTTTTCACAAATCATTTTCTCCCCCTCAATATGTGCATTGATATACAAAAGAGTTTGGCACATAGGGAAGAGCATATTTTTGTTCTTGGGTTCAAAACATCACGTTTTAATCAGTTTTTCATATTTAAATCACATCTTCTCTCCCGATCAAAAATTTTAAACCAATTGAGATTTGTGATCCCAAGTGATTTAAATAAGTTTAGAGGTTTTGGGAGAAAGATGTGTCATAGTTAAGAGTGACTGATTTTGAGAAGACATTTTGCTCCCCCTCAAACCTTGAGGGAGTATGTTATGTGTTAGCGATGATGAGTTTATAAATAATGTGGAGTTTAGCGAGAAATTCATGAAAAATTCATATACTAACACATAACAATTGCACTTAATCCACTAGAGTTATGCATAAAGATCTTGTTTTGATGATATATAGTTTTTGAAATCATTCTCCCCCTCAATCGATGACGCATTTAAAATTAAACATTTTGCACGAAGTATTAATTCTTTTAGCATCGATTGAGTAGCAAATTTTAAACCACATTTCGAGTTTGTTTGATCTTCAAAAACCATGGTACCACCAAGTTTGGAGCAAATACTTTCCCGAAGAATCATTGAAGGAAAAGTATTTGAGATGTAAAGAAGACTTCTCTTCTTTTACCAAAAATGATGCACTTAAGCGTACATCAGATTGGAAAGACACGGATATAAAGTAATTCATGCCTTTGTTAGGAAC
Organism: Artemisia argyi; assembly: GCA_030686995.1. Classification (NCBI taxonomy): domain Eukaryota; kingdom Viridiplantae; phylum Streptophyta; class Magnoliopsida; order Asterales; family Asteraceae; genus Artemisia; species Artemisia argyi. The sequence continues at coordinate 55,369,949 of CM060691.1, forward strand.
AGTCGTCTTTTTGGCGACGAACTTTCCCCAGAAATAAGACCGGGTTGCTATCTGAAGTAATAGCAAACCATTTTGAAAGAATAATTTTTGAAACGACATGTTTTAGAAGAACATTATTAATAATAAGAACTCTTGCTCAAGCATATGTATGTTTCCGTGTCATTATTGAATGACATTTCTAGAAACGTACATAATATTGATTACACAAGAGACATGTCGTGAGAAGAATATTTTTGGGTTTTTCGTAGGTTTTATATTTTTCTATTTTCTTTTTGTTTTAATACTATGTACAAAGGATATGTGAAGCAACCCCTTTACTCCTCCTGATCTTCCTGAAGACTTATGAGATCCTCAAGCGTGAGTGATGAGTGCTCAAACACTCATCATTTTTTGTCAAATCTGAACTGCAAAACATACAAGAACACTCAGAAATGCATCAAAATATTGAAAATATTTCAAAATTGTGTTTTATATGTTTTAGATGCAAAACGAGTAAAAACACATGAAAAACTTACAAAGTTTGCAAAATTAGCAGTTTCAGTCCCCCAACTTTCATAAAATTACAAAACTAGTCCCTGGATATTCAAAATATGGAAAAAGTCACCAAAGGTCCTTTTGAAATCATAAGTTATCATATTTAGTCCTTTGGTGAAAAATCATAAAAGTTTTGAAAAATTACAAATTAGTCCCTAGAGTTACAGATTTTGGCAGATTCAGTCCCCGGTGGGATAATTTTGAAAGAAAAATCACTTTTGGTCCTTGGGAAAGTCACAAAAGCCATTTTTAGTCCTTGGGTAAAATGTTTGGAGAAATTACGGTTTTGGTCCCTGAACTTTCAAATTTGACATAAAAGGACCCCGGGATTTTAATTTTTGGGAAATTACAAATTATGGTCCTTTGGTTTTTGGAACTTGACAAGTATGATTTTTTATATAACTTTGTGAAAATAACATTTTCAGCCCCCCCCCAAGTTTCATTAATTACAAAGTTGGTCCTTGTGTATTATTATCAAACCAAAGTGGACCCTTTTTATTTATTTAACCCAAAAGCCTTACCTGATCTAAACAACACAACCCCCAAGCCCAACCGGCCCAACCCCACCTTTAATATTACCCCGTTTTTTACCCCGGTCAACACACCACAGTCAAACGGTCAACACCCAGGGTACTGTTCATCACCCTCCAACTCTCCCTGGTTTCACTCAGACCTGTCTCCCCCCTCCTCTCCAAACTTCACCAACTCACCAAACTCCAATTAATACTCTACACCAACCCCCCCCCCATCATTAATACTTCCCCTGTTTCACCAAACCCACCCAATTGGGTCAAAAGTGCTTTTCCCGCCAAAATGGAAATCAAAGGCAGAGATGAATTTAAGCCCATCCAACGGTTCACAAGGGAGTGGGAAAGAGAAAGTATCATTCCAGGGACTATAAAGATGAAGAAAAAGAGAAGAAGAGAGTGTCAATGTTTTTAGACCATTTCGTAGTGTAAACCTTTAATTTCTATTGTAAACTTTCAAATTCAGTCTTAAATTCAAGTTGTATCAAGCCTTTAAGTTAATGAAAAGATTTCAGTAGTTTCTCAGTTTCAAATCTCAAGTATAAATTCAGTTTTTGGCAACTTTAAGTGAAATTGATAATTTTGCTTAACCTTGTGAATTGTTGTTCTTTCTTGTTCCATCTAACTCAATTCAGTTCCCTTGTAATCTGTTTGCAGCATAAGTTCCATTTTTAGTGCTCTTGTTTAGTTAACATAAAATACTAATAATTCATAAAAAATAGTTAGAAAATAAAAAATAGTGCATAAGGAGGATTGAAGCAGTGGACAAGGAAGATTTTGGATTTTTATGGTTTAGAACCTCAGAGGGAGGTGTTAGGGTACATTTGGATCCTTGGTTCCATGAACTAAGCATGATTGCAATGTAAGCTTTCTCTCAGTTTTAGTTTCCATATTTCTTGTATTTTGTCATTTTTAGTGGTGATAGTTCCCTCTGTGTTTATTTGTGCTTACTTAATCATTATTGATCTTTGTAAAACAGTTCCACAGTTTAAATTGTTCATTTGTTTTATAAATCTTTAAATCAGTAGAAAATAGGGGTGTTTGGCATTAGTTGTTTAAGGAGCTTAATGTAGTTTTGGTTGTTGTTTACTGTTTGTATAACTCAGGCATAGTTGTCTTAGTCCATTTTAACCTTTAAACCTTGTGTGTTTTCAACAAAAAGTCAAAAATCTCCTCAAATCCCCTTGACAGATAACTGTCATGGGTTTTAGGTTCTAAGTTCATCCATTTTAGCCTAGTACATGTTTATATAACCTTATATCATCTTAGTGTAGCTTAATATATCATATTTCATCAGATTTGATCATTCAAAGTTGGATAAAGTCAACTTGTGAGTTCTTGTGAAAAAGTCAAAATTGTGCACATCAAATTTTTCCAAAAGTTTGAGCAATTGTTTTGAATTTTGTGTTTCTTTTCATGGAGTGAAACTTGTTTCTATTAATTGTCTACCAGCTCAACTTTCATTTTCCAACTTCATTTTATTTTTGCAAATTTTATGTTGGGCCCCACTTAGCTCCAAAGTAGGCTGCAGGGCATATGCATGCCCTGCTACACAGTTACTCAGCCAAACACCCAACTTCTTTGGCTCACACAGTGTTCAAAAGTGGGCCCCATTTCAAGCTTCTTAGCTTTTTGAGAAGCTTTCCAGCTTAGCTTTTAGGATCTGTGCTTATCTTTGGTTTTCAAATTCATTTGCTAGGGCTGCTATTGTCCTTTTGTTTGTCTATTTCTGAGTGTATGCTGAGAGTTCAGCATGTGAGCATAAGTTCCATGCCCTCTCCTGGTCTCACTTGTGGGCCCCATTGAGTAAGCTATGGATTTTTTAAAAGCCCTCAAGCTTATCTTGTCAGTTCAAGCTTCACCTTGGGCTTCTAATCACTCTAGTGGGTCCCACTAGCTTGCAAAGGTAGCCCATCAGGCCTGTTTGACATTCAAGAATTGGAAAGTGCTTATTGCTTAATTTTATCTTATTGCTTGTGCTTTTCTGGTTCCTTTTGCTTATTTCATAGTTCCTCATCTTAGTATAGCTTATATATGCCTGTGGGTCCCTTGCTAAGCTTATTTGAAGCTTATGGCTTGACAGTTTGACCAAAGTTTCATATTTCTGAGCTTATAGCTTAGTGCCTTTGTTAAAGTTTCATTTTTTTAGTATTTAAATAGTTTTGTAAAGAAAAAAAATCAGAAAAAGCCAATTTTCCTAAAGTGATAGCTTCTATTTAAGAAGCTTATTGCTTAAGTGCTTATTTTTCTTAAGCACTTTCTGTTTTTATAATTTTCCTAAGTTCCTTTAGTTGTGAAACAATTTCTGTAAATTTTTCATATTTTTCTCTTTTCATTTAGTATTTTTAGTAATTAATATTAGTTTTTATTAATTAATAATTAGTTAATAATTAATAATAATTATTTAAATAGTCTTAAAAATATATTTTCTGTTTTAAAATTAGTTTTATATTATTTTAGACTATTCTAAGTTTTAATTTTATTTTTCCAAGCTTATTTTACATTTTCCTATTAATTAGTGTAATTTTAATTAGTTTAAATTAGTTTTTAATTAATAGTAATTATATAAAAAGTAGGAAAATATATTTTAAGTTTGAAAATTAGTTTTATAATATTTTAGATTTTTCCAAATTTATTTTTCATATTTTTAGTGTAATTTCATAATTAGTTATAATTTAGGTTAATTTAAATAATTAATAAGTAACTAATAAATAGTAATTAATTAATAATAATTAATTAAATAGTGTAAAAATTAATTTTAATTTTCTAAAAAGTTTATTTTATTATTAGGATTGTAAAAATGTGATTTTCATATTTGTAAGTATTTTATTTTACCAAAACTCGCTTTTTATTTTGTACGTTTACGTTTTATTTAAACGTAACGTACGCGTTTTTAGGTTTAAATCGTTTCTGGTTTTTCTTTGCTTCCAGTCTTATTCATATAGCTTTTTTGAGCTATTTCATTGTAGATTCCTCAGTTCAGATCACTCACAAACCCCTTTTCATCCAAATTCACCCGATCACGAAACCGTTTTATAACAATTCACACCTCGTCGGGACATAACGACCCGGGGAAACACTCTATTCCGCGGAGCATTGACTCTGAGCTGTTTGATCATCTTGACCACATCCGTGGTTGACTTTGGTTGACCGTTTGGAGCCAATCAGTGAGACTCTTCATACCAAGGAGAGGGAGGATGAATTGAAATCGGTCCCTAGAAAGTGCTTTGGTGAAAATATCAGCTAGCTGGAACTCAGTCCTCACGAAGTAAAGTTCCACAATTCCTTTCTCAACTTGCTCCCTGATGAAGTGATGTCGAATGTCAATATGCTTAGTCCTTGAGTGCTGGACATTGTTGCAGCAGAGTGCAATTGCACTTTTGTTGTCACAGTACTTGGGAATCTTGTTGCATACGAAGCCATAGTCCGAAAGTTGAGATCTCATCCATAAGATCTGAGCACAGCACGAGGACATGGCAATGTATTCAGCCTCTGTGGAGGAGATTGACGTACTCATTTGTTTCTTTGAATACCAACTGACTAGCTTATTACCCAAAAACTGAGCACCCCCAGATGTACTTCGACGAGTGTCTTGACATCCCGCATGGTCAGCATCAGAATAGGTTGTGAGTGCCATAGAAGTGTCCTTAGGGTAGCATAAGCCCATGTGGATAGTTCCTTTAAGATACCGAAAGACTCTCTTGACAGCTTCCAGGTGTTTCTTGGTAGGCTTGGATTGATACCGAGCACACATGCAAACTGCAAACAGAATATCCGGTCTGCTAGCAGTAAGATACATTAAGGAACCAATCATGCTTCGATACTTGGTTTGTTCGACTGGGATCCCAACATCATCTTCATCTAGTTTTCATCTTTCAATCATAGGAGTATCAACTGAGTCACAGGAATCGAATCCAAATTTCTTCAAAATTTCATTAGCATACTTGGATTGATTGATGAAGATGCCATTGGGATTTTGAGATATTTGCAAGCCTAAAAAGAAAGACATTTGACCCATCATGGACATCTGGAACTCAGAACTCATCTCTTGGGAGAAACGATCACACTCTTTGGGATCAGAGGAGGCAAATATGATATCATCAACGTAGATTTGTACATGAAGAAAGTTTTTGCCCGTTTTTCTGGTAAAGAGTGTAGGATCAACAGCACCTTTGGGAAACTTGTTAGCAAGAAGGAATTTTGACAAGGTGTCATACCACGCCCTAGGAGCTTGCTTAAGCCCATAAAGAGCCTTCTTCAAACGATAAACATGGTTAGGATGTTCTGGATCCACGAATCCTTCGGTTGGCTTACATACACCACCTCTTATAAATCGCCATTTAAGAATGCAGTGTTAACATCCATTTGATAAACCACCATATTCTGACTTGCAGCATTTGCGAGAAATATTCTTATGGCTTTAATTCTAGCAACAGGTGCGAAGGATTCTTCAAAGTCTATTCCTTCTTCTTGACGATATCCTTTTGCCACAAGCCTAGCCTTGTTCTTCAATACATCTCCATGCTCATCAAGTTTAACTTTAAATATCCATTTGAGAGCAATGATCATAGCACAATCGGGAGGTGCTACTAATTCCCACACTTCAAGTCGATCAAACTCATGAATCTCGTCCACCATAGCAGTGAACCATGAGTGTTTAGACATCGCATCCTTGAAATCTTTTGGCTCAGCTTTAGAGAGGACAGAATTGAAGATGCACCACAATGCGTCGGTTGCAAGTTACTTACGGGTTGATACCAGACGAGAAGGGTTTCCAATAATGTTGTCAATTGGGTGATCATTTGTCCATTTCCTAAGATGTTCATGGGGTCGAGGATAGGGAACTGAGGTAGCCGTGTTAGATTCGTCTGAGGATGTTGCATCATTTGACGATTCAGGAGCAAAGACGTTAACAAATGGCTCATCATCAGGTGGAGCGAAAGGATTTACTTCAAACGAATTATCCACAGCTGCTACTCGTTATACAGATGACGATTGACCATTAGATGTGGTAACTGAACGACTGATGGTGGGGGATTCTGGATCCCATGACAACGAAGTGGATGGCCCATTATTAACATCTGGGACATTTGCTACCCCAGCTGGTTGTGGAACAACTATGGCTTCTGGAGCATCCACGTTTTGAGGTTCAAAGTATTCATCAAACATTGGGTCAAACAGTTTCCTCCAATCTTCACTTGTAGGAGGTACAAAAGGAGTAGCAGGAGTGGGATTCTGTACAAGCCTGGAGCTTATAGGTCAAGGAGACAAAAGGTTAGGTACGGGTCCATAACTTGATTGTCCAAGAATCGGTTACTCAGTCAGCTCATCGAATGTAACGTGGATTGTTTCCATTATGTCTCTGGTACGTTTGTTGTAGATTCGGTACCCCTTTCGTTCTGGAGCATAACCAACCAAGAAACCAATGTCGGCCTTGGCCTTGAGTTTCCCAAGGTCTTCACTGTCATTTGTTGGATAACACAATGTGCCAAATACTCGAAGAAACGAGAGGTCTGGTTTTCTGCCATGAACCAGTTCATATGGAGTCTTGCAGTGGAGAGGATGTATCAAGGATCGGTTCTGTGTGTAACATGCTGTTGCAATTGCCTCAGCCCAAAGAAACAAAGGAGCTTTGGAAAAGATGAGCATAGTCCTAGCAGCTTCAACCAAGCTGCGATTACGCCTTTCAACAACTCCATTTTGTTGAGGAGTACGTGGAATGCTCTTTTGATGACTAATGTCGACACCTTCATAAAATTGAGTAAGTTGTTTGTTCACGAACTCCGTTCCATTATCAGTACGAATGAACCTAACCGTTTTGTTGATTCGAACTTGCAATTGCTTGATGAGTTCGATGATGATCTCTGGAGTTTCATCTTTTGATCGTAAGAACTTTACCCACGTGAAACGAGAATGATCATCAACAATAACTAGCACATATTTCTTTCCGTTGATACTTTGAATCCTCATTGGTCCACTGAGATCCATGTGAAGAGTATGTAGGACTTCCATGATGGTGTTGACAATTTTGGGTTTATGGGTGTGCTTTTTGCTCTTGCCCATTTGACATGCGGAACATAGATGATCTTTTTCATACTTAAGTCTGGGCAAGCCTCGAACAAGATCCTTACGTATGAGTTCATTGATGGTACCGAAGTTCAAATGGTTTAAACGACGATGCCACAACCATGATTTGTTCTTAGAGGCTTTTGAAAGCAGGCAAATTGGAGAGGACCGCAACATGTCTTCAATAGAGATGGTATAAAGATTAGTGTCCCGACTCCCTTTGAGGAGATCTACACCATCTAATTCTCTAACAAAACAGGTGTGCTTTCTGAAGGCAACTTCAAGATCAGAGTCACAGAATTGACCAACAGAAAATAGATTGTGTCCAAGTCCCTCCACGTAGTATACTCTGGAAATCACACTGTCTCCAAAGACGTAATCACCATAACCCATTATAGATCCAAACTGGTCATTCCCGAATTTGACCATACCAATGAACTTTTCCACGAAATTCTTGAGCCGCGAGCGATCTACAGTCATATGTTTTGAGCAGCTTGAGTCCAAATACCAAAGGACGATTTGTACGACCTGCATTTGAAACCAGATAATGGTGGATAACTGAAAAAGCTGGAGCCCCACAAACAGTTGGGATCCGTTTGGTTAGCACACACAAATATTGGATTATCATATGTCACGGATATATTACTAGAATTTTTACATTTTGATGCACTAGACTTAGGAGTGGTACTAAGTGCTTCTACTGGGAACTTTCTAGCAGTTGGTCTCCATTTCTTAATTGGTACAACTTTGGAGTTAGTGATCCCAATCAATGGGCACTTTTCTCATAGGGTGAATTTCCTTCCAGTAGGTCTCCATTGATAACCAACATTAGTGAACACCTTTCATGTCTTATTCCAGACTTGTTTCACCCTTTTAGCACTTAAAACATTCATGACCGGAGATTCCATAGTGGATTTTAAGAAGGACACAACACAAGCATCATGATTACCAAAAAATAAACATTCGTTACAAGTCTTACAAATAGCACCAGAATTTGAATTAATTACATCATTGTTAACACAAATGTTTGATTCAACTCGATTCTTTTCATTAATCATAACTTTATTGTTCCTAGAGGATTCTTCTACTTCCTTCATAAGTGCACTCTTAGCCGGCAAAGTCCTATCATTCTTTGTATTGCACCTAGGCTGTGGCTTGCTAGCTTTAGATACACCGTTTACTCCTGTAGAAGCAATGACGGGAACATTAGTATGCTTAATTGCTACTTGTTTACTGGTGATCATGGTGGTAGATTGTGACATGGTTTGGGGATAGTCAAATGTAACATGTTTGTTGCTAATGTTAGAGTGCGACGCAAACGACCTATCCGACTTGTTATCATTCTTGGGGCATGATCATATAGCGTATTCTAATAATTCCTGGGCTCTATTAGTGAGGAAGCATGCAAAAACAATAACATCATCCAGTGGTTTAGGTATCCTATCATCTTCAATGGTTTCTCTAAGTATGACTAGGCAATCCTTAAGATATCTAAGATAGTTGCTATGAACTAACTTATTGTTCCTAAGGGGAAGAGAGACATTCAAAGCATCGCACGCATATTTCTTACAAGCATGTACATTGGAAATTGCATGATCACATGAAACGACGGGCATTTTACCCTTCACCATGGTTTTTAGATTCTCAATTTCGTTTAACAAAGAAGTGACTCTTTCATTTTTTTGGTCACGTGTTATTTTAATAGATTCAAATAACTCTTTGTAGCGTTGTTTAGCGTTTGACATTTCAACACGAAGCCACTCATTTTCATGTTGTAATTCATTGATAATGCCTTGTTTCTGACAGTTTTGAGAATCTATCGACTTTTGGTAATTGGTATTGGTCAAGTCGCCCATGTTAGACTTTAATTGTGCAATTTGGGCCCTCAACTTCCGAATCGTGTTTGAGTGAGCTTGAATTACTTCATCCTTTTTGGCTAATTCAAAACATGTGTCAAATTCAGGAGCATCCGAAGATGTCTTGGCATCTGATATTTTAATGCTTTCTTCTAGATGTTGATATTTTAGTTGTAAGTTAAGATTATCAACTTCTAGTTTTGAGAAATGCCTGACCATGTTATCATGATCGTCGTTTTGAATTTTTTTATTTAATTTGTAATTCTCCCCCTCAAGCTCAATCACACGATTCTGGAAGACATTCAAAGTAACCGACATTTCATGAAATTGTCGAGCAGATAATGCTGAGTCGGTGACAGTATAAAAAACATCCTGTGCAATGCAATTAGCAATCAAGTTTTCATTCATAATGAGAATGTTTTTCCTGTCAATTTCACTATATTTGAGATCAATAGCCAATTGGTTACCCTCACTTTCCACATCTTTAAAAACCTTTTTCATTTGAGTCACATAATTATTAATGGTATTTTTAAGGCCCTCAAAATGTTCTTTGAGAAGATCGAAAAATGGCATGACTTCAGTTAGGTAACACTGTTTTGTTTGCTCAAAACCCCTTTCCCCTTCTGTAATCCCCGTTGGTGTAATTCTTTTTTTACATGCTTTCTCAAAGTCATTAAACAATTGACCTAGAACATATAACCCAATTAGGGTATTACATTGTGTGGGAAGAGTAAATGGTACAAGGTGCCTGGGTGTGTTTAGAGGATAAATAGTTGGGTCAGCAATCCTAAAGATAGTACGTGTGTTACCCACAATTCTTTCAGCCTTCATTTTCTCCATGTCAATATTCCAAAAAACTTTGTCAGGAGGATTTTCTTTTGAGGAACAAAAATGGTTGAAGGATTGTCATTAGTATAATCATAGTGAAACACAATATTTTTAGCTATGCACAGAGGATCCTTTAATCGCTCAACAAGTTTTTCCCTAGTTCTATCCTCCGCCTCATCAATCTCGTCATAGGATCTCACATCAGGAGGGGCATGGTTAGGTTCAAGCATAATGTTTGCATCATATAACGCAGGTTAAGCACCTATACCATTTCTAAGGAATTTGGCTTTAGTCTTAGAGGCATCCCGTTCACTAAATTCATCACTTAGTATCCTGTGGTTTTGCATCATTTGAGCAGATTGAATGGTTTGGCCTTGCATGTACAACTTATCTTCCAATTTATTTTTCAACATTTTGAGTTTTGAGAAATCATTTAGAAGTTTAGTTTCTTTATCTTTGTATTCGAGTTTGATTGAAGTCAACCCTTTTTGAATTTCCTGTTTTGTTTAACAGTTTGATCCAATTGTTTTTTCAAAGACACTAACTCCCTTTTCAATGTTTCTTGTTTGGAATTGTTTTCAAATATGTAAGTACGCATTTGCCATTCCATTTTCTGCTCACGTTCATTAAGATCAAATTTAGCACGTTGTTCGTATATGGTTACCTGATCCTTAAGGATGTTAACTCTAGTGGTCAAGGAATCATTAGGGTTGTATATAATGTGCTCATGCAGCTCATGTTCACTAGAATCAACCGACGGCGTGTCACTTGGTACAACTAGCAGACTATTGTCATTCACATACCTTTCATATGGGATATTATTGGTGTTTCCCATATCAATGGTGTCTGTGTTTTCAACATTCTTGAGTTGTACAGAGTCACACACCCCCTGTGGATTGGTAGAATTATTCAGATTAGAATTAAGTGACGTTGGTACCTAAGAAATAGCAGATGTGATGGAAGAGCCAAACTGTTGTGGAGAGGAAGCAGCTGCAGACAGATTAGCCATGAAGATGGTTTGAGCTGTGGGTTCTTCATCAACATCTGAGTCAAATGCATCACAGTCTTCAACTTGAAAGATGTTCGGGTCATTTAGTGCCATGTCCTGAACAGGTTGATCATCCACGTCAGCATCAAGCGTATTCCCATCATCACCAGCTAGAAAGAGCAGAGCTTCTTCATCCAAAGCAGTCCCATTCTCTTGCGCATGCATTAGCAACATCTTGTCTTTGAAGTACTCAGAGTTTTGAGGACGCTTTGGGTGAGTGCAATTCCTAGCTATGTGGCCCAACTCTCCACAGTTATAACACTTAGGCTGCCTAGCTTGTACTTGAAGCGCATTCCCGACTCTATACTGCCCATTTTCTCTACCAGCATTTCTTTGATTGAGGTTTTGTCTTCCTTGCACATTCTGCACCACCACCCTTCCATCTTCTATGACTGCCTGATTTCATGGGTTAGATGAAGTCCTGAGTTGGTTATTAGTTGGTGGAAGTACAGCCCTGAACTGTTGGACTAATAAGGAGACTTGGTTCGAGAGATTATCAATCATCATGTCAGTGTGAGAGTACCCAGAGTCCAGATGGGTGTTTAAAGCATATGGTGAGGGAGTTGTTGATTGACCATTTATTGGAGTAGACCTGGATGAGGGTTGTTGTGGTTGAGATTGATCATTTGAAGGTTGAGTTAGTTGTTGAACATTAGAGACAAAGGCAAGCGAGTCATTTGTTGTTGAAGGATTGAGCTTTTCTCGCATTAACCGAACATAAGTAGCATGTTTCTCATGTTGTTGGAGATATGCATAGAGTTGTTCATGATTAGCATGCCTGAGACCTTTGTTGATTTTAACAACTGTAACAAACCTATCCCATTCCGGTGCCATGTTATTCACGAATTTAGAGTTAAGCTGAACGTTGGGCATTGTCATCTTGATGGATCTCATATCATTGACCAGCTTGTGAAATCTGACGTAATAGTCAGTTATGCTTTCACCTGGGTTCATTTTGAAATGCTCAAATTCATCATATAGCTGAGACTCCCGATCTTCTTTGGTTAACTCAGACCCTGCAAGAAGCATTTTCACATTATCCCAAACTGCTTTGGCTTTTGTGTTGTAGTTGATAAGTTTGTAGACATCTTTAGGAAGCCCTTGAATGACAATATTCGATGCTCTGATATCGGAATCATAGCGTTTCTTTTCTTCATCTGACAGCTCATTGTAGGTGCGAGGTCTATCTGGACCGACTGCAGCAGGTTGCTCATCAGTAGTTGCGATCGTGTCTCTAGTGGTGCCCATTCTAAAAGGTCCTTCATCAATGGATTTCAAGATGTTAACCCCGTTTTCCTTTCCCAAGCAATAGAGATGAATCCTTTGTGCCCATGATTCATAGTCAGTTCTCTCCAGCATAGGAGGACGAGTATCCGACCCTGCAGCCTGAATGTCATCAGAGGAAGTGCTTGCCATTCTTGTGGAAAGTGAGTAAGTATTAGTACCAAGTTTCAAACACAATTGTATTTTGTGTAATGTTGCAACAAGTCAAATTTCAACCGCTCAACAGATACCAAGTCAAGTCGTAAGTTAATCCTCACAACGTCAAGTTACTGTTGAGTTAGTCGTAACAACTTAAGTTGCAACAACGCACAAGTTTCACTAACGTTACTGAACCAAGTCACTAACACCACTCTACAACTTGTCACAAGTAATGTCAGCTTGCTAAGACCAAACCAACTCGTTAGACTAGAGTCAACTCGCTAAAGTCTGATCAAATCGCTAAGTACACTAACTCGCTACCAATATCAACTCGCTAGAACTTGACCAACTCGCTAGACAGTATCAACACGCTGGAAATCTTAACCCGCTGGAACTTATCAACTCGCTGCTTACGCCAACTCGCTAGCAACCTCAACTCGCTAGAGCAGTAACCTCAACTCACTGGAAAAGTATACACTAAGTCAACTCGCTAGGACAAAATCAACTCGCTAGAAGTAGTAACCCGCTAAACATATCAACCCTCTAACAATTCCAACTCACTAGCTTCCACAACTCGCTAGACCAATAAGACAGAAACGTCACTGTCTAGCATTTTGTCTTAGAGTCCCAAAATAGCAAACCGCCAAAACGCTAACCCCAACTCGCTACAATAACCTGCCAACTCTCTGCAATGAAGATGACAACTAGTTGCCAAGAAAACTACCACGAATTACACTTTTCTCCTAAAAAATGAATGATTCAACCTTTTCAGAGGTAAACCAAATAGCATAAAACTCAACTAATCAAGAAAGTACAAGAAAAAACATCAAGAAAACATCTAACGAGACCAAACTAGTGAGAAAACCACTAAATAGGTTCGAACCATCTAAAAAACACAATAACCATACTAAAATTCGAGCACACCACAAATCCTAGGATAGAACCATGGCTCTTGATACCAATTTTAGTATACTCTAATGTAGGAACATGGATGATTATGTGTTTAGGATGATTATATGTAAAGATGTCTAGTGAGAGAAGTTAGAGAGAGAAAGAGATGTTGGGAGCCTTGAAGGAAAATGAGAGAATGTTAGATTGAAGTGAAGGTCCAACCCTCTCCACTAGTGGAGAGGGGTATTTATAAAAAGAAGTAAACGCCCCATAAAATGGGCTGTGGATCGAGCTGACAGTGGGTAAAGACCCGACCCGACTCGACCCGACTCCACAAATACTAACTAATACTAAACTACGTTCTAACTAATATGATAAATACTACGAGCTACAATATGCTAAACTACACTCGGGGTGACCGAGTCTTCATGTGAAAAAAACGTATTCCTAACACCCTCGCAACAGGTTTTACCTCTCAAGGGATCTTGAGAAGCTTACAACCCCCACCAGGCAGTGTACCTAATCGTTGTAGTATAGTATAGTGACAAGTACCGGGGGATTGATCGGTCAACTCATGAATAGTTTCGCTAGGATTAGAAAGCCTACTAAACTAGGTATAGAGGTAAGGGATGATTCTTTTTGTATTTTTATATTTTATGGAAAGCAAGTAAAATCTCGGGTTTTGAAGGAGTGGGCGGAATTAGTTGCTAGCCAACTAACACATTTAGCTAAAGATGCAATCAAAATAAAATAAAAGAAATGAAAATTAAACTATTTTACTAATTTGGTGGAAACAATAATGAGAAAAGTTGTGTTTACTTAGATTTCATTACTTCCTAGATATCTTTTAACGGTTGATTAGCTTGTTACAATTGCATGGATGACGGGTTATATTCCTTAATACCAGTCGTAGGGTCGTGTACAATATTCCCTAACTGTATAACATCCTACTTCACTCCTATGTCGAGCCGTTAAAAGCTCCCAACATGGGATAATTAGAATTCACTTATGCATTAAATACAACCAAAAATCGTAGTACACCTCCGATCATGTTTCTTAAGACGTTCAAGCAAGTTACCAATGGAACTCTGCCAGTTTTCTTAAGCCTAACATCGAATACAATCATCCGTAACAATTATAAACAAACAATCAACCCATAATCAACATCTAGGTTTCACTACATCTAAGCAAACACAATAAAAAACTAGCCTAACATGTTAAAAGAAAGATAAACATAAGATAAAATCAAACAATACATAGACATATTGAATGATTATTGAAGTACTTATCTTTATTCAAACATGGAAGAAATAAGGGTTTGAAACCCCTTCAAGATGCAGGAAATTTGACCTAGGGTTTTACACAACTTGTTCCACAAAAGTTCCACAATTTACAATGAAAAAATTGGAAAATATATATATATATATATATATATATATATATATATATATATATATATATATATATATATATATATATATATATAGACTATGCATCCTGACGGCGTCATGTATTAGCCTCTAACGCCGTCAACTCGCCGCCAAGTGAAATTCGTATTGCCTAGATCCACTTCTGACGCCGTCATGTAGGAATAAGCTCTAGGCCGTCACATGTATCTGGACCCTGACGGCCTTGGTGACGCCGTCAGGCCAATAACAAAGAAAATGTTCTGGGCCGTCACGTTATAATTTCCACATCCACCTCTCTTGCCACTCTTGACGCCGTCATGTGTTGTAGCTTGATGTCGTCAGGTACTGTTTCAGCAAGAAATTTTAAGACTTCGTCATTTTCTTCACTTTTATGCTCCAAAAACGTCCAAAACGCGTTCTTTTTCAGATTTCTCCTCAAAAGTACCTAAAATGGCAAAAGGAACGATTTAGGGCAATAATTGATCAAATAATCTCGAATTCGGGCTTAAATGACCCCTTAAAAGCGACAAACTTTTCGCCTCATCAGTGATGCCGTCAGGCCATTAACAAAGAAAACACTCTGGGCCGTCACGTTATAATTTCCACATCCAGCTCTTTTGCCACTCTTGACGCCGTCATTTGTTGTAGCTTGACGTCATCAGGTACTCTTCCAGCAAGGGATTTTGAGACTTTGCCATTTTCTTCACTTTTATGCTCCAAAAACATCTAAAATGCTTCCTTTTCCAGATTTCTCCTCAAAAGTACCTAAAATGACAAAAGGAACGATTTATGGCCATAATTGATCAAATAATCTCGAATTCGGGCTTAAATGACCCCTTAAAAGCGGTACACTTTTCGCCTCATCAAATACCCTTACACTTGAGATTTGCTTGTCCTCAAGCAAATGCACTTTTATTCTAATCAAAATACAAGTTAGGGGTCATTTAACACTAATATAAAAGTAATTACATCAGATAATCATTCCACTAAAAATCAAAAAACAAGCACGGAGGTCATACACTAGCACCTCACAAATAGTGTTTAGATACTCACATCTCTCGGGTGTAATGAAGTATATATCACAATAAGGAAATGGAAAACATCTCTCACTACCTGTCATAGCAAATAGATTACCATAGGATTGGGAAAGGATCAAACCTCCACCACTTGGCGTAAGCACCTAGGATAAACTATCAAAGAGGTCTTTTGAAGGGTTATAACGTTAGGTGTAGGGATATGGAAAACACGGTTTTGTTGGATAAAGGAAATCTTTACGGGTGGCGAGTTAATCATCTTGGTTAATTACATGTACAATATGGCATTGCTAAGCCAAGACTCTACTCGACTTAAGCTAATAAATCAAAAATAACAAAAACATAAAACAAACATAGAATGAAACGGGATGGTAGTCCGTATGTTTTTCTCTTTTCTTTTTCTATTTTTATTTTCTTTTTCTTTTCTTTTTATTTTCTTTCTTCGATTTTTTTTTTTTTTTTTTTTTTTTTTTTTTTTTTTTTTTTTTTTGCATACACTCTTGCCTTACCATCCAAAATAATACATCATAGGGAATGTACATTCCCCTTACACTTGAATTTTTACATACTTTATAATAAACTACTCTAATGACTCGAATCAAGATAATCAAAACACTTAGAGTACTTTTTAAGATTAATGCACATATGAGGGTAATAGTTTGATGTTCTCCCACATTACTCCATAACACAAGTACTTTACCCATGAGTCCCAATCGTCCCAAAACAATATGTACAAGATATGACTCAACTTAGCAACCATATAATCAATTAGATAATTAACTAAGGGTTTAAACAAATAACAATAATGCACTAAAGATGAGTGCATACACGAAAGGCTAAGGCGATTTGGTTGCACATTTGGGTGGGTTGTAACAAATTCTTCCTTTAAGTAAAATGCTTAAAGTTAGAAACGAAAAAGATAGGCTCGGAGGGGTGTACTAGGGGTATCGTGTACTAAAAATGAGTACAACGCAAAGGTGTGGGAAAGATTAATTAACTTTACTAGTCAAGTGATATGACTTAAATGGTCAAGTAATTATGATACGGGTTTAAACACAAGGGTGATCCTAATGCCTCTTATCATGTAGTAAATCCTACTCCACGAATGTAGTCTCACTAGCGGTCTCGGGATGCATCACTAAGGCAAGTTCTAGAATCTAAATGCTATTGGTACACTCATAAGTACTAATAATAAATGCTTTTCCTATCAAATTTAAAGGCGAACCTCGCATATTTGGGTGGAAAATTTTTCTGAATGGTACGGTTTTGTGCTAGTCATACAACTCCTATCCATGAGACGCTTGTTAAGGCTAAAGTTTCACTCCTAAATGTTGTAAAAAAAATTTAATTTGGCGCTAAAATTACACTAACAAGTATTTCTCTTAGTTTTATTACACACCTACCATCAAACAAACAAACTCAAGTGCAATGGTATCCTATAAGGTATCATTTACCCTCCCCTTACACTTAGGATGAACATTGTCCCCAAAGTTCAATTAAAGGATGTAAAAGTAAAATAGGTAAAAGAATGAAAACAAATACTCCCCTGATTCGTTCGATGTGGATAGTGTGTCAACAAGGTTAGATCTTCCTCCAAGAAAATGAACGTTGAAAGCTTCAGTTCCAGAAATATAAATCATCTTCTTGTCATATAACCTGTTAAACCTGAGAAAACAATCAAGGCAACCTCGCGTAAAATCGGCGGCAATCTATATATACTAACAAATCCTATAAAGCAATTTAACATATAATGCTTGTGGAATAAATGTTTACAGATTTCCTGGAGTTTATAAAACTAAAGAATCAACAAAAACTTTAAGACTTCGGTTTAAACAAAACTCGCAAAAATTTTCAGAATTTTGGTACCAGGCGCCGTCAGGTTGTAACTCCTAACGCCGTCAGAATGTTCCTGGAAAAATCTTATGTTAAGTTTCCGGAAATTTTCTGGAAAAACTCATGCCTTATTTCCTGGAAAATCCTGCAAAACATCATTATGACTCGATACAAGCATTTGACTCAAACAATTACTAATACACATGCTCATTTAATATTGTGGCGAATCATGATCATTTTCGTTCTTATAAACAAATTTGGGATTTCCCCTTACACTTTAAGACGAAGTTAAAAACAAAATAAAGCATTTTCACAATTTAGTTTGAAACATGATCTACCAACAATAAAAATAAAACATGCATATGGAAACAAATAACATCAAACAAATAAAAATCAAACAAATAAAAACACACAAAACATGGGTTGCCTCCCAAGAAGCGCTTTTCTTTATTTACGAGTCTTGTAGCTAGACTCAAGGTCATGGGTTATCATGGGACCTCGTCATTGATCACATTCTCTAGGTCATCCTCAATCTTAGTTTTGTATTCTGGACCTAGTTGCAAACATTCCTTGTAGAAACCTAATATGTTACTCATGACATAATCTACTCCTCTACGTCTATCCTCATCATTCCTATGGTAGACCGCTTGCTTGTGTTCCTTTTCAAGGTTTGATAGAAGACGGAATTGTTCAATCTTATAGGGCATTTGGTAAGTAATCTCATCGTTCTCATCCTTGAATCTAACTATCCCTAAGGACGGGTCATAACTCATCTTAGAGGCCTCAACAAACGGTTTTCTGAACACTACTTGACTTAGGCAACCATCTATTACCGGACGAATATCCTCTACAATCACAAATTCGGTAACATAAGTGAAGTTTCCTACAAAGACATGTAATCCTTTCACTCTTCCTACAAAGTTGCTCATCCAATTCGTGTTAGGCATCATCCTATATTCAAGTTGCTTATTCATTACCCAATTATAATAGGTCCTAGTCATAATGTTTATAGGAGACCTAAGATCAATGTAAGCTTTTCACACATGCATATGCCCAATGTTGCATGGTAAGTTAATGTTAGAGGGATCTCCTACTTTGATAAGTGGTGAACCAAGGACGTATGGTGTCTAGAGGTCATCGAATAGATCCTTATGATATTCCCGTTCTTCCCTGGTGGGTAACTTATCAAAGTATTCCTCTACGTTTTCTACTTCCTCTAACTTTTCTTCCTTAATATCCTCAACTTCCTTAATCTCATCCTTAGGTCTAGTTTCTATTCCAACTTCATCCTTGTCACTTTCTTCTATATTCTTATCTATTGGCTTAACGGTAACAACATTGACAAAGTGGATGTGTTTGGATGATGAGGGGTCCTTAATTTGGATTTCGCTACTAGAGTCCCTAGTGTCCTTCCTAGGTATAGTTAGCACTTGGTTGTTGAGGGCTTTAAACAAGTTGTCAATTTTATTGGTCATCTCCGTTTGTTGTTGATTGAATTCGGTTTCAAACTTAGTTATGCGAGCTTCTTGGGATGCCATAAATTTGGACATCAATCCTTCAAGATTATTGGTACTACCATAGTTATTGGAAGGATTGTTGTTGAAAGTGCGGTTAGAGGGTGGACCGTTTGGTTGGTAACGATTAGGTGGATTGGAAGAATTGTTTCGGGGCATGTTTTGGTTTTGTTTCCACCTAAGGTTCGGGTGATTTTTCCAAAAAGGGTTGTAGGAATCACCGTAAGGGTTTAGCTCGGGTTAGAAAGTGTACCACTTGTCTCCCGCTTTGTTGGTACGCGAGGATGCGTAATCCGCAAAAGCTTGTCCGTGGAGTTCTACACAATCACGAGTGTCATGGGGACCACTACATAATTCGCATGAAGAAGTGATTTTGTTCACTTGGCTTGAAGGCTTAGGAGCTTCGTAGGATTTCATGAGAAACTTGACTTGGTCCTCAAGTTCCATGATCCTACGGTCGGGAGTGCTAGAATTGTTTGAAGGCAAAGATATTGCCTTGACCGTTTTGTTCAAATCACGGGGATCATTCCAACTTTCGTTGTCATAGAGAACAAGATCTTCTATGAGTTCCCATGATTCTTCCGCACTTAGATCACGTAGCTTGCCACCGGCCGATTGGTCAATGGTTCGCCTTGTGGAGAGATCGATATGGTCATAGAAGATTTGGACTTGGAGCCTAAGATCTATGCCATGATGAGGGACTTTTTGGAATCAGTCCTTGAAACGAGTCAATGCTTCATATAGAGTTTCACCTTGACGTTGTTGGAACATCAAGATATCATTTCTAAGCTTTGTAGTTCTCCCCGATGGGAAAAATTGAGCAAGGAAATGAGAAGTGAGATCATCCCATGAGGTGATGGATCCCGCGTGTAAACGTTCAAGCCATTGACTAGCTTGATCACGTAGAGAGAATTGGAATAGACGTAATCGGGTCGACTCTCTAGTAGCAACATCAAGGTCTCTGGAATCTACGATTTTAAGGAAATCATTGAGATGTTGATTAGGATCTTTGGAACGAAGTCCATGGAATGCACATCCGCTTTGCACCAACCGGATGATGTCGGATCGCAAGGTGGACACATTGGCTCCTTGAGTGAGCTCAATGGTGTTTTGATAGCCTTGGTGGCTAGGACGGGAATACTCTCCTAAAGTTCGGGGTCTAGGAGGTTGGTTTGCTAGTGGTGGGTTTTGTAGGTGGTTTTGTTTTGGTGGGTTGATGGGATCAAAGATATTACCACCTTCCATGATGTCGGATGGTAAAGGTTACGAACAAAGAAACGAAGAAATAAGATAGACTAAAGAAAACCTAAAAATAAAAATAAAAATCTTACTAGAAAGGAATCTAGCAAGTAGACCTAATAAAAATAAATTCTAACCTAGACAATAACTATTCCCCGGGCTGCGGCGCCAAAAACTTGATACGTGGGAATTGCGCCCTCGCAACAGGTTTTACCTCTCAAGGGATCTTGAGAAGCTTACAACCCCCAACAGGCAGCGTACCTGATCGTTGTAGTATATTATAGTGACAAGTACCGGGGGATTGATCGTTCAACTCAGGAATAGTGTCGTTAGGATTAGAAAGCCTACTAAACTAGGTCTAGAGGTGAGGGACGATTCTTTTTGTATTTTTATATTTTATGGAAAGCAAGTAAAATCTCGGGTTTTGAAGGAGTGGGCGGAATTAGCTGCTAGCCAACTAACCCAATTAACTACCAATGCAATCAAAATAAAATAAAATAAATGAAAATTAAACTAATATGCTAATGTGGTGGAAACAATAATGAGAAAAGTTGTGTTTACTTAGATTTCATTACTCCCTAGATATCTTTTATCGGTTGATTAGCTTGTTACAATTGCATGGATGACGGGTTATATTCCTTAATACCAGTCGTAGGGCCGTGTACAATATTCCCTAACTCTATAAGATCCTACTTCACTCCTATGCCGAGTCGTTAAAAGCTCCTAATATGGGATCATTAGAATTCACTTATGCATTAAATACAACCAAAATCCGTAGTATACCTCCGATCATGTTTCTTAAGACGTTCAAGCAAGTTACCAATGGAAGTCTGCTAGTTTTCTTAAGCCTAACATCGAATACAATCATCCGTAACAATTATAAACAAACAATCAACCCATAATCAACATCTAGGTTTCACTACATCTAAGCAAACACAATAAAATCCTAGCCTAACATGTTAAAAGAAAGATAAACATAAGATAGAATCAAAATGATTATTGAAGTACTTATCTTTATTAAAACATGGAAGAAAGAAGGGTTTGAAACCCCTTCAATATGCAGGAAATTCGACCTAGGGTTTATGCACAACTTGTTCCACACTTTTACAATGAAAAATTGGAAAAATATATATAGACTAAGCATCCTGACGGCGTCATGTGTTAGCCTCTAACGCCGTCAACTCGCCGCCAAGTTGAAATTCGTATTGCCTAGATCCACTTTTGACGCCGTCATGTAGAAATAAGCTCTGGGCCGTCACTAATATTTGGACCCTGACGGCCTTGGTGACGCCGTCAGGCCATTAACAAAGAAAACACTCTGGGCCGTCACGTTATAATTTCCACATCCACCTCTTTTGCCACTCTTGACGTCGTCATGTGTTGTAGCTTGACGTCGTCAGGTACTGTTCCAGCAAGGAATTTTGAGACTTTGTCGTTTTCTTCACTTTTATGCTCCAAAAACATCCAAAATTCTTCCTTTTCCAGATTTCTCCTCAGAAGTACCTAAAATGACAAAAGGAACGATTTAGGGCAATAATTGATCAAATAATCTCGAATTCAGGCTTAAATGACCCCTTAAAAGAGGTACACTTTTCGCCTCACCAATTGTTCACTCAGTGACTTGAACATTGTTAAAGGTTATTCGACACTTAGGTTATTTTCTATTCAAATCCTTGTTTAAGGAAACTAGGGTACTGAATGGACCCAACAATTGGACTATTTTGGTCTTGTATCATATTTAAACTTAGACTTATGGGACTTTTAACATATTTGACGTACTGAACTTGTAACGAGTTTTGGACACTGGACATTTTGGACTTATTGGACTCGAAACGGGTATAATATATTAGAGCCTTGACGAATTTAATATACTAAGATTCGTAACGAACTTACAATATGAAAATATGTTTATTTGATAATAATTAATAAACACACTTGAAACATTAACGCTTGTTTTTCTATTAAATTGGTTTAGAAAATTGATTTGTAACAGTCTTTCGACATGGGAACGTTCTATAAACGAACGGGTCATGGCAAAATTTTGTAAAATTTATATACTTAGACCTTATTTAAAAACTCCGTCAAATGACGAATTATGTGACTTTAATTGTAAAACCTGTTAGTAATTGCATTACAAATTCGAACTTATCCATACTTATAAAACATCTATGTTTTATGTAAACTATTTGGGATTACGGGGTTAAATACCGAAACATACCAATTGGTTTACTTTATTGGCATATTTCCTTGTCGTTTCTTTCTTGAGTTCTTATTGTCATTTTCTCCTCGACTTGAGTCCTCGAAAGTACTTCTTGACTTATCTTTTACTACTTTGGCGTGTGTACTCACGAGTCTATACTTTCTTACCACCACACGAAACATTTATACTAAACCTTTTTACAATAATGGCACAAAACTTTTTACAAACATGTATACGAGTAATCCTTGAAAACTAAAACATTTAAGCTTTTTGAAAACTCATATACAATACATTGTTTTTACAAGACATATTATGAGACAAATTATATACCTATTAGGTTGTACCGAGCCAGTACCGTTATGCCTTTACTACTTGATGCCATTTGTGATATTTTGTTCTTCATACCGAGGTGAGTATGTGTTACAACCCGCTATTTCCCAGGTCAATACTATTTTCTAAACTCGAATTTAAATTCTTGACTTTTAATTTAAAACATTTTACGTGAGCCCTTTTACTTGAATCGACGCGAATTTTTGAATAAATTCTAAGTACTCTAGGACTTAGGCTAATTTTAGTCCACAACGCTCCGGTACCTTGCTCCTTCTCCAATTCACAATTTTATACAACAAAACAAATTCCTATTCTTTAAATACTTACGGTTTTTAAATTCAACAAACGTAAATTTTTATTCAAGAATGTAACACTCGACATACCCGACTTTCTCAACAATTATTTTTAGGGTATTTTTATACTTCCAAAATTATTACAAAAGTCCCAAGAATATTTTCCGACGTCCAAGTTAAATTCTTTATATCTTACGTTTAATTACGTATAACTTTCGTTAACTACTAAACTGATACCCAATACATATTTTTACTACCCAATACATTCAATATATACATTTTTACAAAATATAACATATTTCCTTCCAATTTTTGTCCTATGGCCGCCCCCCCCCCCCCCCCAGTTTCATAACTACTCACCATAATTTTCCTACTTGTGACAAAAATCCTTGAAACAAGGCATTTATTTTTGGTGGCTAAGAGCCACATTTTTGCCCTCCTTTCCCATGATTCTCGGCAGTCACAAGGACCAATGTGCTAGATATTTTTGACTACATTTTGACCACATTAGTTATATATATACACATACTAAGCACTCATTTGTAGTTATAATATATATATATATATATATATATATATATCACCTCCCCACTTATATACAATTCGCCACCACCAAGGAGCAAGGAAGGAAAAAGTGAGCTTGTTGGGTAATTACAATAGTACTTAGGGTAGATTAACAAGGGTTTGATACTAATCTTGGGGTTACACAAGTGCTTTACACATCTCATCTCACTAACCTCTTTGTAAGTAATTTTTACCCTACTAATACTTCATGATTTTCATGATTTTTATGCTTGTCTAGTATATATACTTGGTTATCACTTGGTACATGTTGAAAAATCTTTACATCCACTTTGATCTCTTAGCAAGAAAATATATTTGAACAAGTTTTGATTACAAGAAAAATTTGTTAGTAAAAATCTTTACAAGAAAATGAAGCAAACTTTATATATACATATATGTTAGTAGATTTGAAGTTTTAAATACTTGGATGATCTTGTACATGGACCTTGAATATTGTTAAGTTATGTTTAGATCACCACATCCTAGTTGAGAAGTTGATGGATGAACTAGGACTAGATTTGGAGTTGTTGTCAAGTGGTTATAATAAATAAAACACTAGGAAAAATAGTTGGACACTATTGAGGTTGAATATGTCCCATTCGACTTCCTGTAGAGAAATCAGTACCTTGGTGGCCATATTAGGCTAGAAATATAGAAAATAGACTTAATAACGAAAACATAGCCAGTTGAATGAGTTAAAACGGACTTATAACAAAAAAGATATGCTATTTTCAAGATTAAAGACGAAAACTATATTTTCTGGAAATAATGAATCTGTCCCGATTTTTCTAGCTAGGAAAACTGAGATTTAATGACATCTAGGCTAGCCGAGACCTTGAAAAACCTAAAGTATACTTGATTACTTTCGCGGGAATATATAGAACTTGAAAACGGAACTACGACGCAAAAGTTATGGCCTAAGGAAGTTGCGACGAAACTATAGATTTTGACAGCTTTTGTTCAACTAACAAAGCTGATGGAAATATTAAAATGGACTTTTGGACATTTTAGAGTGTAGTTTGGCTAAAATGACGTAAATAAAAATGGTAGAGCATTACGTATACTTATTAAGTACGTTAGAGATTTTCAAAATATATATTTTCAAGACGACTAATATTTGGTCGTGAGATTTACAAGCTACGTTTTCTAAAATGGTGGATGACTTAAATACGAGATCACTTTGATTACCTACATTTTTTACGATAAAAATTTCAACAACATGTACAAGTGATAATATAGTGTATGACTTGCATGCTTGACCTCGTTTTCGAACCTAAGACATATGCATTATTTAGGTTGCGATTAGAGTTACCGGACTTTATTTCCAACTACTATTTTGCCACTCGGGATTACTTTTGCTAAGGTGAGTTTCATAGCCCCGACTTTTACATTGTTTATACATGATTTCTAAACCCTCGGGGTGGGAATACAATGCTTGTTTTTACATACGGACACAAGTACTAAAACTGTTACTTTGCCTGAGTTACCGATTACTGCCGCTAAAGTCCCCTTTATCATGAACCGTTAATTACATGCGTGTAAGCGCGAATGCTGTGGATAGATCTATTTGGGTTGACACCCCGTCCGAGTTGGTCGCGCCAACCTGTTAAACGGACGCATATCATCCGGATTATTTCCGAGTGTCTGGCAAACACTTGCTTGGGGCATTATTATATTTGACTGCATACGATTACGTCGAGCTTCGGGGTCATGAGCTTATGGCATTGTATTTTATTTTTGGGTTAACGTTGTATTTGTTATAATGGTTATCCCTACTGAAAATCTTGTGTTCCGCGAAATACTTGTTTACTTAAACCTATGATCTCATCAACAATTATGTTGACGTTTTAGCGTGTATTTTCAGGTAACTAAGTGAAGTTTGCATAAGTATGTATGGAGCACACTAGAGTCACGTTATGGATGCACATCATGATGAAGATGTCTTTACTTTACTTGGCGTTTGATTTTGTGTTTTGAACGTGAACTCTGATGTTTTGTAAAACTTTATGTTAAATCAAATGCTTGTTTTAAAATGACTCACTTAGAGGTCATTCTTTATTTCCTTGTACTTTGAATGCCATGAAAGTTGCGCCCTCGGGTTCCATTCCGCTGCGACCCAAATCTGGGGGTGTGACAGTATGGCCCATACTTTACGTGTTTTTAAACTGTTTTAGGTGAGAATATGTGCACATTTTACTTACTCGTTATACTTAAATTCATTTCTTGTGTTACTTAAACACCTTAATTGGTTACTCATAAACATTAATTGTCTTATACAAAAACTTGTTCGGTTACTCGAATGTGTTAGTCCTTTACTCGTTACATGCTCAATTATTTTCTCATGGACATAAGTGCTTGAAACATATACGTGAGTTTATAGTCCCACTTTTACATTATACATACTTTGCGAACTTTGGGGTGAGAAACATGCAAACATTTTCTTGGACCAAAAACTATTATTTGTTTTTCTTAAACTACGCGTAGTTAGCCTAAGCTCCTGAATCCACTTATGCCCACTTTCACGAGCCGTCAATTCCCGATAGAAAGCGCGATTGTTATAAATAGATCTATTAAGGTGACTCCCCCGTTCGGTTGGCCAGGCGGGTCAATGAGAACGTATACCATATCGGAATACGAGTGTATTGGGTTAAACACTCGCAATGGGCCCCTTATATTATATATGTGCTATAATAGCGCATTTTACTGTCTAGCTTCGGTTGCATGAACTTAGTGTTAGCATAATAGTCTCCTTTATATGAAATTATATTCATTGTAATGTTCATATACTTTGTGTATGGTCCAAGTTTATGCATAATACTTATGGTCTACTTTACTGATACTTTTTATGACACTGTGAGTAAAGCAGTTGTCTCTAATACTAAACTTGACTTGTATATGAATATTTATTCACATTCAAAAATCTTGTGGTCCACATTACTAATTTACTTAAAGGTAAACTTTATTTTCATGACATTATGAGCGACACAAAGGGCACAAAACTTTATGTTGATCTCACATTACTCTTACTGCGTTATTATAAACATATGAACTCATCAACCTCGTGTTGACACTTTTAGCATCTATTTCTGAGGTGTGTGATTTCTCTTGTTACTCTTTGAATTCTGAGGTGCTTGGCAGGGCACAATCATAAACTATTTTTGTTTGGGACTACTTAGAGAATACTTGGGAAACTGAAACACCGGCGTATTGATGAAACGAAAAGTGTACCACTTTTGGGGGGTCATTTAAGGCCAAAGTCGAGATTATTTGATCAAATATTGCCCTAAATCGTTCCTTTTGTCATTTAGGTACTTTTGAGAGGAAATTTGCAAAAGGAAGCATTTTGGACGTTTTTGGAGCGAAAGTGAAGAAAACGACAAAGTCTCAAAATCATGCTGAAAATTGTACCTGACGGCGTCAAAGATTGCTAGTGACGGAGTCAAGACTTGAAAAAGAGGTGGATAAATCAAATTACACGTGACGCGCCAGAGAGGTTTTTGAAGATTTGTACATGACGGCGTCACCAAAGCCATCAAGAGTAAATTGCACATGACGGCCAAGACCAAGTTTGTACATGACGACGTCAGAAGTGGATCTAGGCAATACGAGTATTATTTTGGCGGCGAGGTGACGGCGTCAGACCCTACTCTTGACACCGTCAGATTGTAAAATCTATATATACTTTTCTAGTTTTCATTCATTGTGTGCAACTTTGAAGGGAGAAAACCCTAGACAAATTTTACTACAATTTTGAGGGTTTCAAACCCTTGTTTCATCCATGCTTAATTGAAGATAAGTCTTCCAACAAATCATTCAATATGTCTATTTGTTGTTTGATTATATCTTATGCTTGTCTTCTCTTTAACATGCTAGGCTAGGTTTTATTTGTATTTGCTTAGATGTAGTGAAACTTAGATATTGATTATTGGTTGGTTGTTTTGTTTATAATTGTTGTGGATGAATGAATTCGATGTTAGGCTTAATGATGCGTGGGAATTGCACCAGGATTTACCTCTCAAGGGATCTCGAGAAGCTTACAACCCCCACCAGGCAGTGTACCTGATCGTTGTAGTATAGTATAGTGACAAGTACCGGGGGATTGATCGTTCAATTCAGGAATAGTGTCGCTAGGATTAGAAAGACTAAAAATTAAGTCTAGAGGTGAGGGATGATTCTTTTTGTTTTTTTATATTTTTGTAAAAGCAATTAAAATCTCGGGTTTTGGAAGAGTGGGCGGAATTAGTTGCTAATCAACTAACCCAATAACTAAAGATGCAATCAAAATAAAATAACAAAAATGTAAATAAAGCTAATTAAACTAGTGATGTGAACAATAAATGAGAAAATTGTGTTTACTTAGATTTCATTACTCCCTAGATATCTTTTATAGGTTGATAGTTTGTTACAATTGCGTGGATGACGGGTTATATTCCTTGATACCAATCGTGGGGTGGCGTACGTACTTCCTCATCTCTATAAGCTCCTACTTCACTCCTATGTCGAGCCTGCAAGAAGCTCCTAACATGGGATCATTAGAATTCGCTCATGCATTAAATACAACCATAAAAACCTAGTACGCATTGGTTCATGTTTCTTAAGACGTTCAAGCAAGTTACCCTATGGAATTCTGCCAGTTTTCTTAAGCCTAAAATCAAAATCATTCATCCGTAACAACTATAAACAAGCAATCAACCCATAATCAACATCTAGGTTTCACTACATCTAAGCAAACACACAAGAGATCTAGTCTAGCATGTTAAAATCAAGACAAGCGTAAGATATATTCAAACAACACATAGACATATTGAATGAATTGAAAGGATACTTATCTTAATTGAACATGAAAGGTTTCAAAGGGTAAAAACCCTTGAAAAGACTCATAAAATCGTGCTAGGGTTTCTCCAAGTTATCCTTTAATTGTCCTCTCTTAATGAATGAAAATTACAAAACTATATATAGATTTTCCAACGTGACGGTGTCAAGAAGAGAAATCTGACGCCGTCAACTCGCCGCCCATAATAATATTGGATTGCCTAGATCCAGATCTGACGCCGTCAAGAGCAATTTTCCTCTGGGCCGTCATGTATAAAGGGACCATGACGGCCTATGGTGACGCCGTCATGCCCTAGTGTAAAAACTCTCTGGACCGTCACGTACTCTATCCACTTGACCTCTTGTAATACTCTTGACGTCGTCATGTAGAACTTGGTGACGCCGTCAGGTACTGTTCCCAGCAAGGAAAATTAAGACTTTGCCGTTTTCTTCACTTTTATGCTCCAAAAATGTCCAAAATGCTTCCTTTTTCAGAATCCACTCCAAAAGTACCTAAAATCACAAAAGGGACGATTTAGAGCAATATTTGATCAAATAAATTTAATTCCTGGCTTAAATGACCCCCTAAAAATGGATCATTTTTCGCCTCATCACTTAAGAAAACTGGTAGACTTCCAATTGGTAACTTGCTTGAACGTCTTAAGAAACATGATCGGAGGTGTACTACGATATATTGGTTATATTTAATGCATAGGTAACTACTTATGTGGCCATGTTAGGAGCTAGTAGTCGGCTCGACATAGGAAGAGGTAGAAGCTTATAGAGTTAGGGAAGATCGTACACGGCCCTACGAATGATATTAAGGAATATAACCAATCATCTATGCAATTGTAACAAACTAATCAACCGGTAAAAGATAGCTAGGGAGTAGTGAAGTCTAAGTAAACACATTTTCTCTCATTATTGTTTTCACCACAATTAGTTTAAGTTTATTTTATTTTATTTTGATTGCATCTGTAGTTATTTGGGTTAGTGATTAGCAACTAATTTCGCCCACTCCTTTAAAACCCGAGATTTTTACTTGCTTTTCATAAAATATAGAAATACAAAAAGAATCATCCCTCATCTCTAGACCTAGTTTAATTGAGTTTTAACCCTAGCGAACACTATTCTTTGAGTTGAACGATCAATCCCCCGGTACTTGCCACTATACTATACTATAAGGGTCAGGTACATTGCCTGGTGGGGATTGCAGGCTTCTCAAGATCTCTTGAGAAGTAAAACCTTTTGCGAGGGCTCAATTCCACGCATCAAGTTTTGGCTCCGCTGCCGGGGAATAGTTATTGTCTAGGTTAAAATTTCTTTTTATTAGCTCTACTTGCTGGATTCCTTTCTAGTAAGATTTTTATTTTTATTTTTATAGGTTTCTTTAGTCTATCCTTTTCTTCATTCCTTTGTTCGTTACCGTTGCCATCTGCCATCATGGAAGGTGGTAATCTGTTTGTTCCCATCAACCCACCACAACCAAACCAACCTCCTAGACCCCGAATTTTAGGAGAGTACTCCCGTCCTAGCCACAAAGGCTATCGAAACACCATTGAGCTCACTCAAGGAGCCAATGTGTCTCCCTTGCGATCCGACACCATCCGGTTGGTGCAAAGCGGATGTGCATTCTATTGACTTCGTTCCGAAGATCCTAATCAACATCTCAAGGATTTCCTTAAAATCGTAGATTCCATATACCTTGATGTTGAAACTCGAGAGACGACCTGATTGCGTCTCTTCCAATTCTCTCTACGTGACCAAGCTAGTCAATGGCTTGAGCGTTTACCTGCGGGATCCATCACCTCTTGGGATGATCTCACCACTCGTTTCCTTGCTCAATTTTTCCCACCGGGGAGAACTACCAAGCTTAGAAATGACATCTTGGTGTTCCAACAACGTCAAGGTGAAACTCTCTATGAAGCATGGACTCGTTTCAAGGACTTACTCCAAAATGTCCCTCATCATGGCATAGATCTTTGGCTCAAAATCCAAATTTTCTATGACCATATCGATCTCTCCATAAGGCGAACCATTGACCAATCGGCCGGTGGCAAGCTTCGTGACCTAAGTGCGGAAGAATCATGGGAACTCATAGAAGATCTTGCTCTCTATGACAGTGAAAGTTGGAATGATCCCCGTGATCTGAACAAAACGGTCAAGGCAATATCTTTGCCTTCGAACAATTCAAGCACTCCAGACCGTAGGATCATGGAACTTGAAGGCCAAGTCAAGTTTCTCATGAAATCCTATGAAGCTCCTAAACCTTCAAGCCATGTGAACAAAATTACTTCTTCATGCGAATTATGTAGTGGTCCCCATGACACTCGTGATTGCATGGAACTCCCCGAACAAGCTTTTGCGGATTACGCATCCTCGCGTACCGACGGAGCGAGAGACAAGTGGTACACTTTCAAACCCGAACAAAACCCTTACGGTGATTCATACAACCCTTCTTGGAAAAATCATCCGAACCTTAGGTGGAAACAAAACCAAAACATGCACCGAAACAATTCTTCCACTCCACCTAATCGTTATCAACCAAACGGTCCACCCTCTAACCGTACTTTCAACAACAATCTTTCTAACAACTATGGTAATACCAATAATCTTGAAGGATTGATGTCTAAATTTATGGCATCTCAAGAAGCCCGCATAGCTAAGTTTGAATCCGAATTAAATCAACAACAAGCGGAGATGACCAATAAAATCGACAACTTGTTGAAAGCCCTCAACAACCAAGTGCTAACTACACCAAAGAAGGACACTAGGGACACTAGTAGCGGAACTCAAATTAAGGACCCCTAATCATCTAAACACGTTCACTTTGTCAACGTAGTTACTATTAAACCAGTCAATAATAATAGGGAAGAAAGTGATGTGGATGAGATTAAGGAAGTTTTGGATAGAAAGGAAGAGAAAGTTGAGGAAGTAGAAAATGTAGAGGAATACTTTGATAGGTTACCTACCAAGGAAGAACGGGAATACCATAAGGATCTATTCGATGACTCCGAGACACCATACGTCCTTGGTTCACCAATCATCAAAGCGGGTGATCCCTATAACATCAACATACCATGCAACATTGGGCATGTGCATGTGTGGAAAGCCTACATCGATCTTAGATCTCCCATAAACATTATGACTAGGACCCATTACAATTGGGTAATGAAGAAGCAACTTGGATATAGGATGATTCCCAACACGAGTTGGATGAGCAACTTTGTGGGAAGAGTGAAAGGATTGCACGTCTTTGTAGGAAACTTCACTTATGTTACCGATTTTGTGATTGTAGAAGATATTCGTCCAGTAACAGATGGTTGCCTAAGTCAAGTAGTGTTCAGAAAGCCGTTTGTTGAGACTTCTAAGATGAATTATGACCCGTCTCTAGGGATAGTTAGGTTTAAGGATGAGAACGATGAGATAACATACCAAATGCCCTATAAGATTGAACAATTTCGTCTTTTATCAAACATCGAAAAGGAACACAAGCAAGCGGTCTACTATAGGATTTATGAGGATAGACGTAGAGGAGTAGACTATGTTATGAATAGAATATTTGGTTTTTACAAGGAATGCTTGCAACTAGGTCCGGAATACAAAACTAAAATCGAGGATGACCTAGGAACCGTGACCAATGACGAGGTCACGTAGTAGCCTATGACCTTGAGTCTAGCTACAAGACTCATAAATAAGGAAAAGCGCTTCTTGGGAGGCAACCCAAGTTTTATTTGTTTTGTTTGATTGTTTGTTTATTTGATTTTATTTGCTTCCGTATGCATGCTTTGTTTTTATTGTTTGTGGATCATGATTCTTAATAAATTGTGAAAATGCTTTACCTTGTTGTTTGTCTTAACTTCATAAAAAGGTATTTCGCAAAAGATAAGTGTAAGGGAAATCTAAATTTGTTTTTAAGAACGGAATTGGACATGAACCACAACAATATTAAATGAACATGTATATTAGTATTTGTTTGAGTCAAATGCTTGTATCGAGTAATAATGATGTTTTGCAGAAATTACAGGAATTAAGGCGTGAGTTTTTCCGAAAATTTTTCGGAAACTTAACATGAGATTTCTGTCAGAGCACTCTGACGGCGTCAGGATCATAACCTGACGGCGTCAGGTGTAAAAATTATGAAAAATTTTGCGAGTTTTATTTTTCTAATGGAATCTTAAAGTTTTTGTTAATTATTTAGTCTTGTAAACTCTAGGAAATCTGCAAACATTCATTCCACAAGCATTATATCCTTAGATATATAGATTGCCGTCGATTTTACGCGAGGTTTGCCATGATTGTTTTCTCAGGTTTAACAGGTTATATTGGACAAGAAGATGATTTATATTTCTAGAAGGAAGCTTTCAACGTTCATTTTCTTGGAGGAGGATTTAACCATGTTATCCATTTATCCACACCAAATGAATCAGGGGAGTATTTATTTCATTCTTTTACCTTTATTACTTTTACATCTTTTTTATTGAACATTGGGGACAATGTTCAGCCTAAGTGTAACGGGAGGGTAAATGATGATACCTTAGAGAATACAATTGCACTTGAGTTTGTTTGTTCAATAGTAGGTGTGTAATAAAACTAAGAGAAATACTTGTAAGGGCTATTTTAGCACCAAATTTAATTTTTTTTACAACATTTAGGAGTGAAGCTTTAGCCTTAATGAGCATCTCATGGATAAGAGTTGTATGACTAGCAAAAAAAACCGTACCACTCAAAAAAAATTTTCACCCAAACATGTGAGGTTCGCCTTTAGATTTGTTAGGAAAAACATTTATTATTAGTGCTTATGAGTGTACCGGTAGTACTTAGATTCTAGAACTTGCGTTAGTGATGCATCCCAAGATCGCTAGTAAGACTACAGTCGTGTAGTTAGGATTTACTACATGATAAGAGGCATTAGGATCACCCTTGTGTTAAACCCGTATCATAATTACTAGACCAATGAAGTCATAATTACTTGACTAGTAAAGTCAATTAATTCTCCCACACCTTTGCGTTGTACTCATTTTTAGTACACGATACCCCTAGTATACCCCTCCGAGCCTATCCTTTTCATTTCTAACTTGAAGCATTTTACTTAAAAGAATAATTTGTTTACAATCCACCCCAAATGTGCAACCAAATCGCCTTAGCCTTCCGTGTATGCACTCATCTTTAGTGCATTATTGTTACATGCTTAAACCCTTGGTTAATTGTCTAATTGATTACATGGTTGCTAAGTCGAGTCATATCTTGTACATATTGTTTTGGGACGATTGGGACTCATGGGTAAAGTACTATTGTTATGGTGTAATGGGGAAGAACATCATATATTACCCCCATATGTGCGTTAATCTTAAAAAGTACTCACAGTGTTTTGATTATCTTGATTCGAGTCATTAGAATAATTAATTGTAAAGTATGTAAAAGTTAAGTGTAAGGGGAATTCAAATTGCATGTGATGTATTATTTTGGATAGTAGAGTAAGAGTGTATAAAAAAAATCGAAAAATCAAGAAAAAGAAAAAAAAAAAAAAAAAAAAAAAAAACACACGGACTACCATCCCGTTTCCTTTTATGTTTGTTTTATGTTTTTGTTAATTTTTTATTAGCTTAAGTCGAGTCGAGTCTTGGCTTAGCAACGCCAAATTGTACATGTAATTGACCAAGATGATTAACTCGCCACCAGTAAATATTGTCTTTTTCCAACAAAACCGTGTTTATCATATCCCTACACCTCACGTTATAACCCTTTAAAAGACATCTTTGATAGTTTATCCTAGGTGCTTATACCAAGTGGTGGAGGTTTGATCCTTTCCCAAGCTTATGGTAATCTATTTGCTATGACAGGTAGTGAGAGATATTTTTCATTTCCATATTGTGATATATACTTTATTACACCCGAGAGATGTGAGTATCTAAACACTATTTGTGAAGTGCTAGTGTATAATTTCCATGCTTGTTTTTGGCTGAAGTGGAACGATTATTTGTTGCAATTACTTTTATATTAGTGTTAGATAACCCCTAACTTGTATTTTGATTAGAATAAAAGCGCATTTGCTTGAGGACAAGCAAATCTCAAGTGTAAGGGTATTTGATGAGACGAAAAGTGTACCGCTTTTGGGGGGTCATTTAAGGCCAAAGTCGAGATTATTTGATCAAATATTGCCCTAAATCGTTCCTTTTGTCATTTAGGTACTTTTGAGAGGAAATTTGCAAAAAGAAGCATTTTGGACATTTTTGGAGCGAAAAGTGAAGAAAATGACAAAGTCTCAAAATAATGCTGAAAATTGTACCTGACGGCGTCAAAGATTGCTAGTGACGGCGTCAAGACTTGACAAAGAGGTGGATAAATCAAATTACACGTAACGCGCCAGAGAGGTTTTTAAAGATTTGCACATGACGACGTCACCAAGGCCATCAAGAGTAAATTGCACATGACGGCCAAGACCAAGTTTGTACATAACGACGCCAGAAGTGGATCTAGGCAATACGAGTATTATTTTGGCGGCGAGTTGACTGCGTCAGACCCTACTCTTGACGTCGTCAGATTGTAAAATATATATATATACTTTTCTAGTTTTCATTCATTGTGTGCAACTTTGAAGGGAGAAAACCCTAGACGAATTTTACTGTAATTTTGAGGGTTTCAAACCCTTGATTCGTCCATGCTTAATTGAAGATAAGTCTTCCAACAAATCATTCAATATGTCTATGTGTTGTTTGATTATATCTTATGTTTGTCTTCTCTTTAACATGCTAGGCTAGGTTTTTTTTTGTGTTTGCTTAGATGTAATGAAACTTAGATATTGATTATTGGTTGGTTGTTTTGTTTATAATTGTTGTGGATGAAAGAATTCGATG
Source organism: Artemisia argyi (assembly GCA_030686995.1). Classification (NCBI taxonomy): domain Eukaryota; kingdom Viridiplantae; phylum Streptophyta; class Magnoliopsida; order Asterales; family Asteraceae; genus Artemisia; species Artemisia argyi. The sequence continues at coordinate 55,405,206 of CM060691.1, forward strand.
TTATGCTTAAGAAAAAACTGACAGACTTCCAATTGATAACTTGCTTGAACGTCTTAAGAAACATGGTTGGGATTGCAAGCTTCTCAAGATCCCTTGAGAAGTAAAACCTTTTGCGAGGGCTCAATTCCACGCATCACGTATGTATGTCTCGAGGATGCTAGCAAACAGAGAACCATGATTATCTAAATTAATCAGGCTTTTTATTTACATAAATCTAATGCGCTTGGTGGACTTGGGACATAAACTTATAGAATAAATATTCGACGTTCGGTTCAATCAAGGTTTCTGAAAACCGAATTACTAAGAACTAATGCTATGAGCTTCGGCATATGAACAATAACTCCTACATTTATACTAATATTCGTTTAAAAAAACCGTTCTCATATAAAAAAAATCGTCAGAAAAAACTGATATTTCCGAAACATGCAATAGTATCGTATACAGACGCTCTGCCATAATGTGCAAGTTAAAATCCTCGTTTAAAACAATCTTTAAAGAAATATAGTTGATTGTCACACTTTCATATTTTAGTTGCACACTCCAATTTATAGCCCGAAAAAGAAGAATATAATAAACGTACAAATGGTTATTGCACATATTATATCCGTACAAGAAACCAAAAAATATCTACCACGCAATCAAAAAAATTCAAATCCACAACCAAAATTTAAAACACAAGTTGACAGTGACGACACCTCCAAATTTTCAAAAAAAATTCCAAGATCTAAAAAACCCAAAAACTAAAAGGACCAAAAAGAAAACATGAATTTAAAAACCAGAAGCAGGCGCACCTCACACAACCCCTATTCCTTCGCTATATAAACCAACCACGATATCCCAAACCGTCATATGCTTCTTCATTTCAAATACATTTGAGAAGGCGTCTTAATAAACGCCCCTCTTTTTCTTTCTTTTCAAAACCCTAGATCTTCTTTTTTCAAAAAATTCAATCAACCGAAAATGAGAGAATGTATCTCTGTTCACATCGGTCAAGCCGGTATTCAAGTCGGTAATGCTTGTTGGGAACTCTACTGCCTTGAGCACGGTATTCAGGTATACACATTTAACCGCTTTCATTTCATTTCATCTCATCAGATCTATTATATTTGAATGTGTTTGTATCAGATCTGTTTGTTATGTTTTAGATCTGCGTTGATTTTGAATGTTTGATTGTGAAATGAGAATGTATGTTAAAGGATGACGCCATTTGATCTTAATGTATGTTTGTATATATAGATCTATGGTTTTGATGCTTATTTTGTGTGATTTTATAAGTTTTTATGTTTTTATGGTATTAATGTTTGTTTATAATTTAGATCTACGGTTTATGATGTTTATTTTACACGTATTTTGTGCTATATTGAATGTTATATAGGATTTTAAGGTTATATGTAGATCTGTGGTTCGTGATGATGTTATGCTAATTAGTTTTGATTATAATGTGTTCTGTATAGCTAGATCTGTTGTATATAATTGTGGCGAGGATATATTTGTTAAAATTTATTGAAAGAAGTGTTTTATTTTATTTTAATTTATTGTGTGTTGAAGATTTAGATCTATGGTTTATGATGTGTTTTATATGATTTGTTTTGTGTTATTATGAAAGTTATGTAACAGTTTACGGTCTCTATTACATTGTGAAATGATGTTGGCATACGGTGAATATGTAGATCTGTGTATGTGATGATTTTTATTATCCGGAGTCGTTTTAGTGTTATTCAGTAGTCTTTTTGCAACTAATAGATTAAAATGTGTTTTAAAATGATCGTTGTGTTGAGGATTACCGTGGTGTTATGGTTTTGATGTAGTTCGGATAGCGAGATCTACTGTCTATGGATTCATTTTATTTAGATCTATTTATTTTTTTGCTGTTTGTATGTTGACTTTTTGTATTTCATTTGATTGTTGTTCTACAATTAGATGTGATTGATGTTTATTCTGTATGTGTGTTTATATGTGATGTTGTGAAGGCTGGTGTATTGTTTCATTAGTAGCTGTTAAATGTTCATGGATCTGTAGATCTGTTGGTTCTGATGATAATGTTGTTTAATTCTGTTGTCCTTGTTTCAAAATTTAACCGTCTTTATGTGTTTGGCAGCCTGATGGCCAGATGCCCAGTGACAAAACTGTCGGAGGAGGTGATGATGCTTTCAACACTTTCTTCAGCGAGACTGGCGCTGGAAAGCATGTTCCTCGTGCTATCTTTGTTGATCTTGAGCCCACTGTCATTGATGAAGTGAGGACTGGAACTTACCGTCAGCTTTTCCACCCTGAGCAGCTCATCAGCGGAAAGGAAGATGCTGCCAACAACTTTGCTCGTGGTCACTACACCAGTAAGCGCTCTGCCACGTTTTTTTACTTCTAATATTTGTTATAGAAAGAATGTGTTGCTGATGGATTTTTGATGTTGCAGTTGGAAAAGAGATTGTTGACCTGTGCCTTGACCGTATCCGCAAGCTCGCTGATAACTGTACCGGTCTTCAGGGTTTCCTAGTCTTCAATGCTGTTGGAGGAGGAACTGGTTCTGGTCTTGGTTCTCTTCTGTTGGAGCGTTTGTCAGTTGACTATGGAAAGAAGTCCAAGTTGGGATTCACTGTGTATCCTTCACCCCAGGTTTCGACCTCTGTTGTGGAGCCATACAATAGTGTGCTTTCCACCCACTCCCTCTTGGAGCACACTGATGTCTCTGTCTTGCTCGACAATGAGGCCATCTATGATATCTGCAGGCGTTCTCTTGATATTGAGCGACCCACCTACACCAACCTTAACCGTTTGGTTTCTCAGGTACTAAACAACACCCTGTAGTAAATGGAGTATATACTATAAGTTTTGCTTACAGTGATTTGTATCTGATGGAAATTATTAAAATTACGTGCAGGTCATTTCTTCATTGACCACCTCTTTGAGGTTTGATGGAGCTTTGAACGTGGATGTTACTGAGTTCCAAACCAATCTTGTACCATACCCAAGGATTCACTTCATGCTTTCATCGTATGCCCCTGTTATCTCTGCTGAGAAGGCATACCATGAGCAGCTCTCTGTTGCTGAGATCACCAACACTGCTTTTGAGCCTTCGTCTATGATGGCCAAGTGTGATCCTCGTCATGGTAAGTACATGGCTTGCTGTCTGATGTACAGAGGAGATGTTGCCCCCAAGGACGTGAACGCTGCTGTTGGTACCATCAAGACCAAGCGTACCATTCAGTTTGTTGACTGGTGCCCAACTGGTTTCAAGTGTGGTATCAACTACCAGTCTCCAACTGTGGTTCCTGGTGGTGATCTTGCTAAGGTGCAGAGGGCTGTCTGCATGATCTCAAACTCTACCAGTGTTGCTGAGGTGTTCTCCCGCATTGACCACAAGTTTGATCTTATGTACGCCAAAAGGGCTTTTGTTCACTGGTATGTTGGTGAGGGTATGGAGGAAGGTGAGTTCTCTGAAGCTCGTGAGGATTTGGCTGCTCTCGAGAAGGATTATGAAGAGGTTGGTCTTGAGTCGGGTGAAGGTGATGATGATGAGGAAGAGGAATACTGAGGAGATGGTCTCTGATTGACCTGGCAGCTCTATTCATCCTTTGGCTTCTAATGTTACTGTGTTGTTTTTAGTACTTGTTGTTTCTGGCGTTTTAGTTCGCTTTAAGACTCTTGTTATATTTTCGGTTGTAGTCGCAGACATTTTGATGGCAAGAATGTATTCGACTGCTCTTTTTAGTTCTTGAATTCGTTGGTATCTCTTTGCTATTTTATTCTTGTGTGATGCTATTGTGTTTCAATTTGGGCCATCTAAATTTTTTCAAAATAAAATAAAAAGGCCAGCTGTCATACTACTACATACAGTGTCTCAACTACAAAGCATGTTGACTGAATTAAGCAATCTGCATACCGAATCACCTTAGAAAATTAGTCTGGAAATTTTCGTTTATTTGTTAGAACTTGTTTAATATTTTGTCTCTGATTATTGCAAGAATCCTCCATTTTGGCTTTGTGTGAGTCGGTCTTAGAGTGAGAACAAAACTGGCATGCTTGTTTAGCCAGATGTGTAGAACCAACAAATCAGAAGAACATACTTTTACAAAGGACTTCAAATTATGCTAAACATGCACCTCATATTATGTTTACAATTGAAGTTGCAGACTTGAAAAATCGTTTCAAATTAGCATAGTTAATTTTTTTGATAACGTTTGCACTTAGGGACTAAACGTCAAGGTTTTATCTGATTTTTTTTGAGGTGTCAATAACAATTGGTGGTTCACCTATATATAATGTTTAATTTTGTTCGTTTAAGGCCATACGCTTAGCTGCATTAATTGGTTTTGGTTAAGGGAGTTTTGAGGTGTCAATAACAGTTGGTGGTTCACCTATAAATAATGTTTAATTTTGTTCGTTTAAGGCCATACGCTTAGCTGCATTGATCATTGATGCAATGAAATCCAAGGCCTTCATGGTAGGTACTGGAGATTAGGTTTGCATATATAGTTGCTTAATTGGCACTCGATCACTCATTCAATATAGTAACATGGGTTGTATAATTCTACGAAATGGGCCCGAAAGAGAGCAACTAAATTTCTTTGTAGGACCTTATCAAAGATTTTCAAACAAATGAATCTAAAGACACTTGGGAAATGTAATTTAGACTCTTCAAAGACTTATCAATGGAGAGGCTTATTGAGAAATTCACATTACATTGTGAATGAAAAAATTCGGTGGAACGAGTTAATTCTTATTAAAGTGAATATTCACACTTGGCGTTTGTGCAATGATCATTTACCAACTTGATTCAACCTTGATCACTGTGGCATAGATATTGATTCGCTTCGTTGCCCGGTTTGTGATCAAGCAATGGAGGACTCACAACACCGGCATAGATATTGATTCACTTCATTGCCCGGTTTGTGATCAAGGAATGGAGGACTCCCAACATCTTTTTGTAGATTGCCGAATCGCTACCAACCTTTGGTCTATGGTTAAAAGATGGTGGAGCTTGGATGATTACCCAAAAGATCTAGATAGTCTTATTACATGGGGTGACTCGGTACCATCAAATACGTTGGAAAAATCTTGTTTTGATGCGGTTGTTCATGGATCATTTAGAGATAAAGTAACCGTTTGTGTTTTGATCGAAAGACACCTAGGAACGACATACAAGGTGAGGAGATTAAAGTTCTCTCTCACGTTTGGATTGTTCTTAGACATAGGCATTTTAAATCCAATTGAATTGATTGGATCAGTGATCCTAAAGTTGATTGTAAATACATGATGTAACCTAGTCTCTTGACCTCTTCCCTAGCATCTTGCTAGAGTGTTTTATATAAATCGCCGTTCAAAGAAAAAGTTGTTCAATTACCAAGAGGTGTGAAACAAAGTTCTAACTTCGATTTTTAACCACCAGAACTAAATATATAAAATGATATTCGGCCTAAAACTGAAGCGAATCAAATAAAGTATTCGATTTTAGGTTTGGTGGTTCGGTTTTGGTTTTAGCAAAATGTAAACTAGACTGAAAGTTAAATGCATATATACATATGTGTATTTTTCCTACTATAAATAGAATATATTTCAAGCTTTTCCTAATTAAAGTAAATGTTTCATCTATGAGAAATGCAAATCAAAGAATGCCTACGAGAATCAACTTGGATATGAGAGTTATTGATCTAAACTGTTAGATGTCCCATCTATGACGATGCACTCAAAATGGAAGAACATATTTTAGTCTCTTGCAAACTTGTCATGAAGACATGGAAAAAAGTTTTGAAGTGGCGAGGCTTGCCTAATGCCAACTTATATGTATCAACTAGCTGGGTTGCCCGCGCGTTGCGGCGGGTGTGTTTTGTGTTTTGTATTTTGTCGGTTGTACGGTATAATTAATAATTTTGTTATTTGAAGTATGCATATGTTTACTTGGAAGCATAATTTGTTTATATTTACGGATTTTTTTTTTTTTGGCGTTGCAGCTGAAATTTTTTTGGTTGTTTGTTTTCTCGGTTTTTTTTTTTTTTTTTTTTTTTTTTTTTTTTTAAATAAACAAATTTGTATAAGAAATTTTTTGTAAGTGTTATTTTTTGTATTTTTTTTTTAAACAAATTTTTTTAAGGAAATTTATGTTAAAAAATAAAAAATAAAAAAATCTGTACCGAGTACTGTAGCGACGCAAAAAAAATGTATTATTTTTTGTATTTTTTTATTTTTTATTTAAAAAAAAAAAAAAAAAAAAAAAAAAAAAAAAAATACTGTAGCGAATTTACTGTAGCACTGTAGCTGCTACAGTGCTTTTACACGTGTCGCAGTTTGGTGAGTTGCCTGCCTTTTATATATATAGTATAATGATGCAA